>CM042089.1:48768003-48998003 GCA_023512835.1 Taxillus chinensis
AATCAGGCTACATGCCACGGGGCATGCTTGTCACGCCCCCAAATTTCAGGGAACCCGGAACTAGGAACATGACTTCCCGTTGCCCGCACCCGAAAGGTCAAGGGGTTGGTGAATAGCACCAATAGAGACTACACCTGGGTCTTGTCTCAAATATGCAACCCTGTACGATCATACATCAAGGGTAATCCTGTACTTTCCCATACATCATCATGCATACAATAAGTCAAACAATCATACGAGACATCACATCACAAACAGTATGCAAATATAACTGTCCACGGACTCATGTCCGGGATACAAACATAAGACAATACACAATACAGAATATAGTACTGTATCATACATCAGAGTAGTGGGCACGTCCTCCTGGAAGAAAGTCCTCCACTAGTCTTGGGTCACACCTGAAAAAGGTAAACAAGTAGGGGTGAGCGACAAGCTCAGTAGGTGACCCCAACACTCCACATCATGCAGACATACAAGTCTATACTACATGCTCTGTGTACTCGTGCACTGTGTAGTGTGCACAATCATCAGGACTCAGCCTGCAAACAAACATCAGGACCCAGCCTGCCAAACAGGACAACTTGTCCACGATCCTCTATGGGATCCCAGCTCAGGGCACTTAGCCCTAGCTCCACGAGCTCAACGGCTCAACTCAGGCCTTAGCCTGTCCACAGCGCGATATGCCCGGCCACAGTCGCCACACAGGCCTGCCATCGGTGCATATGCCTGCCACGTCAACCACATAGCACCATCGATGCATCACGGTGAGAACCCAAATAAGTCACGGAGTCCATGCCCCAATACCTCACACCAACATACTAACATTAGTATGGCATGTCATTCTCAACATTTCCTTTGGAACTGTAGCCAGTCTTCACAAGTAAATCTTCAATCCTTGATTTATGAAGGAAGTACCCATAGCAGCTATTTTCTTGAAATCAAAAGTCCCGGCATTGGGTTCCCATATCATATATAAGATAATCTGACTCCATAGCTGCTGACTCCATAGCTGCTGACTCCACAACTGCTAACTCCATAGCTGCTGACTACGAAGTCTTGACTGGTCCGGCGACCCTAACACTTGCCCAGGTGGTACCATTCATCATCGTTTTTGCCTGTTCTTCGTCTGGAAGCAACCCAGTGACCCCCAGACGCTCATAAACACATGTTTTACGCAATAAACTGCAATATTTACCTCAAAATGCGTCCTAAACGCCTCCAATTCGCACGATAACGGCAGAAATACACACAAATCATATATTCATCTAGATCTAGATCTAGACCTCCATGGTTGACTTTTCAACCCTCATAAAATACACACTCATACATCCACAGATCACATATTCAAAGATAGGATCGAAATAAGACAGTTAAGGACACCTACCTGGAAGATTATTTGCGATCCACGAGCTCCAATCGCCCCAAAATCGCCAAGAAAGCTCTTCACGCTCTTCACCTTCTCTCTCTCTCTCTCTCTCTTGTTCAAACACGCAAGTACCAATAATTGGCAATTAAAGAGATAAGGCAGTTCTTAATTATATATATACTGTTGCCAATAATTGGCCTCCCAGCAATAATTGACCCAAATGCAATAATTGACCTCCCGAGGTCACGAACTCCAAATTGAGTCAAATTACTGTCAAAACGCTCGAAATGACGAGCACAACACTGTTCAGATATTATCACATTCAAATGATTGCTCAAACGCAAAGTCAACCAATAAACCCCGAAAAGTGAACAATCGGGTCAAACGGGACCCCGACTCGGAATCGGGCCCAAGTACAGTCAAAATGCTCACATCAACGACTACACTACCGTCTAGATAGTTGCATTCCCATAGAATGACTATCTCTCAAAACTACCCAAATACGAGTCTTTACATCCTCCCCACCTTAGGACTTTTCGTCCTCGAAAATAAAACACATGCCCAAAACACATAGCAAAATCCAAGCTCAAGCACCGCACAACAACAAGACACAAAAATATGATCATCAACATGATCACCAACCACACAGTGCAATGCAACTCACAACAAGCCAAAAAGGCTCACACGATGCCAGGGATGCCAACAATTAACAAGCTACACAATATCTCAAACAACATATGCAAAACAAATGCATAAAACATAATTCATACCTCAGGAAGGTCCTCACATCCTCCCCACCTCAGGGCCGATCGTCCTCGAACAGCTCAGGATGAAGAATCCGCATCCTGGCTCTCTTTCTCCCAAGTCTGCTCCTCCATGCCTCGGTGTCGCCATAACACCCGAACTAGTGGGATCGTCTTGCCTCGCAAGACCTGGTCCCGCTTGTCCAAAATCTCTGCCGGCATCTCAACAACGGCACCATCATCGCCCAAGTCTATCTCGCGATAGTCCAATACATGAGAAGGATCTCGGGTGATACCGTCGCAATCGAGACACATGAAACACATCATGTACTCGCGCCAACTCTAGTGGCAAGGCTAATCGGTAAGCCACCGCGCCCACGGTGGCAACAATCTCAAATGGCCCCATAAAACGAGGGGAAAGTTTGGATCCACACCCAAACCTCTGATGCCCTCGACGCGGCGAAACCCGCAAAAATACACGGTCCCCCACCTCAAACCGCAAAGGTCGACGCCTCCTGGTCCGCGTAGGACTTCTCGCCTACTGCTGCTGTCAACATGCGCCGCCGAATCAGCCGCACTATCTCTGTGGTCTCTCGAACCATATCGGGACCGAGAACTGTTGTCTCTCCCGTCTGTGCCCAACACAAGGGTGATCTACAAGGCCGCCCATACAGCGCCTCATACGGAGCCATCCCAATCATGGCCTGATAACTGTTGATGTAAGAGAACTCCACCAAAGGAAGGTGAGTCTCCCAACAACCTCCAAAATCTAGGACACAGGCACGCAACATATCCTCGAGCGTCTGAATCGTCCGCTCCGACTGACCATCCGTCTGCGGGTGAAAGGCTGTACTGAGGTTCACCTTAGTACCCAAGGCTCGCTGCAACTGTCTCCAAAACTGAGAGGTGAACCTCGCATCCCGGTCAGATACAATAGACAATGGGACTCCATGCAACCACACAATAACATCAATATACCTCTGTCCCAAAGTCCTTATTGGGTCTGTCTCTCGAATCGGAATAAAATGTGCCGATTTGGTCAACAGGTCGACAACTACCCATATCGTGTCGTGTCCCCTGGAACGAGGAAGTCCAGTGACAAAATCCATGGTCACGTGGTCCCATTTCCACTATGGCACTGGTAATGACTGCAACTCACCAGCTGATCTTAGGTGCTCTGCCTTGACCTGCTGACAGGTCAAACACCTCCTCACAAAATCAGCAACGGCCTTCTTCAGGCCTGGCCACCAAAACTGCCTCCTCACGGCATGGTACATCTTGGTCCCACCAGGATGTACAGCTAACCTCGACTGGTGAAATTCCCGAAGAACCTCCTCCTGAAGAGAAGTGGGAACTATCAGGCGACCCCTATACCTTAATATATGCTCAGCATCCTCAGTCCAAATCAGAAGATGCCTGCCCAGTCTGAATCCTGTCTCTGATGACCTCACAATCAATGTCCCCCAGCTGATCCTCTATGATCCTGTGCTGCAACTCAGGGACTGCGACAACAACACTGAGGGTCCCTCGCCCCTCACTAGTCACCATTTGCAACCTCATCGCTGCCAACTGACCCATCATCTCCCATTCTTTAATGGCACAATGGGCCACCACGGCCCTACTCTTCCTACTCAGAGCATCTGCCACCACATTACCCTTCCCAGGGGTGTACATCATATCAAACTCAAACTGCTGCAGGTACTCCACCCACCGCCTCCGCCTAAGGTTCAGGTCTCGCTGAGAAAAGATATACTGCAAGCTCTTGTGGTCCGTATACACCACAAATTTCTCCCCAAGGAGATAATGCTGCTAGCTCTTTAAAGCAAAGATCACTGCAGCCAACTCCAAATCATGTGTGGGATAGTTATGCTCATGTGGTCTCAATTGCCTAGATCCATAAGCAATCACCTGCCGAGTCTGCATCAGCACACAACCAAGTCCCACCCTGGAAGCATCACAATACACCTCGAAAGGTACACCCTCCTGTGGAAGAATCAAGATAGGTGCTGAGGTCAATCGTGCCTTCAACTCCATGAAAGCACTCTCACATGCATCTGAGCAAACAAAAGGAACTCCCTTCCTGGTCAGGTGTGTCATAGGAGATGCCAACCTGGAAAAATCCTCCACGAACCTCCGATAATAACCTGCCAAACCAAGGAAGCTACGAATCTCAAACACATTCGTGGGCCTCTTCCACGACATAACCGCCTCGAACTTCTCAGGATCCACTGTAATACCCTCCGAAGATACCACATGCCCCAAGAAGTGCACCTGTTGCAACCAGAAGTCACATTTCGTGAACTTCGCGTACAACCGATGCTCCCGCAAGGTCTGTAACACAACCTGCAAATGCTCCTTATGCTCCCTCTTGGTCGCTGAATAGACCAAAATATCGTCGATGAACACCACAATGAACATATCTAAATATAGAGTAAATACCTGGTTCATCAATCCCATAAACACTGCTGGAGCATTCGTGAGCCCAAATGGCATCACAAGCCACTCATAGTGCCCATAACGACAACTGAACGCGGTCTTAGGGATATCTGCCTCCCTAACCCTCAACTGATGGTATCCAGATCTCAAGTATCTTGGAAAACCATCTCGCACCGCGAAACTGATCGAACAAGTCATCGATCCTCGGCAATGGATACCTGTTCTTCACAGTCACCTGGTTCAGCTTGTGGTAGTCTATACACAGCCGAAGTGAACCATCCGCCTTCTTAGCGAACAACACTGGAGCGCCCCACGGTGAGCTACTCCGCCTGATAAAGCCTCATGCCAGTAAATCATCTATCTGCCTCTTGAGCTCTCTAAGCTCAGTCGGTGCCATCCTGTAGGCCGCTAACCTGATCGGTGTTGTCCCTGGCAACAACTCGATCGAAAACTCTACCTCCCTCACGGGTGGCAAACTGACCAAGTCCTCGGGAAACACATCCGAAAACTGATCTACAATGGGTGGCAAAACAGCCTTCCCCTCTCTCCTCCTGTCAACCAACGTCAAGCTGCCTAACTGGTGGGTCACATCACCCCACCCATGCCTCAAAGGTCCCAACCTGCATGCCTCCTCGGTCCACTCACCCACAAAGACACCCCGCATGCCCTCTGGTGTGAGGAACGTCACACGCCGTCGAAAACAATCAATCTTGGCCTCCACAGAGACCAACCAATCCATACCCAGGATAACATCAAAATCATCTAACTCCATGATATACAAATCACACAACAGGTTAACACCCCCAAGTGTTACCTGACAAGCACGACAGATACTCTCAAGTATCACAAGTCCACCCAAAGGTGAAGCAACCATCAGAGACTGACTAACTGTCTCCTGGTCTAACTCTAACCCAATCACCGTAGCATACGAAATAAAAGAATGGGTAGCACCAGTATCAATCAAAACTCGAAGATAGTATGAGAAATGATAATGGTACCTCTCACCACTGAAGGTCCTGCTCCTGCCTCGTCCACTGTGGAACCTCTGCCTCTCTGCTGGTAAGGGCAAACGTCCTCCCTCGTGGCCCACTGCCACTAGCTTGGCCCATTGGGGCCTTGCCCCGCTGATCAACATGACCCCGTGCCTCCCGCCGAGGCCGCCGCACCGCAGTCGCATCTGCGTGCTCGTGCCGGCGGCACCGACCTCGAGACGGAGCCCCACTCCTCTTGTCCCTGCTCTCTCGGAAGAGGGCCTACACTGCTGGTCGAGCTAAGGGTAACACATTCCCTAGCTCCATGCCCTACTTTCCCGCATCGGAAACAGGTCATCTTTTTCCTTGGGCAGTCTCTCGAGACATGCCTGGTCAAACCACAACTCCAACAGGTACCTGGCCTCCTGCTGGATGAACTCTCATGGGGTCCCACCACCTGGCTGGAAACCCTCTACACCTGCCTCCTCTCAGGCTGAGGAGCACTGCTCTCCCCACTCTGTCTCTTCTTGCCTGAACCTGCCGAACCGCCCGGCGTCTGGGCTCTCGCCTAATCCTGACCTCGCTCAATAATGAGCGCCTTGTCGACCGCCTCCCGGTAGCTGGTCAACTGCATCGGTTCCAGCTGTCTTTTCAGAGATGGTCTCAAGCCCTGAATGAAGTCCTGTGTCTTTCGGCCTTCCTTTTCCCAAGCCTCCAGAGCAAACCGCCCCAAATCTGTGAAGGCCTGCACATACTCCCCCACAGTCATGCTACCCTACACAAGCTCATAATACTCTCTCCGTCGAGCACACTGCAACGAGCTGGGAAAATACTCCCCAAAGAAGCGCTCAACAAACTCTCTCCAGCTCGTTTGACTGCCATGGACAGCTCTAGTGGATTCCCACCACCTGCGTGGGATACCCAACAGATAGTGCGTCGCCACGCGCACTCTCTCCTCATCCGCACCCCGATCATATCAAAGATATCCTCTCGTCCATCTAATCCGGTCCTCGCTACCTCGGCCGCGAACCATCCTCAAAAGTCCTGGGTGCATGTTTCAAAAACCGTGCGGCCCAATCCACTCCTCGTCGTGCTGGCTCTATCACGACCTCCTGCTGGTGCACATCCTGCACCACCCTCGCCTCATGCTGCTGAGGCTGTGGTGGCTGCTGAGGCTGCTGTTGCCTCTTCAGCTCATCCACCTCTCTAGCAATATCCCTCATCGAGCCCTGCATACCCTGCATGGCCTCCTACAACTGAATCAACACCTGTGTCAAATCAGGTCCCACAACGGGAGCTGATGACTTCTGCTACGGGCTCTGCTGCCCCTGGTGCCCCGACTCTATCGTGGGCTCCTCTGCCGGACCCTGGCCTCGGACAACCCTCCTCGGTGGTGCCATCACACTGGCCACAACAACAAACAATCAAACAATCAATACTAGCACTGCTAGCACAAACAGCCATCAAAGGCACAACCGACTTGTAAGTTCTCACCACACGACCCGTAGGTCCATACCATGCATATAACATCGTGTCACCCCTCAGGGTACACCACATGACCCGTAGGTCCACAACCATGCATATAGCATCGTGTCACCCCTCAGGGTACACAACAATCAAGTCCTGGCTCTCACGGCCACGTGCCATCCTGGCACCAAATGCAATCATATCACACACAAAGACAATCTAGTGCCCTATATGCACACAATCATACCACTAGCAATGCACCCGATCCCCATGTATGCTCCTAGGATGAGCTAACTAACACCACAATAACCTAGAATACATGTAAGGACTGCGTTGATCAGGCGCCCTCCCTACAATTTTCCAAGTCACATGGAATCAATTAACCACCCCTCACTAACCTAGGTCCACTAGACCATGCTCTGATACCAACTTGTCACGCCCCCAAATTTCAGGGAACCCGGAATTAGGAACATGACTTCCTCTTGCCCGCACCCGAAAGGTCAAGGGGTTGGTGACTAGCACCAATAGAGACTACACCGCGGGTGCTGTCTCAAATATGCAACCCTGTACAGTCATACATCAAGGGTAATCCTGTACTTTCCCATACATCATCATGCATACAATAAGTCAAACAGTCATACGGACATCACATCACAAACAAGTATGCAAATATAATCGTCCACGGACTCATGTCCGGGATACAAACATAAGACAATACACAATACAGAATATAGTACTGTATCATACATCAGAGTAGTGGGCACGTCCTCCTGGAAGAAAGTCCTCCACTAGTCTCGGGTCACACCTGAAAAAGGTAAACAACAAGTAGGGGTGAGCGACAAGCTCAGTAGGTGACCCCAACACTCCACATCATGCAGACATACAAGTCTATACTACATGCTCTGTGTACTCATGCACTGTGTAGTGTGCACAATCATCAGGACTCGGCCTGCAAACAAACATCAGGACCCAGCCTGCCTAAACAGGACAACTTGTCCATGATCCTCTATGGGATCCCAGCTCAGGGCACTTAGCCCTAGCTCCACGAGCTCAACGGCTCAACTCAGGCCTTAGCCTGTCCATAGCGCGATATGCCCGGCCACAGTCGCCACACAGGCCTACCATCGGTGCATATGCCTGCCACGTTAACCACATAGCACCATCGGTGCATCACGGTGAGAACCCAAATAAGTCATGGAGTCCATGCCCCAATACCTCACACCAACATACTAACATTAGTATGGCATGTCATTCTCAACATTTCCTTTGGAACTGTAGCCAGTCTTCACAAGTAAATCCTCAATCCTTGATTTATGAAGGAAGTACCCATAGCAGCTATTTTCTTGAAATCAAAAGTCTCAGCATTGGGTTCCCATATCACAAATAAGATAATCTGATTTTTGGGGATTTTTCTGAGATGTCTAACCCCACTTTCCAAAAATTCACCACTACGAACTTTTGGGTTTTTCCGAGATTTTACACTAAATCCCAATTTTCACATTTTGAAAGAGTGAGAATTAATTTTTCTAGTATTTTTCTTTGAATCCAAATGGGGGCTATTTCATTATTTACATTGTAACTTAAGTATAATACTCATAAATGTTTACAATGTAAATGTCCAGTGCAGTGCAGTTGCACTGCTGCGGATCACTGCTGCTGATCCGGACCAACTCCTCCAGACTACTGCTCCGGACTAACTCCTCCGGACTACTGATCCGGACTAACTCCTCCGAACTACTGATCCGGACCAACTCCTCCAGATTACTGATCCGGACTAACTAAGTTGCTGACTCCATAGCTGCTGACTCCATAGCTGCTGACTACGAAGCTGCTGAGTGGTCCGGCGACCCTAACACTCGCCCAGGGTACTGTTCATCGTCGTTTTTGGCCTGTTCTTCATCTGGAAGCAACCCAGTGACCCCCAGACGCTCATAAACACATGTTTTATGCAATAAACTGCAATATTTACCTCAAAATGCGTCCTAAATGCATCCAATTCGCACGATAACAGCAGAAATACACACAAATCATATATTCATCTAGATCTAAATCTAGACCTCCATGGTTGACTTTTCAACCCTCATAAAATATACACTCATACATCCACAGATCACATATTCAAAGATAGGATCGAAATAAGACAGTTAAGGACACCTACCTGGAAGATTATTTGCGATCCACGAGCTCCAATCGCCCCAAAATCGCCAAGAAAGCTCTTCACGCTCTTCACCTTCTCTCTCTCTCTCTCTCTTGTTCAAACACGCACGTACCAATAATTGGCAATTAAAGAGATAAGGCAGTTCTTAATTATATATATACTGTTGCCAATAATTGGCCTCCCAAAGAATAATTGACCCGAATGCAATAATTGACCTCCCGAGGTCACGAACTCCAAATTGAGTCAAATTACTGTCAAAACGCTCGAAATGACGAGCACAACACTGTTCAGATATTATCACACTCAAATGATTGCTCAAACGCAAAGTCAACCAATAAACCCTGAAAAGTCAACAATTGGGTCAAACGGGACCCCGACTCGGAATCGGGCCCAAGTACAGTCAAAATGCTCACATCAACGACTACACTACCGTCTAGATAGTTGCATTCCCATCGAAAACCATGCATACAACCACAAATTAAATAATAATCATGTCTCAATTTATTACATTTCAAAAGGGGCTCAAAGTCCATTATAACTCAGTTGGGGAAAACTCCCATCGAACCACAATATATTGTTTACAAACAAACCAAACAATAAAAGACAAATCCACAGAAAAAGAATAAGATTAATATAAAATCTTCAGCCTCAGTAGCCTACCACCACAGCTCCTTCACCTACCGCCTGCTAGACCCTGCAAAAGAACAGTTTATAGGAGGGGTGAGCAAACCATAGCTCGGTAGGTGTAATGACTCGTGTGTAACCCGTGTGTAAGGAGTTAACCACAAACACCTTGGATGTTGGTACACAAGTTTAAGGTAAGAGATGAGCCCAAGAGGGGACTTTTGAGAGGTGCTTGTGTCAAGCGATAGCGTACATTTATGCCCTAGGAAGATGCTATGCGTATACAAGGCGGTTTTAAGTGCTTTTGGCTTATCTTGGAGCTCACTTTTGACCTAGTAGATGGCCTCAAACAATTGGCGTGCAAGAACAAAAGTTTCTTAGAATGAGGTCCTCTATCTACCACAGAAATTTCAGAGCATTTGGAGCTGAACGTGAATTCACCCATTTCACGTGCAAGCATATTTTTGCTCCTCAGGCCTCTCCAAGATGCAAGGAGGCTTGTGGTGAAGTTTGAGTGCATTTGGAGCTGCACGCCAATTGGGGAATTGGCGTGCAAATTGGCGTGCAGGTGTATTTTTACATGGTTCCCTTGGTTTTGTCATTCTAATGATCTTTCTCCAAAGGACCATGTTGCAATTCGAGTATTTTGGCCTATATGGGTGCGGAAAGGTGCTAACTTGTGTGATCAAAACTACGTCGTTTTGATCCTGGGTTTACTTAATCAAAACTACGTCGTTTTGATGTGGATGGTGTCTATATAAGGAGGGCTTGAGTTTGAGTTTAGGGTTCTTGTGTTCCTTTGCTTGCAGTTCTTGCGAGAGAGAGAGAGAGCTAGAGAGAGAGGGAAGGGGAGTTGCTGGTTCTTCCTGGAGCATCTTGCGTGGGGAGGACCGGCGTTTGGCGCGGAGCAAGGAAGAGTCGCTTTAAGGTAGGGGTTCTGTTCTTCCTAATCCCTCCTCTGTCCTAGGGTCTAGGGCGATTCTGGGTCATATCTGTTTATATATACATATGTAATCCATATAGGTGTGATCTCCTATATGGATGTTGGCCTTCGATGGCATTTTAGTGTGGTTCGTGGTCTATATGCTATATGTTTGATGAAAAGCCTGTGTGAATATAGTCGTGTGTATATGCCCATTACGTGTTTGGTATTATGCCTGTGTGGCTGAACTTGTGATTTAGGGTATGTATGTATCTGGGTGTTTGCTCTGTGGCCTTGAATGGTTGGGATTGTGCACTTGTGAACGGGTGCACACCAAGTGTTTGGTTTTATACCTGAGAGGCTATGCATATTATGTGTTTGAAATAATGTCCGTGTGGCTGGGTTTGTGAGCCTGGTGAATATATGCATGCTAAGTGTTCGACGTTATTCTTGTGTGACTAAGCATATTAAGTGTTTGATGTTATGCCTGTATGGTCTTATGTCTTTGTGTGGTTGCTTGTACACCCGGTGGCCGTGGAAGCCTGGGCCCGTTTTGTGTTAGCCTGTGAGGTCGTGGAAACTTGGCCTGAAGAGGCGGTTAAATCACTTGGCCTGAAGAGGCGGTTAAATCACTTGGCCTTGAAGAGGCGGTTAAATAACTTGGCCTGAAGAGGCGGTTAAATCACTTGTTGTTAAAGTGTTAGCTTGTGTGGCGATGGCGGATTGTAATTGTTGATGTGGTTGTTGTTATGTCTGTTGAAATTATTGTAACACGACACCGCACTTGTACACATGGCATGTAGATGCTAGGAGCATGGGATGGGTTGGGGAGACATGATCCCTACTTAGGTGTGGATGCTCACCCCTCCTACTATGGTGTGTTTTCTTGCAGGAACCTACAGGCGTTAGGTGGGAACACCAAGGTGGAAGAGTTCCATTTTGTGGCTTTGTTTTGTGTTATTTGCATTATGTAATTTTTGTTGAGGCATTGTAACCCCAGGTGGGGAGATATTGTAATGAAGTTTGAAACATAATAAAGGCATGTGGTTTCAATTAAATAATTATATGATTTTGGTTTCGAAAAGAAATGTGAAGTGTATGTTGTATCCTACCCCTTTGTCCAAACCCGGATAAAGGGAGGGTCACGTTTCGGTCTCCTCGGGTTGGAAATCCGGGGCGTGACAATATGGTATCGAGCATGGTCTAGTTGGCCTAGGGTAGTGGGCGGACTTGGTTATCTTGGGTCCTTTGGAGGAGCCTGGAGGGACGTGCCTGATCAACACGGTCCTCTTGGAGCCTCCAAGGTGTACTTGGGGTAGTCCAGTCTTGTGGTAGGATTTGCATGCATTGGCATTAGGGCACTAGTTGCATTGGTTGTTGTATGTGAAGGTGTGGATACCTGAAAAAAAATAATAATTGTGATAAAAGAAAAATATGAATAATGTGATAAGGCGTGAACGTGCAACTCGATTTTATTTGAAGTACCTTGAGCATGACTACAAGGAAAAGTCCTTGTTTAGTTGAACCGTGTGCTTGTGGAGTGGATGCTTGTGCAATGTGGTTTATCTTGTGATGATTTGAGCATGGAAACATGGAAAAGAAATTGTGGAAGTGAAACTGTGTGCTTGGAAACTTGAGGCTTGTGACCTGTTAACAAAAAAAAAAAAAAAATAATTAAAATGTGATTTGTTTGGTGTTCTGTGAATGGTTGAGCATGTGATTTGCTTGGTACTGTGTGAAATAAGCGTGGTTATGAGCAATGCAATGGAATGTAAAATTGGTATAGTCTGTTAAATGTGAACCTATAGACTTGTGTGGTAATAATGCGTGTTATAGCTTAAGCTTGCTTAGTCGGTAGTGGTCTCGCGATCGATTGTTGAGATTATTAAGTGATAACCTAGGGCGCTGCCTTTTCGTGGAGCCAATGTCTCCAAAAATTGTGACCGGTACGACTATTGAGGTAGCAAGGAAGCCCGCCCCCCCAGCTGGGCAAGTGGGAGAGCCTGCAGGATGTAAGTAATGAGGTTGGCATCTTAAGCCTGGTAATTCAAGAGTTGAGGGATGAGATTCGATAACCGATTAAGAGCGAGGTACGTCGAGAGCTATCAACCCCACATCATCGGGGGGGATCTTGGGTGAAGATTAATTGAAGCATAGTTGTCCTGATCACCGAAAGGGGCTCAAGAGGTAGAGACCGGTTTCCCAAAGGGGTTGTTCTTGCGGTGGACAACCGGGACATTGGAAAGTAGGACATCTCCCGACAGCCTGTTTTGGTAAAACAAGTCATGGTGCTAGAAGACCGGCTCAACGAGCTAGGGATAAAGCAAAATTCAAGTGAGGCTAGGAGGAGAGCATGGCGAACTTTCCTTAGTCAAGGGTACGATTTTGATTCTCGCGTGTTAAGATTGCTTTGTTTGGTGGTGGTAGCATATTCCTTTAATGATAGTGATCGGTTAAGTCTCGTCTTGGATTAGGTGAGGCTGGGTGAACCTTTGATTGTTGCGTTTCTAGCCACTTGTTTTTATTTGGGTGGGCTCGTGAGCCACTGTTTTATGTTAGGTGAGGCTTAGAAGGTCGTTTGAGTTACCATTTTGGATGGACGTAGTTGGGGACCTACTAGAGAATAAATGAGTAAAATAAATAAAAATATATATAGGATACCAAAAGACTAATAAATTACGAATGGTTATAAACAATTGTTGGAAAGAGTTGGTGGTTTTAATATGGTCTAAAGTGTTAATCATATCTTTGTGTGGTAGTCAATTTTGGGCGCCCGTGTGTGAGGAAAGTAATAAATGTTCTTGTCTTACCCCTAATACTCGGCGTAGGTGAGATTACCTCCTGGCCTAGCTAGCCTAGGAAGCTGGAGGCATGAGTTAGTGGCTTGTGGGTAGTGTGTGACCCCGCGGTGGCAACCTTGAGTAATAGAAATGTGTTTTCATGTGAGTAGAGGTTTACGTAGATGTGCTACCTAAGAAGGATGTTCTTTTGGTAACCTTTCCAAGTGTCACGGTTGAGGGAAGAAATTGCCACTAGTATAACCCACTCCTTGAGTCATTGAGATTTAAATTGATTGGTTCTTATGGGTGTCCCGTGGAGATGGCCGCAAATTGTTGGGTGGCCAAACATTGACCACGTGTCATGCTGGTGGTGTGTGAAAGACCTTGGGTAATGTTCATAGGATATGTGGTGAAATGGGTTTGCGTATGTATAAAAATGTGATGAGTCCTGGAACTAGGTTACGAGTGAGTTTATAGGATCGTGCCCGATGAACCCAATCGGTCAAGCAGCAAGCGAGTGAGATTGGGCAGGCCTTGTTTGGGTTTTTCCTCAAAATTGGGAGACACCTTCCGAGGGGTTGAGGATGTACTCCTGGTGGTAGGACCATTCCGTTAATCCATGTCGTGTGGGTAATAGGCTTAAAAGAGGCGAGGAGGTGGGGGGCTAGTATGTCCTCTCTTACATGTGTTCTACGCGATCGTTTATTTCGTGTGTTGTGGTCGCCTTGTTTTGTTGTGTGTGTTACATATGTGTAAAGGGGTATAGCAAAGTTCTTATGTGTGGGTCTCGTGGCATTCATATGCGAGAGGAGTAGGAGGTGATGCCTGCGCATGTTAGGTGTGGTGTGGGATGAAGAGGAGTGTTATGTGTAATGTTGATGCTATTCCTTGTCACGTGTGATGGCATGCTCGGTTAAAGTGTGAAAGTATTGAAGAGTTGTGATTCATTGAATGGAGTCGGATGTGAGTTTTGCTTGTAAGGGATATTAGTCTTTACCCCTTTGGGGGAGAATTGTGTCCTGCGGCTACCATGGGGTCCTCATGCTACATATGTTCTTCTTGAAAGTCTTTCGTGTGCGTTTTGATGCGGTAAGTGACATGGTCCACGCCATCAAAGTGTTGGTGTGTTTGGGAGCTACGTGAATGTCCCGAATAAGGAGTTTGCATGCCTCGTTTCTTGTGCCTACCCGGAGGAATTGCGGTGACCATATTAAGTCACGGTTAGAGCCTGAGTATTTCTTGATCCATTTGAGTGTTTTGCTGGTATGTTGAGATAAAACGTAATAGTTGATATAGTGGAGTTGGTGGGCCATGAGGTGGAGTATGTCTTGGAGGCAAGGGATTTTCTTGTGACCTGTGCGTGGTGACACAGAGGATTCCATTGTGGTCAGGGTTGCGAGATAGGAGAGTTTTCGGTGTGGGGAGGACTATGATGTTCATAGCTACTTGGCGTCAAGGGATTCCTATCGCGTGGTCCGTCTGCTCGACTTGGTAAGGCATTATCTCTTGGGGCGTACGGTAAGCCTCGGTTGTGAAGGCCGTGTGGGACCTTGGCGGATCTCTGTTTGACCGTGATCAAGGAGGTCGATTCTCAAAGTCGGTGACTAGTGATAGCCCGATAGTGGGTTTTGGTCTTACCATGGTTGTGTGTGTGGTGCTGCATTCTTGTTTTTAGTGCATCCTTGGACTCCGTTGGGCGCCAGGTTGATCTGCGACCGAGTGGTTAAGGGCACACTCCATTCTCGTGTTTCGTGTCTAGGCTTGTACTCCGTTCTGCGTCACCATTGGTGTTGGTGGGGTTTCAATGTTCCTTGCTTGAGTGAGGTGGTTTTCGCAGTGATGATGGTGCTGCTGAGGTGAGCTCCTGTGTGGGAATGTGATTGTGGTTTGCATAATGCTGTCCTATTTGTTTGTGTTTCATTGTGACCTCATTGTGCTTGCTGTTAGGGTGTGGTCTACCTATGGGCTGAGGCTGTGTTGACTTCAACTCCCAATGGTTGGGTATTTTACGTTGTGGAGTGTTGGTCCCATCGTGCCGTGAGTTGGCATCTCCAACATTTGTGGTAATGACTACATTATGTGTTGCTTTGATCTTTTCGCGTTGTTTACTAGGTTTCTCTTTTCGGGGACGAAAAGTCCAAAGGTGGGAAGGTTGTGAGGAAACTCCTGCGGATGAGTTTGTATGGTGTTAGCGAGTGGGCGGTGGAACGTTAAACGTGTAGTAGTGTTTTATTTGTGCTTTGTTCTTTGTAGTGGTGTTTATGATGTGATTTGTTAAACGTACGTGTTGGGGATGGGCGTATATGTTGTACACCGTCGTGGCGTGAATACTTGTGACATGTGTTAGGTGAGGAGAACAAGGGTTTGTGAGATTAGAATATGTGTTTCCCTATCATGCTTGTGTTTTATTGGGTGCATGGGCACGTGCCTTCATGTGTGTTATTGTGTGATATCTTCATTCGCGGGTATGTGAATGGTTGTGGGCTATGTGCATCAGCGGGTGCGTTGTGGAAGGTGTGTTGTATTTTAGGGGCCGACACGTCCTGCAGAGGAGACATGGAATGTGAGTCCATGATGCGTGACCAACCCCCGAGTTGTTCGAGGACGAACAATCTTAAGGGTGGAGGGGTGGTCATTGGCTGGTGTATTTGTATTTCCTTTCGACTTTTGACTTTAATTTATATTGAATATGTTAATGAAATGTTCTTGTTGACCTAGATTGTGATGCATGTGGTTATGGACTGTGGTGGCACTATGTTATGTGCTATTGTGTACAATGTGCGGTGTATGACCCATTTGGGTGTTGTAGCTCGCCGTGTGGCAAATGGGTAGCTTGTGTTTGTTTTCCTCGTATGTCATTTCTTTTCGAGGACGAAAAGTCTTAAGGGGGAGAGGATGTAATGACTCGTGTGTAACCCGTGTGTAAGGAGTTAACCACAAACACCTTGGATGTTGGTACACAAGTTTAAGGTAAGAGATGAGCCCAAGAGGGGACTTTTGAGAGGTGCTTGTGTCAAGCGATAGCGTACATTTATGCCCTAGGAAGATGCTATGCGTATACAAGGCGGTTTTAAATTGTTTTGGCTTATCTTGGAGCTCACTTTTGACCTAGTAGAAGGCCTCAAACAATTGGCGTTCAAGAACAAAAGTTTCTTAGAATGAGGTCCTCTATCTACCACGGAAATTTCAGAGCATTTGGAGCTGAACGTGAATTCACCCATTTCACGTGCAAGCATATTTTTGCTCCTCAGGCCTCTCCAAGATGCAAGGAGGCTTGTGGTGAAGTTTGAGTGCATTTGGAGCTGCACGCCAATTGGGGAATTGGCGTGCAAATTGGCGTGCGGGTGTATTTTTACATGGTTCCCTTGGTTTTGTCATTCTAATGATCTTTCTCCAAAGGACCATGTTGCAATTCCGAGTATTTTGGCCTATACATGGGTGCGGAAAGGTGCTAACTTGTGTGATCAAAACTACGTCGTTTTGATCCTGGGTTTACTTAATCAAAACTACGTCGTTTTGATGTGGATGGTGTCTATATAAGGAGGGCTTGAGTTTGAGTTTAGGGTTCTTGTGTTCCTTTGCTTGCCGTCTTGCTGAGAGAGAGAGAGCTAGAGAGAGAGGGAAGGGGAGTTGCTGGTTGCTGCTGGAGCATCTTGCGTGGGGAGGACAGCGTTTGGCGCGGGAGCAAGGAAGAGCCGCTTTAAGGTAGGGGTTCTGTTCTTCCTAATCCCTCCTCTGTCCTAGGGTCCTAGGGCAGATTCGGGGTCATATCTCGTTTATATATACATATGTAATCCATATAGGTGTGATCTCCTATATGGATGTTGGCCTTCGAGTGGCATTTTAGTGTGGTTACGTGGTCTATATGCTATATGTTTGATGAAAAGCCTGTGTGAATATAGTCGTGTGTATATGCCCATTACGTGTTTGGTATTATGCCTGTGTGGCTGAACTTGTGATTTAGGGTATGTATGTATCTTTGGGTGTTTGCTCTGTGGCCTGAATGGCTGGGATTGTGCACTTGTGAACGGGTGCACACCAAGTGTTTGGTTTTATACCCGAGAGGCTATGCATATTATGTGTTTGAAATAATGTCTGTGTGGTTGGGTTTGTGAGCCTTGTGAATATATGCATGCTAAGTGTTCGACGTTATTCTGTGTGACTAAGCATATTAAGTGTTTGATGTTATGCCTGTATGGTCTTATGTCTTTGTGTGGTTGCTTGTACACCCGGTGGCTGTGGAAGCCCGGGACCGTTTTGTGTTAGCTTGTGAGGTCGTGGAAACTTGGCCTGAAGAGGCGGTTAAATCACTTGGCCTGAAGAGGCGGTTAAATCACTTGGCCTGAAGAGGCGGTTAAATAACTTGGCCTGAAGAGGCGGTTAAATCACTTGTTGTTAAAGTGTTAGCCTGTGTGGCGGTGGCGATTGTAATTGTTGATGTGGTTGTTGTTATGTCCGTTGAAATTATTGTAACACGACACCGCACTTGTACACATGGCATGTAGATGCTAGGAGCATGGGATGGGTTGGGGAGACATGATCCCTACGAGTTGTGGATGCTCACCCCTCCTACTATGGTGTGTTTTCTTGCAGGAACCTACAGGCGTTAGGTGGGAACACCAAGGTGGAAGAGTTCCATTTTGTGGCTTTGTTTTGTGTTATTTGCATTATGTAATTTTTGTTGAGGCATTGTAACCCCAGGTGGGGAGATATTGTAATGAAGTTTGAAACATAATAAAGGCATGTGGTTTCAATTAAATAATTATATGATTTTGGTTTCGAAAAGAAATGTGAAGTGTATGTTGTATCCTACCCCTTTGTCCAAACCCGGATAAAGGGAGGGTCACGTTTCGGTCTCCTCGGGTTGGACTAAGCATATTAAGTGTTTGATGTTATGCCTGTATGGTCTTATGTCTTGTGTGGTTGCTTGTACACCCGGTGGTTGTGGAAGCCCGGGACCGTTTTGTGTTAGCCTGTGAGGCCGTGGAAACTTGGCCTGAAGAGGCGGTTAAATCACTTGGCCTGAAGAGGCGGTTAAATCACTTGGCCTGAAGAGGCGGTTAAATAACTTGGCCTGAAGAGGCGGTTAAATCACTTGTTGTTAAAGTGTTAGCTGTTGTGGCAGGTGGCGGTGTAATTGTTGATGTGGTTGTTGTTATGTCTGTTGAAATTATTGTAACACGACACCGCACTTGTACACATGGCATGTAGATGCTAGGAGCATGGGATGGGTTGGGGAGACATGATCCCTACTTGTTGTGGATGCTCACCCCTCCTACTATGGTGTGTTTTCTTGCGGGAACCTACAAGGCGTTAGGTGGGAACACCAAGGTGGAAGAGTTCCATTTTGTGGCTTTGTTTTGTGTTATTTGCATTATGTAATTTTTGTTGAGGCATTGTAACCCCAGGTGGGGAGATATTGTAATGAAGTTTGAAACATAATAAAGGCATGTGGTTTCAATTAAATAATTATATGATTTTGGTTTACGAAAAGAAATGTGAAGTGTATGTTGTATCCTACCCCTTTGTCCAAACCCGGATAAAGGGAGGGTCACGTTCGGTCTCCTCGGGTTGGACTAAGCATATTAAGTGTTTGATGTTATGCCTGTATGGTCTTATGTCTTGTGTGGTTGCTTGTACACCCGGTGGCCGTGGAAGCCTGGGGACCGTTTTGTGTTAGCCTTGTGAGACAGTGGAAACTTGGCCTGAAGAGGCGGTTAAATCACTTGGCCTGAAGAGGCGGTTAAATCACTTGGCCTGAAGAGGCGGTTAAATAACTTGGCCTGAAGAGGCGGTTAAATCACTTGTTGTTAAAGTGTTAGCCTGTGTGGCGATGGCGGTTGTAATTGTTGATGTGGTTGTTGTTATGTCTGTTGAAATTATTGTAACACGACACCGCACTTGTACACATGGCATGTAGATGCTAGGAGCATGGGATGGGTTGGGGAGACATGATCCCTACCTAGGCGTGGATGCTCACCCCTCCTACTATGGTGTGTTTTCTTGCAGGAACCTACAGGCGTTAGGTGGGAACACCAAGGTGGAAGAGTTCCATTTTGTGGCTTTGTTTTGTGTTATTTGCATTATGTAATTTTTGTTGAGGCATTGTAACCCCAGGTGGGGAGATATTGTAATGAAGTTTGAAACATAATAAAGGCATGTGGTTTCAATTAAATAATTATATGATTTTGGTTTCGAAAAGAAATGTGAAGTGTATGTTGTATCCTACCCCTTTGTCCAAACCCGGATAAAGGGAGGGTCACGTTTCGGTCTCCTCGGGTTGGAAATCCGGGGCGTGACAATAGGGTTCCGGTCTCCCCCAGACCCGTCCCACTCTACAATATGCATGACAAGTGTATGCTTGTGCTCGTGTAGTGCCTAAAACTAAACAGCACACATCACCCAGTAACACACCATTTACCTGTGCCCACACTGGAGGGCAGAGGACACCCCGCCACCACGGCGACATGACATACCACATCTAGGAGAATGTTGCATGGTCACCAATGCAACATTTTCCACCCGAGTTAGATATGGCCATCACCTCCTCGGATGCCATACCTACCCTCAGGAATGGGTGCAGACTTAGCCCACCGTCGTGAGTGCTACACCGAGACTCAGGACCGCAGTCCTGGCCAAATCTCAAAGGGGGTCCAGTAGTTATGCCTGACGCATAAGTCATCTCAACCCACAAGTGTTTGGGTACTCATTTTCAAATACAAGTTCACAGCATCTCAGCAAATACATTTCAAGTACATCTCAACGAAACACAACTCAAACGCAAGTGTAACTCGATAATGCAACTCGGTACAAAGTAACTCAAGAGCACAACTCAAATATATCAATGCGACTCAGCAAGCATAACTCAGATATATCAATGTAAATCAACAGTGCATTCAGCTCATACTGTGCAACAGCATTCTCTAACATTCACAGTTTACAGTTCTACCAATATAGGTGTTTTTGAGCTATTTTGGCAAATTTTAAGACAAATTCAACTCATGCTCATTACCCAAATCACTCTATTTTTCACACAAGGGACTTCTGGCTAAATGGGGCAGCCAAAAGAAGCAAAATGAAGGGTGCACGCCATATGGGCCATATGACGTGCAGGGGTATTTTTGTCTCCCTACATTCTACACACCTCAAGGATGTCCGGGGTAAATTTTTAGGGTAATTGGACCTGCACGCCAATTGGGGATATGGCGTGCAAATTGGCGTGCAACCATGTTTTTGCACAGTTTTCTTTGTTTTGTTATTCTAAAGATTTCTCTCTAAAGAACCCACCTCCAATTCCGGTTAGTTTGTGAATTATTAGGCGTTAAACCTAGGATACAAGGCCTATTTTCAATTCCAGCCTCTACACTCATGCTTAACCACCCATCCAGACAAACCCAGGCCATCCAAATCAATTTTCCCTCAGATATCTATTGAAAATCTCACAATAAACCAACACGCGCTTATATATATATATATATATATATATATATATATATAGGTATATACTCAGCATCACATCCATGACAGGTAAAATCCAGAATTTTGTGAGAGAGTTTGAAGAGTTGATCAAGAAATCCCTACCTCAAGAATTTGGGAATACAACAGATCGTTGTATCCTAGCTACCTCGACGCCTCCGGTCTCCCGTTGTCAGCAGGAACCTCAGATCGTCGGCCTTGGATCGTCTCCCTCCCTCTCTGGCCGTCTCTCTCTCTTTCTGGCCGTGTCTCTCTCTCTCTCTCTCTCTCTCTCTCTCTCTCTCTCTCTCTCCCTGATGGCTGCTAGGGTTTGCAAATGAGAAATCCCCTAATTTTTAACCCCTTTTTCTTTATATATTTTCCCACATAATCAAAACGACGTAGTTTTGATTAAGTGAATCCCTACATCAAAATGACGTAGTTTTGATTAATTAAAAGCCCAGCATCTAAAAGCCCAAAGGCCAAGGTTTTCTAACCCATCTCTTAAGCTCAACAACCCAATTCATTAAGCCCAACAAATATTTAAAATAAATCCCTCAAATAAATATTATTTACGATATGTGAAATTCCCAAAATACCCCACAGGGCCTCGAACTCCAACTTGAGCCCAAGTATAGTCAAAATTCTCCATTCGATTAGCACATCACTGTTCTGATGTTCATTCTCTAAGACAAGGTCTCTTACTTAAGGCTAACTCCAAGAACCCCTCAAGCACGGGTCCTTACAAATAAACATGGGATTCAGCATCAACAATCAGCAGCAAGAACTCCACAACAAAATGGGGTTGTTGAAAGGAAGAATAGGGCTGTCATTGAATTGGGTAGAATCCTACTATTGGAAGCTAATCTACATGCAAGGTTTTGGACAAAGGCAACCAGAACAGCAGTACACTTACTAAACAGAGTGACATTGAGACCCATGACAGACTACACACCCTATGAATTATGGTGTGGGAAGAAGTTAACAGCCAAATATTTCAGAATATTTGGAAGTCCTTGCTTTGTGAAGATAAAGGAGCAAGGAAGAGGAAAGTTTCATGCAAGATCTGAGGAAAGAACATTTGTTAGATATATTCATATTAGAAAAAGGGTTATAGAGTATTTCTTCCAAGACTTGGAAAAGTCATAACTTCAAGTGAAGTTAAGGTTGATGAGAACTAGAAGAAGGATGTGACTGAATATGAAGATCCAGAACTTGAAGAAGCAGAACCTCAGGAGGAAGAAAAGTTTGAGCATGAAAAAGAAGAAAAAGTTGAGGACACAGACTCAAAGAAGTCTGATGAAGAAGAGAAGGAAGAGTACAATCCTAGAGAAGATTCAACTAAAAAGACTAGGAGGACATGATCCAGTGTGCATGACAAGGATCAGATCCTTGGTGATCCCCAAGCAGGTGTAACTACCAGGAGAAAGTTTACCAAAGCTACTGCATTGCACTCTCATATAAAGCCAAAATTAGTTGGAGAAGCGGTAGAGGATGAAGCTTGGATCATAGCAATGAATGATGAGCTGGATCAAATTGAAAAGAATAAGACATGGGAGTTGGTTCCTAGACCAAAGAACAAGAATGTCATCGGCACAAAGTGGGTGTTCAGAAATAAACTGAATGAAGATGGCAAGGTTGTTAGGAACAAGGCTAGACTGGTATGCAAGGGATATTCTCAGATTGAGGGTATAGATGTTGATAAAACATTTGCACCAGTGGCAAAGCTAGAAACTATCAGGATATTTCTTGCATTTGCAGCACATAAGAGGTTCAAAGTTTATCAAATGGATGTGAAGTTTGCATTTTTGAATGGATTGCTAAAAGAGGAAGTTTATATTGAGCAACCAGATGGAGTACAGATTGCTAATAATGAGACACATGTGTGTAAGTTAAAGGAAGCCTTGTATGGCCTAAAGCAGGCTCCTAGAGCATGGTATAGCCGACTTGATGGGTATTTAAAAAGAATGAATTTCAGTAGAGGAACAGCAGATCATAACTTATATATACTGAATTCAGATAGAGGTCAGCTGGCTACCATAGTCTATGTAGATGACATTATATTCGGAGGAAGTCACTCAGAATTATGTGAAGAATTTTCTAAGAGAATGAGTGATGAATTTGAAATGTCTCTCATAGGAGAATTAACATACTTCTTGGGATTACAGATCAAGCAAACTCCTGAAGGAATCTTTATATCATAGCACAAGTATATATGACAAAGAATTATTAAAGAAGTATAGTATAAATGATAGCACGCCTGTTGGAACACCAATGGCTACAAGCTGCAAATTATACAAAGATCAGGAAGATGTGAGTGTAAATCAGAAAGAGTATCGAGGCATGATTGGAAGCCTCCTATATATTACAGCCTCCCAACCTGATCTTATGCAAGTAGCTATCAAGTAGACCTGAAGGAATCCCACTTGTTGGCAGTCAAGCGAATTGTTAAATATCTGCGAGGTACACTGGAAATGGGACTATGGTATCCATCTAAGGATTCCATTGAACTATAGGCTTACACTAATGCAGAATGGGTTAGAAATATTGATGATCGACGATCTACCAGTGGCTGCATCTTTTATCTAGGCTCTAAATGTGTTGCATGGTTGAGCCGGAAATAGAATAGTGTGGCCTGCAGTAGAGCCGAAGTTGAATATGTGGCTACACATGCTGCATGTACTCAAGTGGTATGGATGAACACTCAACTGACATACTTGGGAATGGATGTGGAGTTACCTGTCAACATTTGGTGTGACAACAAGAGTGCAATTAATATTAGCAGGAATAACGTTCAGCATTCAAAGACCAAGCACATAGACTACAGATACCACTACATCAAAGAATAAGTAGAAGAGGGAAATGTACAACTAGTGTATGTTCCAACCCAGGAGCAAACTACTGATATATAAAACCTCTATCCATCTACTTGTTTGATAGACACAGACGTGAGTTGTTTGTGCAGCTTCCTCCTTCTACCGAACGGCATGGAGAGTGTTTCCCCCTCTCGGCTTTGCAATTGGTTGGCAAAGTGGGACAAGAACGTTGTGCGCGGGGGAGTACAGTGGGAAGAGTTTAGGGGGAGCAATGTTTTCAAGGCTCCTCGAAGAGTCGAAGGTTTGTGCATTTCGTATGTTGCCAACAATTCCAAAGGGGGAGATTGTTATTCCCGCGAAGTTGAGTTGTCATTGTTGTCAACATTATGCTGAAGCGGAATTCGCAGGGTCGAGGGTCTGGGTCGAAGATCCGTACTTGTTGGATAACTTCGTAAAGTGATCTCTTAGAGTGAGCTCGTAGAGGGAGTCTAACCATATACTTATCAATGTCGAAGATCTGGGTGGAAGACTCATAGATTACTGGGTCGAAGCCCAGATGACTCGAAGGTGTCAGGTCGAAGATCATCAGGCCAGCTGGCTCAAAGTACCACAGAAGGTACATAAGGTCGCAAACTCGTAGATCCATAGGGTCGAAGATTCGAAGATCGTAGGTGCAGGGCAGTGTTTCGAAGGCTCGCAGACTCAATGACCTATCGGGTGTAGAGTGCCAATGTCACAGAGTTGAAGCTCGTAGAGTCGAAGATAGACCTATTGCCTAGACCCGTTGATGTGAACCGATGATTAGCCAAGGCTGAATGCAGTTGTCACTGACTCAAAACTGAAGATTTGAAGAGTCGAAGACTCGTTGAGTGCTACGTCAATGAAACACTGGTTCTAACCTAGCTTCGAAACCAAAGAACAAAAGAATTGGAAGATCAATTCTCAAGGTTCGAAGACTCAGACTCGAAGATTCGTTGGTAAAGACTCGGAGCAAAGCTACGGGGTACATACATCTATGAAGCTGTGACTAGTTGGAGAAAAACGCACTGAAGGCTGCGTTTAAGTAAGTTATCACTCGGTCGACACTCCTGAGTACGCAAGTGCTAGAAAACACATGGATGCCATCTGTGACTAGCAAAACATGTTTCAATGGTGAAGATCAAAAAGTGAAACATGCTTAACCCTAGTAGAAGGGTTTCCTACTGCGGCCAGCCTATAAAAGCAAGGAGTATGCCTTACTTCGATAGAGTGTCAGAATATTGCAAAATATAAGAAATGTATCTGTAGGGATACAAAGGCGACGCAGAGTAGTTCATACAATATACAGAGAGAATGGACGATTGAAGGAGAGATAACAGTGAGTTAATCTGTCTTTCTTCCTCATACATTCAAAGAACAGATCGTAAGTTTGGTAAGGAGTAGTTGAAGGTCGAGCAGTGCAAATGGCTAAATACACAGGAGCAGATTACGATAGACAGTTCTTCACAGTGAGTGAATTCTGGAGTAATACTGTTTCTGTATTTACATTTAAAAGAAAAGAGAGTTGATCCTATTGTAACAAGGGCTAGACCCTACTGTATTGAAAAAAGATAATGGATTGGATTCGATGTAGGTACACCCTCACCACTGTGGAGTAGATCACATCGATCGAACCACGTAAACCGTGTATCTTTGTCTTTTACTTTTCATACATACCTGCTGTTGAGTTGATTCTGCATGAGATACTAAAATACCACCCAAACAAAAACCACATCTGTTGCAATATCTCTAAAGTATCCTACTCTCTAAAACTTAAGTATATAGATTCACCCCCCTCTCTGTATACAAACCGGTATACCTAGACGATCTAGCTTGGAACTTGGGAATATCTGCAATATGTCCTCGAGTGTCTGAATCGTACGCTCTGACTGACCGTCCGTCTGCGGATGAAAAGCTGTACTCAGGTTCACCCCTGGTACCCAAAGCGCGCCGCAACTATCTCCAAAACCTGGGAGGTGAACCTAGCATCCCGATCAGATACAATAGGCAATGGGACTCCATGCAACCGCACAACAACATCAAGATATCTCTGTCCCAACGTCCTCACTAGGTCAGTCTCTGGAATCAGAATAAAATGCGCCAATTTGGTCAAATGCTCTGCCTTGACCTGCTGATAGGTCAAACACCTCCTCACATAATCAGCAACGGCCTTCTTCAGGCTTGGCCACTAATACTGCCTCCTCACGGCATGGTACATCTTGGTCCCACCAGGATGTACAGCTAACTGTGACTGGTGAAATTCCCAAAGAACCTCCTCCTAAAGAGAAGTGGGAACTATTAGTCTACCCATATACCTCAATATATGCTCTGCATCCTCAGTCAAATCAGAAGATGCCTGGCCAGTCTGAATCCTATCCCTGATGACCTCATAGTTAACGTCCCCCAGTTGATCCTCTATGATCTTATGCTGTAACTCTGGGACTGCCACAACAATATTGAGCATCCCTCGCCCATCACTGGTCACTATCTGCAGCCTCATCGTTGCCAATTGGTCTATCATTTCCCATTCCTTAATGGCACAATGGGCAACCACGGCCCTGCTCTTCCTACTCAAAGCATTTGCCACCACATTACCCTTACCTAGAGTATACAGCAAATTAAACTGAAACTGTTGCAGGTACTCCACCCACCGCCTCTGCCTAAAGTTTAGGTCTCTCTAAGAAAAGATATACTGCAAACTCTTATGGTCCATATATACTACAAATTTCTCCCCAAGGAGATAATGCTGCCAGCTCTTTAGCGCAAAGATCACTGCCGTTAACTCCAAATCGTGCGTGGGATAGTTTTGCTTAGGTGGTCTCAACTGCCTAGATCCATACGCAATCACCTGCCAAGTTTGCATCAACACATAACCAAGCCCCACCCTAGGAGCATCACAATACACCTCGAACGGTATACCCTCCTGTGGAAGAATCAGGATAGTTGTTGAGGTCAATCGTGCCTTCAACTCCTTAAAAGTACTCTCACATGCATCAGACCAAACAAAAGGAACTCCCTTCCTAGTCAGGTGTGTCATAGTAGCTGCTAACCTGGAAAAATCCGCCACAAACCTCTGATAATAGCCTACCAAACCAAGGAAGCTACAAATCTCAAACACATTCATGGGCCTCTTCCACAATATAACCGCCTCGATCTTTTTAGGATCCACTGTGATACCCTCCGAAGATACCACATGCCCCAAGAAGTTCACCTGTTGTAACCAGAAGTCACATTTTGTGAACTTGGTGTACAGTCGGTGCTCTCTCAAGGTCTGCAACACAACCTGCAAATGCTCCTCATGCTCCCTCTTGGTCGTTGAATAAACCAAAATATCGTCAATGAACACCACAACGAACATGTCTAAATATGGAGCAAACACCTGATTCAATTAATCCCATAAATACTACTGGAGCATTTGTGAGCCCAAACGACATCACGAGCCACTCATAATGTAACGCCCCCAAATTTGAACCTCCAAACTGGGTGCGTTAGCGGAAATTAAATATACAAATTTTATATCAATTTGAAACTATTACTTATTTAATCAAACAAACCATTCATTATTACAAATTTCAATCCAAGATCTTTAAGGTTTAGGGGTTTAGAGACTAAGTATCCATAACCCATTATTACATAACAAAGCACACGAGCAAACAACTTAATAAATCTTTAAAATTTCACACAAC
Source organism: Taxillus chinensis (assembly GCA_023512835.1). Lineage (NCBI taxonomy): Eukaryota > Viridiplantae > Streptophyta > Magnoliopsida > Santalales > Loranthaceae > Taxillus > Taxillus chinensis. The sequence goes on from CM042089.1 coordinate 48,795,449, forward strand.
TTTATTTCCAAGCACTTCTCGACTCTTTATCCTAGTTTCTCCATCCCTTAATCACCTGGGGTTGGAAAAGAAATCATAAAAAAAAGGGTGAGCTCAAATAGCCCAGTAAGGGTAAACATAAGTGGGTAAGGAAAACCATGAAGATATCGAACATAGGAAATACCATATAATATTTGCACATCATACATGATCAACATTTCACAAGGAAATCATAACATGGAAGATTATGTTTAGACATCGTATCATAACATCATGACCTAGGTTAACCACCCAGATACCGTATCATAACATAACATATTATCAGCTGGATTGACACTCTCCAGTGATGTTCTTTACCCAATGCATTGGAGGTCTTTCTGGAACCACCCATCATAAACTTACTTTGTCCAAACATAAGAGGTTATAACAACTTTAACATACATAACACGAGGCATCACATAAAATTTCAATAAAACATTCAAAGTTAACAAGGATAACCACGAATATCAAAATGGTTATCTACCCCAATCAATAGCATAGATTACCAAGAGAGAGATTAAAAAGAAACTAATGTTTTCAACAATAAATTGAAAATAGAAGAATAAGAAACATAAAACTCTTACAATAATAATTCCAAATAAAACAAGTTAAAGAGGAAGAGAAAAGAGAGAAAAGGAAAAGAAAAACCCTTACAATCGCTTGTCGTTCTCCGCGTTCTAAACCTTAAAAATATCAAAACACTAAATTAGCATTAATGCTTGAAAAGTTCAATATCACACATATCTCCTTATATATATATATATATATCATACTTTAACTTATATCTTTTAATAAGCATACCGTGCTTGTGGGGTTGAATATTAATTTGGGTTCCCACTTCTATTGCTGTTCCATATCCTATTTCGATCCCATGCATCATAAGCCTTGAGTTGTGCACTAACTAGGTTATATGCCTTGAGAGTTTTTGAATAAGATTTACTTCTTGTATTGGGTGAACGGAAAAGACGTTCGATAAGCTTATTTTTCCTACGTGTCTTCCACCTTAACCATGAGGGGATATTAGACACGGGTCTAAAGGGACGATCAGGAGGAGATAAGGATGGGGATAGCTGTGAGGTTGAAGCATTAACAATTGGGGTTGCAGAAGAAGAAGGGTGATTGTCGGGGGAATTCATTTTGGAAGTCGTTCCTTACGATCTTCCGCTATCTAGAACCTTAAAAATAAAAATAAAAACATAAGTTAATATTCTCATCTTTTCACTTGAATTATAGAATGACAATATATGCTATGATAAAATACTATAATTTAAAATCATTACGCATGTATATATAAATATATATGAGGTGGCAAGGCCAACCATGTATGTATATATACGAGGTGGTATATAAATAACATATGTAAGGTGGTAAAACCAACCATGAATATAGTATATATGAGGTGGTAAAACCAACCATATAGATCTACATAATAAATAAGAAGTAACTTCAAAATTTCAAAATCTTAAGTATTACCTTTCGTAGAACTTCGACGCTTGGTAAGTACCAAAAGCAAAAGAGGATTTGAGTAGAGTATTTGAGGTGTTAAGAGGGCTTAAGGTAGTGTTTTGAGAGGGAATTTCGTGGTGTGGCTTGAGGGATTTGTGCATTAAGAGGAGAGGCAAGACACTCCTTATATAGGCAAGGATGGTAGGTGTAATAGTGTGAAAAATAGTGTATAATTTTGACTTTGGCATTAAATTAAATTATTTAAAATATATATAATACTTTATTTTCTTCATATTATCTCTTATTAAAAACATGGTTATCTCCTCCTACCATTAAAAAATGTTTTAAGACTTTTAAACCTAGAAGGTTCCTTTGGCATCAAAAGTCCACATTGGTGTACTCCCTACTAATTCAATTATAACGTTTTTAATTTTATAGTTTTTGACAAATGGCCAATTGTATTGAATTACTAACTCAAATATCTACAAATGGGTATCAATTTTATAATTTTTAAATATGTATAACAAAAGTTATTGAATTTTAAAGTCATACTGAAATGTTTACCCGTTCATACTGAACCTATGTGTAGTATTTTAAATTCTGGAATTGATTGGCTTCATATTAAATTCTGAAATTTCTACACGTTTTAGATAAGTCATAAATGAACACATGGGCTTTGGTTTCATGTCAATTGGATCTGTATAACTCAAGTTATGAATTTTTGAATGGGACCTCCAGAATCTGCCTCATTCAAATTTTTGGGCCTTACCTATGTTTTATACTTTTGGTAAAGTTACGGCTTGTAATACTTACTTACCCATAGTAATTTGGTTTAAGAAACTAAATGACATAATATATAGCATCTAAATGTTTTATGACATATAAGAAATTATTTTATTTTTTTTATAACGTATTTAATATTTACGCGGATAAAATAATATAATTGCATAATCAATAAACAATAAAGTAAGATAACATTATAGCATAAAATATTATAATCCTAAACATAAACATTAATATCATATTCTATGGCCTTCATAAAATTTCTTGAATTATATTAGCGTATGTGCGTAGGACGTGTTGTGCTTCGGCGGTAGAGTTGCACAACCCTTCGGCTAACATTGTCGTGGTTGTCGCACGAATAACCTCAAACTTCTCCCTATGTCTCGTCGCATTATATTGCAGCCATTAGACACGAGCATTTAGCTCATCTATAGCAAAGCATAACTTTGTAACTTCAAGTCGTATTGCTCGCCGATCTTCATCGCGTACACTATTCTCGGATGGCGTGCTTGAGAACTTGATGCCATAACTCTTATTATTCTTCTTCTTACTTCTATACTCTCTTATAAATAAAATCTCATGCTCATACCTATTTATGGAAGTCCAAACGGATACTATTCATAACGGACGGATACTATTCATAACGGCTACTTATCACATGTTATTTGAATGACTATATTGGGTGCTTATTTTTATCGTGATAATATCTAAAATATCCTTTCTAACTATTGTTAACAATAACATTATTATTATTTTATTATTATTACTCTTTAAGTAAGAACTTAAATAGCTAAAAATTTTGCGGGTCTTACACATAATGCCCATAATGACAATTGAATGCGGTCTAAGGGATATCTGCCTCCCTAACCCTCAACTGATGGTATCCAGATCTCAAGTCTATCTTGCAAAACTATCTTGCACCTCAAAACTTATCGAACAGATCATTGATCCTTGGCAATGGATATCTGTTCTTCACTGTCACCTGGTTCAACTTTCGGTACTCTATGCACAACTGGAGCGAACCATCTGCCTTCTTGGCAAACAACACTGGAGCGACCCATGTTGAGCTACTCCGCCTGATAAAGCCTCATGCCAGAAGATCGTCTATCTGCGTCTTGATCTCTCTAGGCTCTATCGGTGCCAACCTAATAGGTGTTGTCCCCGGGAACAACTCAATCGAGAACTCTATCTCCCTCATGGGTGGCAAACTGACTACGTCCTCGGGAAACACATCCAGGAACTGATCTACAATGGGTGGCAAAATAGCTTTCCCCTCTCTCCTCCTGTCAACCAATGTCAAGCTGGCTAATTGGTAGGTCACATCACCCCACCCATCCCTCAAAGGTCTCAACCTACATGCCTCCTCAGTCCACTCATCCACAAAGACACCTCGCGTGCCCTCTGGCGTGAGGAATGTCATGTGCCGTCGAAAATAATCAATCTTGGCCTCCACGGAAACCAACCAATCCATACCCAGGATAACATCAAAATCGTCTAACTCCATGATATACAAATCACACAACAGACACACCCAAGTGTTACCTGACAAGCACGACAGATACTCACAAGTATCACAATTCCACCCAAAGGTGAAGCAACTATCAGAGACTGACTAAATGTCTCCTAGTCTAACTCCACGGAAACCAACCAATCCATACCCAGGATAACATCAAAATCATCTAACTCCATGATATATAAATCACACAACAGACACACCCAAGTGTTACCTGACAAGCACGACAGATACTGACAAGCACAATTCCACCCAAAGGTGAAACAACCATCAGAGACTGACTAAATGTCTCCTGATCTAACTCCACGGAAACCAACCAATCCATACCCAGGATAACATCAAAATCATCTAACTCCATGATATACAAATCACACAACAGACACACCTAAGTGTTACCTGACAAGCACGACAGATACTCACAAGTATCACAATTCTACCCAAAGGTGAAGCAACCATCAGAGACTAACTAAATGTCTCCTGGTCTAACTCCACGGAAACCAACCAATCCATACCCAGGATAACATCAAAATCATCTAACTCCATGATATACAAATCACACAACAGACACACCCATGTGTTACCTGATGTAAGGACCCGTACCTTGAGTTAGTCAGTTTTGCCTCCTGAGTAGAGTTTTTCTAGATTTTGACCTAGTAAATGGACTCCAATGAATTCACGTGCAAAAGGAAAGATGCTTAGAATGATGTCCTCTATCTACCACAGAAGTTTCAGGCCAAATGGACATGTATGTGAGGTGCACGTGATATGGGTCCAATTCACGTGCAAGTGTAATTGTCTTCCAAATGATGCAAGGAGGCTAGGGGTGAAGTTTGAGAGCATTTGGAGTTCATATGGAGTTGCACATGAATTGGGAATTCACGTGCAAATTGGCGTGCAGCCATATTTTTGCATGGTTCCCTTGGTTTTGACATTCTAAGGAACTTTCTCCAAAGGACCATGTTGAAATTCTGAGTATTTTGGCCTATATGGGTGCGGAAAGGTGCTAACCGGTGTGATCAAAACTACGTCGTTTTGATGCTGGGATTCACTTAATCAAAACTACGTCGTTTTGATGTTGTGTTGTCTATAAAAGGAGAAGAAGCCCTCTGTTCTAGGTTTAGGGTTCTCTTCATTGCTGCCACCGTCGTAGAGAGAGAGAGAGCTAGAGAGAAGGAAGGGGAGTTGGCTGGTTCTTTAGGAGCATCTCGCGTGGGGAGGACGGCGTTCGGCTTGGGATCGGACCGTTCTTTGTGTTGTTGCGTTTTCCTTGAGGTAGGGATTCGTTCTTCCTAAGTCCTCCTCTGTCCTAGGGTCCTAGGGCAGAATATGAGTTATATCTGTTATATTATTTATATGTAAATTCATATAGGTGTGACCTCCTATATGAATGTTGGCCTTCAGTGGCGTTTTGGTGTGATTTCTGAGGTTGGGTGGTTAGTGCATGTTAAGTGTTTGATAAAATGCCGGTGTGGATATGCCTGTATGAATATGCCTGTGTGTATGCTCGAACGTGTTTAAAATAATGCCTGTGAGGCTATGCGTATTATGTGTTTGGTATAATAGGCGTGTGGGTGGTCCTGTGAGCCTGGGGAATATATGCATGCTAAGTGTTCGACGTTATTCCCGTGTGACTAAGCATATTAAGTGTTTGATGTTATGCCTGTATGGCCTTATGTGTTGCGTGTTTGCTTGTACACCCGGTGGTTGTGGAAGCCCGGGATCGTTTGTGGAACCCGGTGGCTGTGGAAGCCCGGGACTGTTTGTGAAACCCGGTGGCTGTGGAAGCCCGGGATTGTTTTGTGGAACCCGGTGGCTGTGGAAGCCCGGGACTGTTCTTGAAACCCGGTGGCTGTGGAAGCCCGGGAGTGTTTATGTACCAGCCCATGTATGATTGTGTTTCTTTGTTATAGCCTTGTAACTATATCTGGTGGAATAATTGTATTACGACACGAGACTTGTACACAAGGCATGTAGATAATAGGTGCATGGGATGGGTTGGGGAGACATGATCCCTCTAGCCGTGGTTGCTCACCCCTCCTACCATGTTGTTTTCTTTACAGGGACCTACAGGCGTTAGGTGGAACCCCAAGGTGGAAGACCTTATTTATTTTATTGTTTATGTTATTTTATTATGGGAACTGATGTAACCCCAATGGGGATGGATTAAACAGAGGACTTTGTAATAAAGACTGACTTTGTTATTGGTTTGTGGACGGCTTTAATGGACTTTATTTTTCTTGAATGTATTGTGAAAGTTTTAAAATGCTAGATTCTTGATTTGTATCCTTACCCCTTTGCCCTCCGTGTGGGTAAAAGGGGAGTCACGTACCGGTTTCCTCGGGTTGGAAATCCGGGGCGTGACAATATGGTATCAGAGCATGGTCTAGTTGGCCTAGGGTAGTGGGCGGACTTGGTTATCTTGAGTCCTTTGGAGGAGCCTGGAGGGACATGCCTGATCAACATGGTCCTCTTTGAGCCTCCAAGGTGTGCTTAGGGTAGTCCAGTCTTGTGGTAGGATTTGCATGCATTGGCATTAGGGCACTAGTTGCATTTGTTGTCATGTGTGAAGGATGTGCATAACATGATTATGTGTGACCTGTGCAACTCTGAATATTCTTGGAATGCCTTGGGTATGACTACAATGTGGACTGTGCTGTGTGCAATATTGGTTGATGCAATGGTTAAAATGTGTGTAATGCCGTGTATGGCTTGACTTGATAATGGGGTAGAGGTAGTCAACTTGTTAGTAGTCAAACGCGTTCTGACGTTTGTGCATCTTACTTCATGTAGTAAGAATGCCACCGAGGAGAGTGACACGTGCGTCCGGGGCGATGGCCGATGAGTCATCTGCCCATGATGGTCCGGGTGCGGGACCATCCGTTGGAGGGCATGCATTGCTACGGCACGGCTACAAGAAGGCATCCGGCTGGAGGTACGAGAGCTTCGGGAGGGACTCCGGCAGGATGTTCGGGAGGAGGTGCGCCGTGAGATGGCGGCACGGCGGTGGTGCCACCACCACCACCACCAATGGGAGAGGCTGCCTCGTGAGCGTGAGAGTTCGCCGGGTGGTGTACCGACCCGTGCAGAGGATGATGTAGTGACACGGTTCCGAAAGGAACAACCTCCGCGATTTAAGGGGGGAGAAGACCCTGTGGTAGCGAGCGGTGGTTGAGGCGAGATTGAGCATGTGTTCTCCTTTCTCCTGCCCAGGGAGGAGGATAAGGTGCGGCCGCAATTCGGCAGCTGGAGGGGGACGCTTTGGAGTGGTGGACGAGCGTTGCGGGGAGCCGTGCGGTGCAACTCATGTTTTGGGAGGAGTTCTTACAACTCTTCCATGATGAGTTCTTCCCAGGAATCGGTGAGATGGCAGAAGAGGGAAGAATTTGGCAGCTTGAAGCGGGGATCCAAGACGGTACCTGAGTATGAGCGGGAGTTCCAGGAGATTGAGTAGGTTTGCTCCTGAGACCGTGGTAAGGGAGGACCTGAAGGCCCACAAGTTCACCTTGGGTCTCGGGGCAGCCCTTAGGGAGAGGGTGGCGATTCTACGCTTGAGGACCTATCGTGAGGCCGTGGAGACGGCCCGTATAGGCGAGAGAGAACTGGATGATGGGAGGCAGGCCCATCAGGGGCGCCGATTGCGAGTGGGCCTGATCGAGATGCAGGGTCCAAGAGGCTCAACACGGAGGAGAGGGATAGCGGTTCCTTCCGCGGCAGGGGGACGACATTGGTGAACCCAGGGAGGTCTAGCTTTGGCGGTGGCGAACGGGGCGGTCCAACGAGGGGGTCTCCCCGGCGGTTGTTACTCTCGTGGGGAGCAAGGCCACTTGAGAAAGGAGTGTCCAAAGAGGGACCGGAAATGCCATAGATGTGGACGAGAGGGCCATCTCGAGCCGGGTTTGCCGGAGTGGCAACAGGGGAGTTGGAGGCATGGCATCCAAGACAAGGAGTGATGCCGGTTTTTCGTGCACCAGCAGAGAGACCAGCTCGTCGGTGGCCGGCTAGTCGGGCAGGATCGAATCGGACCCGACCTCGGGGGAGGCCGGAGCGGCAGCAGACGGAAGCTAGAGGCGGCCTTGGCGGGAAGCGCCCGGTGAGTGAGCCGACCGGTGGCACGGGCCAAGGGAGGGTGTTTGCGCCGGAGGCGACATACCCAGGAGGAGGCCGAGCTACCAACCCCACCAGTGAGGGTGGAGTAGGACCATCGGTGGTTAGAGGTACCCTCTTGATCTCCCGTACATTAGCTTCGTTCTTTTCGATACGGGTGCATCATGTTCGTTTGTTCTTGAGCTTGTAATAGACGGCTTGGGGTTAGCCTGTGAGGAGGCCGCGAGGCCCCTAGTTGTGGAGTCTCCTGGTAGGAGGCATGATTGAGGTACGGCGAGTGTGTCGTGGACTGTGTGTTAACCATAGGCGAGGTGGAGCCGAGTTTTGACTTGCATGTGATGCCTTTGAGGACGTTCGACCTGATCTTGGGTATGGATTGGCTTATGGCTTTCCAGGCCAAGATAGATTGTTATCGGCGGCGTGTGACCTTCGTGACACCTGCAGGGACCTCTTGCACCCTGCAGGGGGAGTGGGATTGTGAGGCGAGTCGGGCCGGGCCAGGTGTTGGACCAGGTGGGGTGCCATTACCCACAAGGTTAGCAGCCCTGACCTTTGCTGAGGAGGGTAAGGTGGAAAAGAGGGTGTGGCCCGCTGTTGTGGACCAATTTCGGGATGTTTTTCCTGAGCGGTTGAGGAGTTTGCCACCTAAGAGGAGTGTGGAGTTCACCATTGAGTTGGTACCGGGGACGGGTCCGATTTCCCAAGTAGCGTATCGTATGGGGCCAGCTGAGTTGAGGGAGCTTCGAGAGGCAAATCGAGGAGTTGGTGGGCCAGGGGTATATCGGACCGAGTACCTCACCTTGGGGTGCTCCGGTGCTCTTTGCTAAGAAGGCCGATGGCACGCTTCGTCTCTGCATCGACTACAAGAAGCGAATTCGATGGATCGTGAAGAACAAGTACCCGTTGCCTCGGATAGACGACCTATTTGACCAATTGAGTGGGGCCCAGTGGTTTTCCAAGATAGATTTACGGTCGGGGTATCACCAGCTCGGGGTTAGGGAGGAGGACATCCCTAAGATGGCTTTTCGGTGCGGTATGGGCATTATGAGTGGGTAGTGATGCCTTTCGGGCTCACTAATGCGCCAGCGTGTTCATGCATTTGATGAACCAAGTCTTCGCCCCATACTTAGACTCGTTCGTGGTGGTGTTTATCGACGATATCTTGGTGTATTCCAAGACCGAGAGGGAGCATGTGGAGCACTTGGCAACAGTGTTGCAAACCTTGAGGGACCAGGACTGTTTGCTAAGTTTAGCAAGTGTGAGTTTTGGCTGCAGGAGGTTCACTTTCTTGGCCATGTGGTGTCAGTGAGGGAGTTAGGGTGGACCCGGCCAAGATTGAGGCCATGGCATCGTGGGCGAGGCCAACCAACGTTTTTGAAATCCGTAGTTTTCTTGGCTTGGCGGGGTACTACCGTCGTTTTGTCGAGGGATTCTCCCGTTTGGCGGCTCCTATGACAGCGTTGACTCGGAAGGGCGTGAAGTTTGATTGGACTGACAAGTGTCAACAGGCGTTTGAGACTCTCAAAACCCGTTTGACCACTGCACCTGTGTTGAGATTACCTCGGGAGGATATTCCATATGAAGTGTACTGTGATGCGTCCAGGGTTGGTTTGGGGTGTGTGCTTATGCAGGAGCACAGTGTGGTAGCTTATGGGTCGAGGCAACTGAAGCCTCATGAGCAGAATTATCCTACTCATGACCTTGAGTTAGCGGCCGTCATCTTCGCCCTGAAGAGTTGGCAAGACTACCTCTTGGGGGAAAAGTTTGTGGTGTTCTCGGATCACAAGAGCCTTCGGTACATCTTTACTCGAAGGACTTGAATTTGAGGCAAAGGAGATGGGTGGAGTATTTGCAGACTTTTGATTTTACTCTTGCCTATACCCCGGGCAAGGGTAATGTTGTGGCTGATGCGTTGAGCAGAAAAGGGAAAGCTGAGGTGGCCGTGAGAGAGTGGAAGCTGATGGAGCAGTTGGCAATGTTGCAGCTGCAGCCTGTTGTTCGTGATGGTGGGACAGTCCTGAGTCCTTTGGTGGTGGTGCCTGAGTTGTACCAGCGCGTCCGGGAGGAACAGTGGGTGACATAGAGTGTGAGGTTCTCCGTGCCCGTATTGAGGCCGGGGAGCTATCCGGGGACCGGACAGAGGGTCCCGAGCATGAGTTGTCATTTCAGGGGCGGTTGGTCGTGGCTTCTTCCCTCAGGGATGAGGTGATGAGGGAGTTTCACCAGTCTAGAGTTGCTGTGCATCCAGGGGGTACGAAGATGTATCACGCGCTTCGGGCACATTTTTGGTGGCCTAGAATGAAACGCGATGTGGCTGCCTTTGTTTCGCGGTGCCTCACGTGTCAGCAGGTGAAGGCTGAGCATCAGCGGCCGGCGGGCATGTTACAGCCCTTGCCCATAGCGGAGTGGAAGTGGGACCATATAGCGATGGATTTTGTGACCGGTCTTCCACCCACCACTGGGAGGAAGGATATGATTTGGGTAATTGTGGATCGACTCACAAAGTCGGCCCATTTCCTGGCTGTTCGCGAGCGGGACTCTATTGGGACCTTGAGTCACCGTACATGAACGAGATTGTGAGACGCATGGCGTACCCTCATCGGTTGTCTCGGACCGGGATTCGAGGTTCACTTCCGTTTCTGGGCAGGTTTGCGAGGCTATGGGGACCAAGCTTCAACCGAGTACAGCCTTTCACCCCCGAGACCGACGGTCGACCGAGCGGACGAATCGGACCATGGAGGACATGTTGAGGGCTTGTGTGCTAGATTTTGGGGGTTCGTGGGCAACTCACCTTCCTTTGGTGGAGTTTGCCTACAACAACGCTTATCGAGCATCTATTGGGATGGCTCCTTTTGAGGCGTTGTACGGACGGCCGTGTCGGTCACCTTTGTGTTGGACCGAGGTGGGGGAGACAGCTCTCTTGGGGCCACAGTTGGTTCAAGAGGCTACCGAGAAGGTCAAGTTGATCCGTCGGCGTTTGTTGTCGGCTCGAGTCGTGGCGAAATCTTATGCGGATCAGCGACGGCGACCTTTGGAGTTTTCTGTTGGTGATCATGTGTTCCTTCGTGTCTCTCCACGTCGTGGACATCGACGGTTTGGGCGAGGTTCCAAGCTATCCCCGCGGTTTATTGGTCCTTTTGAGATTCGGATCGTGTAGGGCCTGTGGCCTACCGGTTAGCGTTACCACCGCGGCCGAGTCGAGTGCACAACGTGTTTCATGTGTCCCGATTGCGGAAGTAGCACCCTGACCCCACTCATGTGATTGATTGGGGGACGTTGGACATCGAGGATGACATGTCCGTCGTTGAGGCCCCTATCCGTATCCTAGATCGGCGAGAGAAGCTATTGCGTGGTCGTGCTATTCCTTTGGTTCGCGTGCTGTGGCAACACCGTGGTATTGAGGAGGAGACATGGGAACGTGAGTCCGTGATGCGTGAGCCGCACCCAGGACTTGTTCGAGGACGAACAATCTTAAGCGTGGGAGGTGGCTGTTGGCCAAGGGATGGATAGTGATGTTTTCTTGTGATGTGTTTTCTTGTATTAGTTGATGTATTTGTATTGTCTTTTAAAGACATGTGTTCTTATTTGTGATGTGCCATGTGGACATGTGTTATGTGCATTATTGTGGTTATGGATTATGGTGGTACTGTTATGTGCCGTTGTGCTGTGTGTGGTGTATGACCCATTTGGGTGTTGTGGCTCGCCGTGTGGCAAATGGGTAGCTTGTGTTTGTTTTCCTCTTATGTCATTTCTTTTCGAGGACGAAAAGTCTTAAGGGGGAGAGGATGTAAGGACCCGTACCTTGAGTTAGTCAGTTTTGCCTCCTGAGTAGAGTTTTTCTAGATTTTGACCTAGTAAATGGACTCCAATGAATTCACGTGCAAAAGGAAAGATGCTTAGAATGATGTCCTCTATCTACCATAGAAGTTTCAGGCCAAATGGACATGTATGTGAGGTGCACGTGATATGGGTCCAATTCACGTGCAAGTGTAATTGTCTTCCAAATGATGCAAGGAGGCTAGGGGTGAAGTTTGAGAGCATTTGGAGTTCATATGGAGTTGCACGTGAATTGGGAATTCACGTGCAAATTGGCGTGCAGCCATATTTTTGCATGGTTCCCTTGGTTTTGACATTCTAAGGAACTTTCTCCAAAGGACCATGTTGAAATTCTGAGTATTTTGGCCTATATGGGTGCGGAAAGGTGCTAACCGGTGTGATCAAAACTACGTCGTTTTGATGCTGGGATTCACTTAATCAAAACTACGTCGTTTTGATGTTGTGTTGTCTATAAAAGGAGAAGAAGCCCTCTGTTCTAGGTTTAGGGTTCTCTTCAGCTGCTGCAGCCGTCGTAGAGAGAGAGAGAGCTAGAGAGAAGGAAGGGGAGTTGCTGGTTGCTGCCGGAGCATCTCGCGTGGGGAGGACGGCGTTCGGCTTGGGATCAGACCGTTCTTTGTGTTGTTGCGTTTTCCTTGAGGTAGGGATTCTGTTCTTCCTAAGTCCTCCTCTCGTCCTAGGGTCCTAGGCAGAATATGAGTTATATCTCGTTATATTATTTATATGTAAATTCATATAGGTGTGACCTCCTATATGAATGTTGGCCTTCAGTGGCGTTTTGGTGTGATTTCTGAGGTTGGGTGGTTAGTGCATGTTAAGTGTTTGATAAAATGCCGGTGTGGATATGCCTGTATGAATATGCCTGTGTGTATGCTCAGAACGTGTTTAAAATAATGCCTGTGAGGCTATGCATATTATGTGTTTGGTATAATAGCTGTGTGGCTGGGTCTGTGAGCCTGGGAATATATGCATGCTAAGTGTTCGACGTTATTCCCGTGTGACTAAGCATATTAAGTGTTTGATGTTATGCCTGTATGGCCTTATGTGCTGCGTGTTTGCTTGTACACCCGGTGGCTGTGGAAGCCCGGGACTGTTTGTGGAACCCGGTGGCTGTGGAAGCCCGGGGTCATTTGTGAAACCCGGTGGCCGTGGAAGCCCGGGGATTGTTTTGTGGAACCCGGTGGCTGTGGAAGCCCGGGACTGTTCTTGAAACCCGGTGGCTGTGGAAGCCCGGGAGTGTTTATGTACCAGCCCATGTATGATTGTGTTTGCTGTTATAGCCTGTAACTATATCTGGTGGAATAATTGTATTACGACACAGCACTTGTACACAAGGCATGTAGATAATAGGTGCATGGGATGGGTTGGGGAGACATGATCCCTACTGAGCTGTGGTTGCTCACCCCTCCTACCATGTTGTTTTCTTTACAGGGACCTACAGGCGTTAGGTGGAACCCCAAGGTGGAAGACCTTATTTATTTTATTGTTTATGTTATTTTATTATGGGAACTGATGTAACCCCAATGGGGATGGATTAAACAGAGGACTTTGTAATAAAGACTGACTTTGTTATTGGTTTGTGGACGGCTTTAATGGACTTTATTTTTCTTGAATGTATTGTGAAAGTTTTAAAATGCTAGATTCTTGATTCTATCTTTTAACCAGATAAGTATAGTGCCAAAGAGTGAGAAAAGAGTTTTCGATAAGAGCCTATTCACCCCCCTCTAGGCTCCCAGGGACCAACAAGTGGTATTAGAGCAAGTTTTACCTGCTCAAAGTAGAGATCCCACTCTTTCTCTCTCAAAAATGGCCGAAGAAAGCAGCATGTTGTTCAATACTCGACTCAACTTCGGAGGAGCTGAAGAGCCCATCCCAAATCGAAATAGCAGTCAAAATGTTGATCCACCTCAACCTGCTGCTGCCGCTGCTCCACCACAACGGAGTTCCAGTTTCACTCTGACTAAACCGCCCAAGTTCACACCTGAGTTTTTCTCCCAATGGAAAGCTCGCATGAGGATATTCATGGTCTATCATGATCATCTCATGTGGCCGTCTCTTCATCAGGAGATACCGATTCCGATGACTATCGGAGAACACGGAGTAAGAAGGCCAAAGACTGATGCTGAACTTACCCATGATGAAAGAGCCTAGCAGTGTGCTAGCGAAAAGGTTCCGCATATGTCACATTGTCTTTGGACTCCGAAGCCTTAATAGACGTCCAGGGCTGCACAATAGCGAAAGCTGTATAAGATAAGCTGACAATCCTCTATGAGGGAAGTCAGTCCCAAATGTAGAACATCATCTGTGCTCTCAGGCAGAACTTCGAGAGCTTTAATCAGAAACCTGGTGAATCCCTCGAAAGCATCTATCGGAGATTTGGCAAGCTCATCCTTGAGCTGAAAACTGTCAATGAGCATTACTCTCAATCCCAAATCAATGACAAGTTTTTTCGGTCCTTGCCGGATCGCTACTACTCCAAGTAGCTCCAAATGCATGTTGACAAGAACTGCCAGTATGTTCCCCTTGAAGAACTATACGGAGAGCTACGAACTCATGAGGTCAGGTTCAAATATTCTGACTGGGATGAGAAAATAGGCAGGAAAGAAAAGGGGGTAGCTTTCAAAGATACAGAGTGCTTTAGCATACAACGGAATGATGATACAGAGGAGTCAGAGAACTCCGACTCAAACGCTGAAGAAGAAATAGCTCTTCTGGTCAAATCCTTCGAACGATTCCTACAGAAAAGCATAAAAGGATTCAGAAGAGGTTCCTCATCATCATCCAGAAGGAAGGAGCGATTGGAATCAAGTTCCCAAGAATGCTACAACTGTGGGAAACCCGGTCACTGGGCCAAGGATTGTAAATCCAAATCTAAGACGGCCGAGAAGAGTGACAAGGTGACTCCCTGATGCTCCACCTCAGACAACAGCAAGAACAAGAGGAAGGCATTTGTCACAAAGTACGTCAGTGGCTCAGAAGAAGAGGAGGAATCCTCTAATGATGAGCCAACCCCAAAGCCGAACATCTGCCTCATGGCAAATACTGAGGTACCTTCTATCTCTGAGCTCATGAGTAAATTAGAATCTCTTACTGCTGAATGTGATCATGAAAAGAATGAGAGACTAATAATTACTCATATGTACAAAGATATGGAAAGTCAGAATTAACGTCTTGAATTTACTGTTGCTAGACTTGAAAAAGACATAGTTGACTTTAGAAGTAAAGAGGCTTGGTATCATGACTTAAGAGCAGAAAATCATTTGCTAAATACCAACCTAACTGGCCTAAAAGTTATTTTAAAAAGACTCGAGAATGAACTTGAAAAGGAAAAGGAAATAAACCGTAAGTGGCTAAAATCCAGAGAAATAGCCTCTACCTTTAGGACTGATCCGGATGACATCCGAGTTAAACCTGGCCTTGGCTCTGAACCATCAACCTCCACACAAGCTACTGAGTGTCCTCCAGATTTCGTTCCGAAACTAACCGACCTATATCTTGTTAGTACATCTAAACCGTTGGATGGTTTCGTTTCAGGTGGCACCATAGTCTATGATTGTGGAAGTGAGGCTATTACTGCAGTTCCCGAAGTAGTATCACCCGTACCTAATGATGAAGGGAAGGTTGCTCTGGTTAAAGCCGGAACTGTAGCACCCAGAAAGAAAGGAAAGGCTAAGGTTGATGCATCTAGGGCCAAGAGCGCGTCACCTAATTGCAAAGGATTAGGCCATAGGGATCAGTGTAGAAAACTTGTAAAATCTAAGAAACCTGTATCCCTTGTTAGTCCTCCGCATCATAGTGTCTGTTCCATTTGTAGAGAAATAGGTCATTATCACTATGCATGTTGGAGTTTATCTGATAACTGGCTTTGTAATCAACTTCGTATTAATAAAGATCAGTTTATCAAAAAGGGTTCTTCGAGTAAATCAAAATCTAAATCACAAAAGAATATCTCTCCCAAGAGAACCCAAATAAAAGAAGCAACTGACACTAATAAAGTTAAGTCAACTTGGAAAGTGAAAGTTCCTAACAAAGTAAAATCCGAAACTGTTGACACTGTTGTTGTTTCTCCTAACCGCCCGAAACAAGTTTGGGCACCAAAAGTGTAAACTGTTGTCTTGCGGAGCATCTCTGGAATGCATTGCCGGATCACTTGAAGTTAAAGATCAATCAAAGCAGGTGGATCCTCGATAGTGGATGCTCTGGATATATGACGGGTTATAAGTTTCTGCTCGTTGAAGTTACTGACAAATGAGGCCCATCCATATCATATGGGGACAATAGCAAAGGTAAGACAGTGAGGTATGGCATTTTAACCAATGGTTGTGTATCAATCACTAGTGGCACTAATCGAAGGTTTGAAGCATAATCGTGAGTGTTAGTAATTTATATGACAAAGGGTTTACTATTTCCTTTATGTCCAACACTTGCACGATTAGGGAAAAACTTATCCGGAGATGTTAAGTTATCCGGATTAAGAGATGGGGACATATACTCGGTGGTCTTAAGAAATAATTCTTCACCACTGTATGCTTCTTCACTAAAGCATCGAGATGAAGAAAGTTGGCTATGGCACAAGCGTTGCACACAATTAAGTTTTAAGACTTTGTCTAAATTAGCGTCGCTTGACTTAGTAAATGGTCTGCCCAAACATAAATTCTCCGAGACTCTCTGTCGAGAATGCCAACTCGGCAAGGCACCAAGCATAGCTTTAAATGCAAATCCGTTAATTCAATAACTGCTCCGCTGCAACTTCTTCACATGGATCTTTGTGGTCCCATTTCTATTGCTTCTCTTGCCGGTGCCAGATATACCCTTGTGGTTATCGATGACTTCACCAAGTATACATGGGTGATGTTCCTGAAAACAAAGGATCAAACCTTTGAACATCTAGTAGATCTCTTTAACTGGGTAAGCAATTCACAAGGACTGAGCATCAAATGCATCAGGAGTGATCATGGTACAGAGTTCGACTTTTCAGATATGAGATCCTATTGTTCCGAATAGGGCATTCAACATGACTTTTTTGCGTCCAGGACTCCACAACAAAATGGTGTTGCTGAGCGTAAGAATTGCACATTAGTCGAAGCTGGTAGATCAATGTTAGCAGGGGCAAAGCTTCCTCTCAGTCTATGGGCTGAAGCGATGTCCACTGTATGCTATGTTCAGAACAGAACTCTTATCAATAAGGTTACCATAAAAACACCCTATGAGATGTGGAGAGGCAGAAAGCCATCAATCTCTCACTTCAAAGATTTTGGGTGTGCTTGCCTCGTGTTAAACAACAAGAAAGAGGCCTGGAGTAAATTTGAGTCAAAATCCGATGATGGGATCTTTGTCGGATACTCTTTATACAACAAGGCTTATTGTATTTTCAACAAAAAAATGTCTAACAATTAAAGAATCTATCCATGTTGATTTTGATGAATCTAACCTTGACTGGTCGAGTGTAGGATCTTTAAATTCAATTGTGCAGGATCATATGGACAATATGATTGATTATTCTCAGTTCCGACATGTTCCTGCTGCAACTCCTGATGAATCACCTAATACCGGTGAAGCAAGAAGAAATGTTATCGATGATACTTCGAAGACCTGGAATCAAGACTTCCACTTAACTCTGGACAAATTGTTATGGACATCCATGACTCAAAGAACCTTCAAGTCCGTCCGGACCCGTTCATAATGAAAGTCACAGTGCCGAAGAACTTCCAAGTTCTTCTGGAACTGCTCATCATACGGATACAACTGGTCCGAAAGAAGTTCAACCAGCCGATGTACAAGATCCACCCGATCTGCGAGCTTCAAATCATTAACTACTCACCACCACTTGCGCAGAAACTACGGATGGACTCGAAACCACCCATCAGATCAAGTAATTGGTGATCCTACTGTTGAAGTAAGAACAAGGGCAGCCACTTCCAATGTGTACCTCTACTCGTGTTTTTTTATCATAGATAGAGCCAAAGATTGTGGATGAAGCCCTTCAAGATTCAAATTGGATAAATGCTATGCAAGAAGAGCTTAATTAGTTCAAGAGGAACAAAGTGTGGACTTTGGTACCAAGGCCGAGGTCACAACAAGTCATTGGAGTTAAATGGGTGTTCCGGAACAAATTAGATACTGATGGAATAGTAATCCGGAACAAAGCTAGACTTGTAGCCAAAGGATACCGTCAAGAAGAAGGCATTAACTATGATGAGACCTTTGCTCCAGTAGCTAGACTTGAGGCTATCCGAATGTTCCTGGCGTATGCATCATATGAAAACTTCAAGGTTTATCAAATAGACGTCAAGAGCGCATTTCTTAATGGAGATCTTCAAGACGAGGTTCATGTTGAACAACCTCCGGCCTTCGTTGAACACAAGGCTGAACATATGGTATATAAACTTTAGAAAGCCTTGTACGGATTGAAGCAAGCTCCAAGATCCTGGTATGACACTATCAGAATTCTTGCTCGAACATAATTTCAGAAAAGGGAAGATAGACACCACACTATTTCTACGGAAAGAGAAAGATCATTCTCTAATCGTACAAATCTACGTGAATGACATCATTTTTCGATCATCAAATCCGAAGTTTTGTGAAGAGTTTTGCGAAGTTGAAGACTGGTAAATTTGAAATGAGTATGATGGGAGAATTAACGTACTTCCTTGGAATAGAGGTTAAACAAATGAAGGATGGAATCTTCATTGACCAAGCCAAGTACACACGGGATTTAATCAAGAAGTTCGGTATGGAAAACTCATCTTCCGTGAAGACTCCCATGCCAGTCAGTGCAAAGTTTGATCCTGATACTGACGGAAAATCACTAAATATGACAAAATACAGAGGTATGATTGGATCATTGTTGTACCTTACAGCAAGTCGCCCGGACATAATATTTGCGACTTGCATTTGTGCAAGATATCAGGCGGATCCCAAAGAGTCACACATGCTCCATGTAAAACGGATATTGCAGTATCTCAAAGGGACAGTGAATTTGGGACTGGTATCGAAAGGAGTCCAACTTCTCTTTATCCAGATATTCAGATGTTGATTTTACCGGGTGTCGCATCGACAGAAAGAGCACTAGCGGTACTTGTCAGTTCCTTGGAAACAGATTGATTTCATGGTTCAGTAAGAAGCAGAATCCCGTATCAACCTCTACTGCTGAGGCGGAATATATAGCTGCTGGGAGTTGCTGCGCACAGCTTCTCTGGATGCAAAGTCAGCTTCCTGACTACGGTTTCAACATGACATCTGTTCCATTATACTGCGATAGCACCAGTGCGATTGCTATCAGCAACAATCCTGTTATGCACCCTAAAACAAAGCACATTGAAGTCAGGTATCACTTCATCCGAGATCATGTTCTCAAAAAGCACATATCACTTGAACATGTTACTACGGATGATTAACTTGCAGACATACTTACCAAGCCCCTACTTGATGCAAGATTTTTTGAACTTCTCTTAAAACTAGGTATGCTTGATCTTACTGCATAGGTCCTTATTTATGTATCCAATAGCATTTTTTTCAGAACATGCATCGTGGTTCTTTGTCACGCCCCGGATTTCCAACCCGAGGAAGCCGGTTTGTGACTCTCCTTTACCCACCCAGTGGGCAAGGGGATGGGATAAATAACTCCACATAGGACAACGCAAACATCCATAATAGATATTCAGAAAGACGAAATCATGTGTTTATTAAATTCAAACCACAATTAAATGTTTACAAACCAAACATGCCTTTATTACAGTCAAAACTCCTTTTA
The DNA here is from genome assembly GCA_023512835.1 of Taxillus chinensis. NCBI lineage: Eukaryota > Viridiplantae > Streptophyta > Magnoliopsida > Santalales > Loranthaceae > Taxillus > Taxillus chinensis. The sequence goes on from CM042089.1 coordinate 48,814,900, forward strand.
CAATTTTCCCACTGGGATTACAAAGGTTCCAAAAACATCTTAGACAAAATAACTTTTAAAAAACCAGAACCGCCTTCCACGTTGGTGTTCCCACCTAACGCCTGTAGGTCCCTGAAAAGAAAACAAAACACGGTAGGAGGGGTGAGCAACCACAACTTAGTAGGGATCATGTCTCCCCAACCCATCCCATGCTCCTAACATCTACATGTTGACGTGCACGAGTATAGGGTCGTGGCAATACTATACAGACAGGCCGTAATCAACATTTATACACAAACAAGCCACATCACCAGGTACAACCATTGCCACAGCCACCGGGCTCCATAACCAGCCTTGAAGGCCCCAGCCACATAGACTCCAATCTCAGCCATACAGGCATACAATCAAACACATAACATACATCTCAGCCACACAGGCATACAATCAAACACATAACATGCATCTCAGCCACATAGGCATACAATCAAACACTTAGCATGCATCTCAGCTACACATGCATAAAATCAAACACATAACATGCATCTGGATCAACAATCATTATATCAAGTATATTCTCCCCCCCCCCCCCCCCGAAAACCCCAAGCACGTGATCCTACAACGGAATGAAGCTTAATGAACCACAAACATCCCAACGGCCTCTAAGGCCCACTGCCCCGCAACGAACCCCAAGAGTTCCCACACCTTGGACTCAACGTCAAAATCAAACGAAACATGCCATTGAAGGCCAACATCCATATAGGAGATCACACCTATATGGATTTACATATATATATTATAACAACAACGACAATACTCTACAAATCATCTACCACAAGGCCTAACCCCGGAATGGGTACTAGAAGAGACAGAACCCCTACTTCATAAGGATCCTTCACGCTCTTGCTTCAACACCAAACGCCGTCCAACCACGGAAACCACCACAGCAACCACGATCAGGAGCTCTCTCGCCCAATCTCCCTCTCTCCCTCTCTCTCTTTCTCTCTATGACGGCTGCGGCGGATGAACCCTAAAACCCCAACACAAGAGGTCTCCACCTCCTTATATAGACACCACAACATCAAAACGACGTAGTTCTGATTAAGTGAACCCCATCATCAAAATGACGTAGTTTTGATTAAAACATGCTACAACCTTCCCGCATCCACACATGATAAAATACCCATAATTCAAACATGTCCCTTTGGGAAAAGATTATTAGAATAACAAAACCAAGGTGATGGTGCAAAAACATGGCTGCACGTGATAAAGGCCATTATCATGTGCAAGCTCCAAATGCCCTGAGATTTTGCCACAAGACTTAGAACTTCTGGAAGGCTCCCATACATCAACACCACTGCCCGTGACAAGCCATTGTCACGTGCACCCCATAAAGGTTCCCTCTTGGGTTTATCTCTTACCTCAAGCTTGCCCATCATCATACAAAGTGTTCAAGCCAATGTGTGTGGGAATAAAACTCCCTAAAACTCAACAATTGCCACCCCAAAAGGCAAAACTGTGACTAACTCTACATCCCAAAATACGGGTCATTACATTCTTAGTGGCGTTAGACACTTACTGTATTTCATGCTGATCACGTTTACCGCTGATAAACATTATGCTCTAATAATTTACTCATATTTTCATTGGGAGGATGCTTGTGTTTCCCGACTAAAGTTGTTCAGCTGACATAATTAACATTATATGAGTATACTCTTCTTCGGATCTCATGATTCATATTTTCATTTATCACCTCATGTCCAATGCTATTTCATATTGATTACACTATTAACATGTCTAGTTGAAGAAATGAAATGGGATAGCTCGGAATGCTGGTGGATGAAATCACAATGGCAGTCTGATCAGATTCTGAAGTGGAGTTTCTTAAAGGATAGACAGCACTATTCTAATAATCTAAATCATTTAGTTGGAAATGTCTATCGAGAGGATTGCAAGATCTAAGGGGGAGAAAATGCTTATTAATTACCTAAGTAGTACCCCCATTATATGTCTCATGACCTCTTTCCTGGCTGTCTATCTGAGGGGGAGTTCATCACTGAGAGGATCGCATGATCTATGGGGGAGTAAAAGCTTTATCTATTATTTCAGTAATAACTCCCTAATATGTCTCGGATGCTCCTCCCTCTAACTTCACACTTCCGGATCTAACTGGACATGCATTGTTGAATCAAATTTGTGGCATATTTAGATGTTTTTATTTCTTCAGCTGTGCATTTTAATTGGATAATCAATTGATTGCATCTGGCATGTGTTCTTTCTTCCATTCTCACTCATGAATCTTAATCATAGTAACTCATATATAGCTCATTTATCTTGGCTACGATGTTCAGCATGACAGTTTCACTATGTTGACCAATGTGAACTTATGTGTTTCTAATCTGACATATGCTTATCTTTCAGTAACTTTGATTCAGTCATTCGTTTGTATGTGTCTAGCATTCATTTTCAATGCATGAGTTCTGCTTTTTCATTAGTTCGGATTATGTTAATTTTTCATATTTGTTTACATCCGTACTAATCCAAACCTATAAAAGCTCTGTGTTTCTTTTAGTTTATCTTTGTGTAGCTACTGAGTTCCGATTCACTTTGCCTACTCATCGAAATAATCTTGTCTAAAGTCTTGGATATGAAGTGTTGTGGTGCTTCGTCCTTCTTCGACTTTAAGACAGCAAAGGAATCATTTTCTCTCTTACCACACTCTATTTCTACGGACACACTCTGTTGCTTATCCGAATATTCTTCTACGAATTATTTTTCATTCGGATGATCGTCGGTTCATTTCCTCTGGACTCTTGAAACACTCAAGTCTCATCGCGTGTTTTTGAGAAGGAATAATGATGGTCTATTTAAAATGCAAGTCTCAAGACAAGCAATTTCCGGAAGAAGGTATACAACTGTCATAAATACTTGATTCTGCGGCCTCCATGTCACTTTTAAATTCGGAGGCGCTCAAGTATCAAGATAAATGACATCAGCTCGTCAGACGAATCACTATTCCTCTCGCTTAATCCCTAGACCCATTGGCAAACATGGACTCGATCTTATATATACTGGATTTTACCACGCAGCGCAAGTTTACATTTCCAAATCCCTAAAACCTCATCGCTCTTCCAATCTCTAAGACCTACCTTCCTCGTCCCTCTCAATCTCACTCGAAATGGCACACAAGCTCTCTCTTTCTGGCGTTAATCCCAGCCATCTGGTCGATTAGCCTGTAATTTCCGATCCTCCGGCTTGGTTTTTGAACCTACGCCCTCTCCTGGAAGCTTCCTACATTCTAAATCTGGTCTCCAATCCCGTCGACCTTCTTATCGACAATATTATTGAGTACTACCAGCGTATTTGTCATCACTGGTTTTTGTCCGAGCCCTTTTGGGGTGAGCTCAAACTAAACCAATGGTGAGAAATTTAGAGACGCCACCAACTGTTTTTGGGGTACAGTTGGATACCCTCTACTTTGAGTAGTTTAAATGTGTGGTCTGCGTTATCAGAGGAGGGTTCGGGAGTTGGTTACGTGTAGGGAAGGATTAGCACCCCTACAGCGCCCTTTCGGTATCTAATTTAGGAGGAGGAGGTTTTCTATTTATTTGTATTGTCGTGATTCGGTTGGGGCACTATTGTTTTCCTATAAGTTTATGCTAAGTTATTTGTCAAAGTTATGGTTAAAATTGGTTTACTTTAAATCTCTAAAGGGGATCCTAAAAATCTTGTTTTTGTTCTTTTATCTGAGGTGGAAAATGAAATCCTACGATTTTGTTTTTGTTTTGTTTTTTTTTTTTTTTTGTTTTTTTTGTTTTGTTTTTGGTTTTTTTGTTTTTTTTTGTTTGGAAAACATTTTATTAAAACATTTTCAAAACATGTTATTGAAGAGATTTTGAAAACATTTTATTGCAAAACGTTTTGGTTTTTTTTGTTGGTTTTTTTTTGTTTGTTTGTTTTTTTTAGGAGACATTTTTGAAAATATTTTGAAAATTATTTATTGAAAACGTTTTGGAAAACATTTTTGTGGAAAACGTTTCGTTTTTTTTGTTCCTCTTAAGGATTGACCATATCAAAATAAAATGTGAGTTGTGTGATTGTGACATACAAAAATAACATAAAAAACAAAACTACCTCCTCTCTTTTTTTCTTTTTCTTTTCATCTCTTTCTTTTGCTCTCTTTTTCGTTTTTTTTTTGTATTTTCACTATACTTTACATATTACAACGTACAACAGAAGAATACAAGGAAAATGCAACGAAACATACTAAGAATTACATCAAATATAGAGAAGCTAAAGAAATTAAAACACTAAAATTACATCAAATATAAATACAAATAAGCTAAAAATACAGCAGCAAATGTAAATTACACTGATTTTGGCTTGAATGCGTTTCAACTCGGGACTCCTTGAACTTACGTTTAAAATATTCTGCCTGTGCTGAAAACCGCCTGTGGGAACGCCAAATCACCAAATTGCAAAATTCCAGCAACGCCAATTATGAAGATCAGTTGTGATTAATCTTGGAGACTGCAATAATACGTTGGAGTTGAGGGAAATTGATGGAAAAGGATTTAAATCGTGATAGAGAGAAGGGGGATGAACTGTGAGAGAAATTTTATTTTGGGTGAGAGACCCGTGTAAGAGAGGACTGTATGTTTTTTTGTTTTTGGAAAAGGAACTCGCAGGGAAAGAGAGAGAATATGGAAAGGAAAGAGCTAGGCGAAGCAAAGGGGCTGGGAAAGGAAAGAACTTGGGCGTAATCCGGATGTGTAGACTCTGGGCCTTCTCTTCCTTGGTGTCAGGACCTCTTTTAATACCTTTGGAACTGCTACATAATTGCAGCATTTACGGATGCTAGCCCACTTTTTTATTAACTAGATGCCATTTATGTTGGGTGGACCGTCAACCTTGCTTGTCCTTTACCATTAAATGCGCGCATGTGACAGACAGCCGTTGACGAGTATCTGCCCAGCTAATCCCGTGAAGCTACAGTGAGCATGCCCGTGAACAAGCTAATCAGCGAAAGTCAATGATTGGTAGGGTCTAAGGCTCGGATCCGGATCAATGGAAGGCAACTTCGGATGATTGGAGCTTACTCTGTATCAGTGGAGGCATTAGTCCGGATTATTGAAGGCTCGGATCCTTATTCCGCATAAGTGGGAGCTCTTAGTCCGAATCAAAGTTGGCTCGGATCCTTACTCCGCATCAATGGGAGCTCTTAGTCCGGATCAGTGTTGGCTCGGATCCTTATTCTGCATCAGTGGGAACTCTTAGTCCGAATCAAAGTTGGCTCGGATCCTTACTTCGCATCAGTGGGAGCTCTTAGTCCGGATCAGTGTTGGCTCGGATCCTTATTCCGCATCAGTGGGAGCTCTTAGTCCGGATCAGTGTTGCCTCGGATTTGACCTTTGACTTTGATGTTCCGGATTTGACCACGATGATCCGAATTTGACTTTGATGATCTTTTTTTTTACTTTTAATTACCTTTTTACCCCCACCAAAAATTCTAAAACGGACGAACTTTGGGAGATTGTTTGGGAAGCTCCGTATTCGCCTGAATAGTCATTTTTGAGAATCTCGCATGGTCACATTTTCGGGCCCTTTGACCAGGGGCATTGACCATCTTTTTGTAAGTTTGACTTTTTCTGACGAAAATTGTTTTGGCCATAACTTCTTCATTTTAAGTCCGATTTGAGCTCGGTCAAGTGCGTTGGTCTCTAATTTTCATCCTCCATCACTTGGTGTTGGTCTTGGGGCACTTCAAGGACTTATAGCAGAAGTCATTAATTTTGGACTCCCCCATCCATGTCAATTGTGTCCATCTCATGCAGATTGGGGTAGACCATTCCTTGGAAGCATGGGATCATTGTGGACCTGTTCAACAAGGTATATGGCATGGGCAGAAAGGTATATCAAACGGGGTTAGTATGTCCAACCCGGACAAAATGGGGTCCAACAGCTGCCCCTCTTTGTGCACTGTTTGTATACAAACAGCGTACAAAGATAAAAAGGAGTCATTTTGGATGGGTTAGAGCACTTACCTGGCTTACCTTGCACAGAGGAAGAATAGAAAGTGGTGGTTAGGTCTGTTCCCTAGAGTGAAAAGCAGCTTCATAGGCCGATGGACTTGGATAATACTTTGATGCGGCATCTGAGGCTGCCTACGATGTAAAGATATTGGAGATTGAAAGCCTACAACAATGAAAGGCTTGAACTGAAAAATGGAAAGCCCACGGCAACGATAGACTTGGGTTAAAATGAAAAGCCCACAACAACGATAGGCTTGAACTGAAAAATGGAAAAGGTCCACAACAATGATGGGTGTGAACTAAAAATTGAAAGGCTCACAGCAACGATAGGCTTGAACTGAAAATGGATAGCCCACAGCAACGATAGGCTTGAATTGAAAATGGATAGCCCACAGCAACGATAGTCTTGAATTGAAAATGGATAGCCCACAGCAACGATAGGCTTGAATTGAAAATGGAAAAGTGAAAGGCCCGCTGCAACGATAGGCTCGAATTGAAAATGGAAAGCCCACAACAACGATAGGCTTAAATTGAAAATGGAAAAGCCCACAGCAACGATAGGCTTAAAAAATGAAAGGCCCACTGCAACGATAGACTCGAATTGAAAATGGAAAGCCCACAACAACGATAGGCTTAAATTGGGAAGACTTATTGGAGACATCAAATGGTATTTGGGGAAATACTTTAAGGAATTAGTGAGTTTGGGAAGTAACCCAATTTGGGCTCCCTCTACGAGTTCACTCAAGGAGATCGCTCTACGAGGTGACCCAAAATGGGAAAAGTTTGTCAAGTGCCAAAGGGATGCGTTTAGACTTTGGGGAAATTGCAAGGGAAGAGGTGTACAGTTGAACAAAGAAAGCTAGGATAGCTTGATGAGAAGCTTGCTGAGTATGAGCTCTTAGGATCTTCAGAGACGGCAACGTTCCTGAAATCACAGAGTATGCTGAATGTATGTAAATGATGCTTGGACTGCAATGTGCTGTATGCGGGGATGCATAAACCTCAACTTGTGGTGAAATATGATGCAATGTGATGCAATGCGATGTATGCATTGAATGTCATGTGATGTATCACTGAGGGTTTGGCCGTTGTTGGAGAGGTTGGCTAACATTCAACTTGTTGGGGAACAATGTTCTCTTTAGATGGAGAGTCCGTTCTGTCTTTGCCGGGGAACTCTCTTTTGTGCATGATCTGTTAAATTGAGCTCCGCCATATTAGGGAGCTTGACTTGACGGCTTCTCTGGGGACAGTGACATTCTATGGAGATAGGAGTACTCTGAGTTGGGGAACTTAATTTGTTTGGGGATTTTGAGCTTGGCCCTACTCATAAGGCAATGCCAATGGATCTCACTGGGGATTTAAGATATTCTATTTAAATGTGAAATGAAGATGATGTAACATGATTAAAGAGATAAAAAAGATTTTTGCTAGTTTAATTCCACAAAACATATTTATATCATAAAAAGTGTCCTATTGTTATTGTAACGCCCCCAAATTTGAAACCTCCAAACTGGGTGCGTTAGCGAAAATTAAATATACAAATTTTATATCAATTTCAAACTATTACTTAATTAATCAAACAAACCATTCATTATTACAAATTTCAATCCAAGATCTTTAAGGTTTAGGGGTTTAGAGACTAAGTGTCCATAACCCATTATTACATAACAAAGCATACGAGAAAACAACTTAATAAATCTTTAAAATTTCACACAACTTTATTTCCAAGCACTTCTCGACTCCTTATCCTAGTTTCTCCATCCCTTAATTTCCTGGGGTTGGAAAAGAAATCATAAAAAGGGTGAGCTCAAATAGCCCAGTAAGGGTAAAATAAGCGGGTAAGGAAAATCATGAAGATATCGAACATAGGAAATACCATATAACATTTGCATACATGATCAACATTTCACAAGGAAATCATAACATGGAAGATTATGTTTAGAAATCGTATCATAACATCATGACCTAGGTTAACCACCCAGATACCGTATCATAACATAACGTAACATATTATCAGCTGGATTGACACTCTCCAGTGATGTTCTTTACCCAATGCATTGGAGGTCTTTCTGGAACCACCCATCATAAACTTACTTTGTCCAAACATAAGAGGTTATAACAACTTTAACATACATAACACGAGGCATCACATAAAATTTCAATAAAACATTCAAAGTTAACAAGGATAACCACGAATATCAAAATGGTTATCTACCCCAATCAATAGCATAGATTACCAAGAGAGAGATTAAAAAGAAACTAATGTTTTCAACAATAAATTGAAAATAGAAGAATAAGAAACATAAAACTCTTACAATAATAATTCCAAATAAAACAAGTTAAAGAGGAAGAGAAAAGAGAGAAAAGGAAAAGAAAAACCCTTACGAAATATAGACTATAATGAAAAAGAAAAAGAGGATAAGAAACCCTTACGAACTATAGACTATAATGAAAAAGAAAAAGGGGATAATAAACCCTTACGAAATATAGACTATAATGAAAAAGAAAAAGGGGATAAGAAACCCTTACGAACTATAGACTATAATGAAAAAGAAAAAGGGGATAATAAACCCTTACGAAATATAGACTATAATGAAAAAGAAAAAGGGGATAAGAAACCCTTACGAAATATAGACTATAATGAAAAAGAAAAAGAGGATAAGAAACCCTTACTATCCGCTTGTCGTTCTCCGCGTTCTAAACCTTAAAAAAAAATATCAAAACACTAAATTAGCATTAATGCTTGAAAAGTTCAATATCACACATATCTCCTTTTTATATATATATATATATATATATATATATATATATATATATATATCATACTTTAACTTATATCTTTTAATAGGCATACCGTGCTTGTGGGGTTGAATATTAATTTGGGTTCGCACTTCTATTGCTGTTCCATATCCTATTTCGATCCCATGCATCATAAGCCTTGAGTTGTGCACTAACTAGGTTATATGCCTTGAGAGTTTTTGAATAAGATTTACTTCTTGTATTGGGTGATCGGAAAAGACGTGCGATAAGCTTATTTTTCCTACGTGTCTTCCATCTTAACCATGAGGGGATATTAGACACGGGTCTAAAGGGAAGATCAGGAGGAGATAAGGATGGGGATAGCTGTGAGGTTGAAGCATTAACAATTGGGGTTGCAGAAGAAGAAGGGCGATTGTCGGGGGAATTCATTTTGGAAGTCGTTCCTTACAATCTTCCGATATCTAGAACCTTAAAATAAAAATAAAAACATAAGTTAATATTCTCATCTTTTCACTTGAATTATAGAATGACAACGCTATGATAAAATACTATAATTTAAAATAATTACACAGGTATATATATGAGGTGGCAAGGCCAACCATGTATGTATATACGAGGTGGTACAACTAATCATATAAATAACATATGTAAGGTGGTAAAACCAACCATGAATATAGTATATATGAGGTGGTAAAACCAACCATATAGATCTACATAATAAATAAGAAGCGACTTAAAAATTTCAAAAATCTTAAGTATTACCTTTCGTAGAACTTCGACGCTTGGTAAGTACCAAAAGCAAAAGAGGATTTGAGTAGAGTATTTGGGATGTTAAGAGGGCTTAAGGGAGTGTTTTGAGAGGGAAATTTCGTGGTGTGGCTTGAGGGATTTGTGCTTAAGAGGAGAGGCAAGACACTCCTTATATAGGCAAGGATGGTGGTAGGTGTGTAGTGTGAAAGTAGTGTATGAATTTGACTTTGGCATCAAATTAAATTATGTAAAATATATAAAATACTTTATTTTATTCCTATTATCCTCTCTTAAAACGTGGGTATCTTCTCCTACCATTTAAAAAATGTTTTAAGACTTTTCAACCTAGAAGGTTCCTTTGGCATCAAAAGTCCACATTGGTGTACTCCCTACTAATTCAATTATAACGTTTTTAATTTTGTAGTTTTTGACAAATGGCCAATTGTATTGCATTACTAACTCAAATATCTACAAATGGGTATCAATTTTATAATTTTTGAATATGTATAACAAAAGTTATTGAATTTTAAAGTCATACTAAAATGTTTACCCGTTCATACTAAACCTATGTGTAGTATTTTAAATTCTGGAATTGATTGGCTTCATATTAAATTCTGAAATTTTTACACGTTTTAGCTAAGTCATAAATGAACAAATGGGCTTTGGTTTTATGTCAATTGGATCTATATAACTCAAGTTATGAATTTTTGAATGGGACCTCCAGAATCTGCCTCATTCAAATTTTTGGGCCTTACCTATGTTTTATACTTTTGGTAAAGTTAAGGCTTGTAATACTTACCTACCCATAGTAATTTGGTTTAAGAAACTAAATGACATAATATATAGCATCTAAAATTTTTATGACATATAAGAAATTATTTTATTATTAATTTTTTTATAACATATTTAATATTTATGCGGATAAAATAATATAATTGCATAATCAATAAACAATAAAGTAAGATAACATTATAACATAAAATATTATAATCCTAAACATAAACATTAATATCATATTCTATGGCCTTCGTAAAATTTCTTGAATTATATTAGCGTATGTGCGTAAGACGTGTTGTGCTTCGGCGGTAAGAGTGCATAACCCTTCGGCTAACATTGTCGTGGTTGTCGCACGAATAACCTCAAACTTCTCCCTGTATCTCGTTGCATTATATTGCAGCCATTGGACACGAGCATTTAGCTCATCTATAGCAAAGCATAGCTTTGTAACTTCAAGTCGTATTGCTCGCCGATCTTCATCGCAGACACTATTCTCGGATGGCGTGACTTGAGAACTTGATGCCATAACTCTTATTATTATTCTTCTTACTTCTATACTTTCTTATAAATAAAATTTCATGCTCATACCTATTTATGGAAATCCAAACGGATACTATTCATAACGGACGGATACTATTCATAACGGCTACTTATCACATGCTATTTGAATAACTATATTGGGTGCTTATTTTTATCGTGATAATATCTAAAATATCCTTTCTAACTATTGTTAACAATAACATTATTATTATTTTATTATTATTACTCTTTAAGTAAGAACTTAAATAGCTAAAAATTTTGCGGGTCTTACAGTTATAATCCGATAAACAGAATCACAAGTTTTTAAAAGTATAATGTACAAATTTGATTCGAGCATGCCGCAGGTTTGACCAAGTCTTCCACTGTTTTGCGACATTGTTTTTGGATGATGTTGTCTCTACTACTTGCAACGGACCCTATTTGTTTTGATTCTGATCGTTTCAGATTCTGACTGATTTCACCCTTCAGGATTTATTGTTGGCTTTGTATTTTACCCTTGGTGCCCTTTCAGGTTTTCACCAAGTCCACCTTTGTTTTCTTTTTTTTTTTTGTCTTTCATTGGAGCTTTGTATTTTACCCTTGGTGCCCTTTCGGGTTTTCACCAAGTCCGCTCATTACAGGAATGAGAATCTTGTGGGGAGGTATGAGAGTTAAGCATAAAACTTTTTGACAGTGTCACTATTCACTGGATTAGGAAGCTCATTTCCATCCATTTTGGCAAGGATCAATGCGCCTCCCGAGAATGCTTTTTCACAATATATGGGCCTTCATAATTGGGAGTTCACTTGCCTCTATGGTCGTGTTGAATTGGCAAGATCTTTTTAAGGACAAGATCACCCTCTTGAAAGCTTCTGGGCTTCACCTTTTTATTGTAATTGTTCATCATTCTCTGTTGGTATAGCTGTCCTCTGCAAACTGCTGCCAAGCGCTTGCCTTTAATTAAATTCAACTGCTCATAACGACTTTGGACCCATTCTGCTTCTTTGAGCTGAGTATCCTTAAGTACTCGAAGGGAAGGTATCTCCACTTCGACCGGTAGAACTGCTTCCATGCCATAGACCAAAGAAAATGGAGTTGCCCCGGTCGATGTACGCACTGAGGTACGATAAGCGTGCAAAGCGTAAGGTAGCTTCTCGTGCCAATCTTTGTACGTTTCAGTCATCTTTCTGATAATGTTCTTGATGTTCTTGTTGGCTGCCTTGACTGCTCCATTCATCTTTGGGCAATAGGGGGTCGAGTTGCGGTGTTGAATTTTGTATGTTTCACACAACTTCCCTATCATCCGACTGTTCAAATTGGCAGCATTATCCGTTATGATCTGCTCGGGAAGCCCATATCGGCATATGATGTTGTTCCGCATAAATCGAAGTACCACAGCCTGTGTGACATTAGCATATGATGCTGCTTCTACCCCCTTGGTGAAGTAATCAATGGCTACCAAAATGAAACGATGACCATTAGAAGCTTTTGGAGATATTGGTCCGATAACGTCAATACCCCAAAGCGAGAATGGCCACGGGGAGACCATCACGTGTAGTTTGGACGACGGTACTTGGATTTTATCGCCATAAATTTGACACTTAAGGCATTTGTGCACATATTCAATGCAATCCTTTTCCATGGTGACCCAATAATAGCCCATTCGCATGATTTGTCTTGTTAATGCATGTCCATTTGCATGTGAACCACATTCCCCTTCGTGGACTGCTTTCATTCTTTGTGTTGATTCTTCTTTTGCCACACACCGCAATAATACCATGTCATGGTTTCTCTTATACAGAATCGAGCCGTCAAGATAATAGTTGGATGCCGACCTTCGGATATTTCTTTTATCAGACTCAGAGGCCTTTGCTGGGTATTCTTGCTTAAGCAAATACTGTTTGACGTCATCAAACCAAGGTTTTTCTTCAGTATTTCCTTCAATGGCCATGCAATGTGCAGGAGCATCTTGTATATGGATATCGAAAGATTGGACTTCTAACTTTGTGTCTAGTCGAAGGAGGGAGGCTAGAGTGGCCAACGCATCAGGGATCTGATTGTATTCCCCGGGCATATGCTCAAACGTGATGTCTTCAAATTGCTTGGCTAACTTCGTAACGTGCTTCCGATACGGGATTAATTTGTGGTTTCGAGACCCCTTACTTGAAAAATGATGAGTGCCGAATCACCGAATACTCGTAATCTTTTGATTCCTTTGTTAATGGCTTCTTGAAGTCACATCACACAAGCTTCATATTCTACTACATTGTTTGTACAGGGGAAGGTTAGCTTTGCCACCATGGGGAAATGTTCGCCTTTTGGGGATATCAGGATGGCCCCAACACCGTGACCTAAGAGACTGGAGGCGCCATCGAACCACATCGTCCATATGTCTGATACTTCAGCCGAAATGATGTTGATGTGCTTATCTGGGAAGCCAATAGTCATGGGCTCGTAGTCTTCTAGTGCTTTGTCTGCCAAGTAATCAGCTATTGCGCTCCCTTTTATAGCTTTTTGTGGCACGTAGATGATATTATACTCCGATAGGATCAGCTGCCATTTGGCGATTCTCCCAGAAATGGATGGTTTTTCTAAGAGATATTTGAGCGGATCATGCCTTGAAATCAGCCATGTGGTATGATAAAGAGTGTACTGCCTCAATATTCTTGTTATCCAGACAAGAGTGATAACGTGCATTTATGCCGTTATCCTAGACCTTATATAGGGTGTTTTAGCGTATGTTTTGTACCTATTTGCATGATATTTTTCACATATTTGCTCTAACCCCTAGGAAGACCCTGTTTGGTATATAGTGGTACTTTTTCAGTGTTTTTGGCAGGTTTTGGAGCAACCTTTTCCCACACACTTTGGCTAGATCACTCCATACACTCAAGAGGAAGCTATAGGAAGAAGATGGAAACAAAATGAAGGCAAAATCAAGGTGCACGTGAAAAGGCTTTCTCACGTGCATTCTCACGTGCAAGGATTTTATTGCATGGATGCCTTCTACAACTCAAGAGGAAGCTTTGGAGCAAATTTGAGTCGAATTGGAGCTGCACGTGAAAAGGGTCTTCTCACGTTCATTCTCGCGTGCAGGCATTTTTGAGCTCCAAATGATGTGTTTTGTTGATTTTATTATTTTCCTCTAAAGAACTGGGGTCAAATTTGGTGTAGTTTGAGTTTTATTGCGCCTAGAACATCGAATAGTGTCACTTACCAAAACGACGTCGTTTTTGGCTGCGACCACATTTATAATTAGGGCACACCTTTTGTAACCCTAATTTGGCCCACTAAATCCTATAATAGGGGTCTTTGGAGGCATTGTAGATTATCTTGAGTGGGAGAATCTGATCTGAGTTCTGAAAAGAGCTGTAGCCGTTGCTAAAAGATCGGATTGTCCTTGGCAAGGAGTGATTTTGGGCAGTAGACGCCGGAGTCTTTGGAGGCTGGTGTCCTGGTTCATCTTGGGGTCTTCCTTTATTGTCCTGGTACTATAATCATGTTCTTTCTTGTAATTGTTATTGCTTTTGTCATGATTATGGAGTAGTTTTATTAGTCTAGGGGAGCAATGTAGCCCCCAATAAATTGTATTCAGTTGGGTTATGGTTGTTCAATAAAATAGAATTCAGTTCTTGTTTAATTCATTTGCTTGAATGGAAATGCCTAGTTTATGCATAATTAGGTAATCTTAGCCCTTGTCTAGGGTGGAATACTAGTGAATTAGATTTAATATTGTATGATGGACCAAGTTTACAACTATCAGATTGTTTATCTACCTTGATCACTTTTATTCACATGGACCAAATGGGATAAAAGCCTTAAATCTATCTTAGCATGGACCAAATGTAAGATAGGTAGGAGATAATCAACATGAACATGAACTATAACATAAATCAAGAACAAGAGCCATAACCAAACTATTACAATCGATTGGGTGGTACACATTGTGAGCCTAGATCCTTAATCACTGAAATTTCTATACCAATAGCTTGCCAACATTCTGATTTAATCATTTTTTCGTTCAAACTATTCGTACAACAAAAATCAATTGTCCAGACATAAAATCAACTTATTAGCTTAGTGCTTGCTGCTTAACAGCATTAGCTACCTCCCTGTGGGTTCGACAACCGGAGTCTTAATACTCCATTTTATTACTTGACCAGTGCACTTGCTGCAAAACCTATAGACACAATTTATATGGGTCAAGTTTTTAGCGCCGTTGCCGGGGAGGCCAGCCAAACGTTGTTAGGACTAAGTGACATTAGGTGCTTACGTTTATTTGTGATCTGGATTTTTACTTTCTTGTACTTTTGCTAGTACAGTGTTACTTGGTATCTCTTTGTTTTTGCTACTTTGCAGGGGTGCACCATAGGTGTTGGAGAAAATTCCTCTGTGTATGTGTCACACCAGGGGTGAGTTATTACCATACGATCCCGAAATCGAACGGACGTTGCGAGAGCAGCGAAGGGCTCAGAGGGTATTAGCTGCAGCGGAACAGCAGTTGGAAGGCTTACATACCTTGTGTGAAGAAATCATGGCTGAAAACAGGGCAAGAGAAGATCAGGGACACAACGGCCAAGGCGGTTATCAGCCGAGGACCTTCATGGATTATGCTAGACCTGTATTATCGGATGAGTATTCAGGCATTAGAAGGGTGCCGGTCCAAGCAAATAACTTCAAGCTGAAGCCTGCGCTACTGCAAATGGTTGGGCAAGATGCATTCCGAGGCTCGGCACTAGATGATCCACACAACCATCTAGCGCGATTCTTGCAAATTTGCGACACCATCAAAATCAATGGAGTCTCGGATGACGTTATTAAGCTGCGACTCTTCCCGTTTTCCCTGAAGGACCGAGCTCTTGGTTGGTTCCAGTCCCTACCTGTTGGCAGCATACACACATGGGACCAAATGGTGGAGAAGTTTCTCTCCATGTACTTTCCACCAACAAGAGTTATTCATTTAAGGAGCCAAATAAATCAATTCACCCAGCATGGTGATGAGTCACTATACGAGGCCTGGGAGCGATTCAAAGACTTGGTTAGGAGGTGTCCTAATCATGGCAGGCCAGAATGGTTACAAGTCGAATCTTTTTATGCAGGTCTGCACGCAAATACAAGGAGCATGATAGATGCAGCCACTGGAGGAGCGTTCATGATGATGGAGCCTTCTGTAGTAGTGGAGCTCATAAAGCGAATGGCGTTGTCCAACTGCCAATGGTCCAATGACAGACGCCCTAGAGCTGAGCCGGTGGCTGCAGTATCAAATTCATCAAATTCAACTTAGTTCGATGAGTTGACAAGGAAGATGGAGTTACTGACAGAGCAAATGTCAGTAATGGCTATTCGCATGGAGGGCAGAACTGAACAACCCAAGGCAGTTACTGAAGACGCTGTTGTAGCCCAGCTATACGAAGAAGCTCAATATGTTGGGAATCGAGGTGGAGGATTCCAGAGACAATTTCAGAATCCAAACCAAGCACGGAATCCTCCTCGGCCCAAAGAACTTCCAGAATCAGGGAGGACCTCACCAATTTCAACAACAGCCTTACTTATGGCAAAGGCAGAATAAGGTCCCTGCTACTGGAGTAGCACAGTATGGAGAACAATCTCAGCCACAATTTCCTCCTGGGTCCAGAAGATACCTCAACAGAAGGAGGAAGACAAAGAGAAGGCAAAGGATGAAGAGATGCGGAACTTCTTTTATCAATTTGCTAAGCAAGCAACTGACAGAATGAGTAAGGGGGAGACAAGGATTGAGTGCCTTACCACTTCTGTCCAGGATCTTGGGGCTGCCATGAAGAATATAGAGCAGCAGATTGGCCAGCTAGCAAATGCAGTTAGGCCATCTTCATCAAACACTTTTCCCAAGAATACGGAGGTCAACCCAAGGGAGCAATGCAAAGCTATAATGCTTAGAAGTGGGAAAGAACTACCAGCTGGAGAGAAGAAAATCGAGCCAAACAAAGAGGAGTCGGAACAGCATGCCCAGGAGGAAGCTAAAGAAGGAGATGCTGAGCAGCGTACGGACCAGAAGGAAAAGGTTGGGAGTAGTCAACCGACAGTCCGTTAGCCTGAAGTTAGCTCTCCCATTCCGTATAAACCTCCTATGCCGTATCCGCAAAGGCTGAGAAAAAAGAAATTAGATACTCAGTTCCAGAAATTTTTAGATGTATTCAAGAAGCTGGAGGTGAACATCCCATTCATAGAAGCCTTGGAACAGATGCCTGGATATGTCAAATTTTTAAAGGATCTACTGTCTAAGAGGAGAAGCTACACTGATTGTGAGATAGTGGCTCTCACAAATGACATCAGTGCAGTGGTGCAGCACAAGCTACCACCCAAGCTTAAAGATCCGGGTAGTTTCACTCTGACCTGCACCATTGGCACCTCGCAATTGGAGCAAGCCCTATGTGATTTAGGGGCGAGTATAAATCTGATGCCAATGTCCATCTATCGGCGACTGGGCTTGACTGGAATAAAGCCGACTTCCATATCTTTACAATTTGCTGATCGCTCGATAGGAAAGCCGGCGGGCATCATTGAAGATGTTTTAATCAAGGTGGATCGCTTTATCTTCCCAGTGGACTTTGTTGTTTTGGAAATGGAGGAAGATAAAGGAGTCCAACTGATTCTTGGAAGGCCATTTTTGAGTACAGGAAGGGCCTTGATCGATGTAAATACAGGGGAGTTGACGTTGCGTGTGGATGAAGACGCAGTGGTGTTCAACATGGAGCGTTCGATGCGCAAGGTGAATGATCATTCCAGCTGCTATTGGATTGATCAGATTGCTGCATTCATGGACAGCTACTTCGAAGACAGCTTGATCACGGAAAGCTTGGATCACGAATTACAGCAGGTGGATTTTGCTGAGGCGGAACCGGAAGAGACTTATGAAGTGCTGAAAGACCAAACTGAGCAGCAGCCTTCCTCAACTGAATCCTCAGCAATCACGGAACCCTTGCCAGTTCTGAATCAACTCCCAGAACATCTGAGGTACGAGTTTTTGGATACACAAGGGCGTTACCCTGTGATAGTAGCTGCATCCTTAACAGTAGAAGAAACCAGACAGCTACTAGAAGTCTTAAGGGAGCATAAGCAGGCCCTGGGGTGGTCTCTGGATGATATAAAAGGTATAAGTCCAGCGGTCTACATGCACAAGATATTGATGGAGGAGTCTTATACTCCTACTGTAGAGCGCCAACGCAGGCTCAATCCTGCAATGAAGGAAGTTGTTGGCAAGGAGATTCTGAAGTGGAGGAAAGCAGGCATCATATATGCCATTTCAGATAGCTCCTGGGTTAGTCTAGTGCAAGTGGTTCCCAAGAAGGGCGGCATGACAGTGATATGCAATGAGAAGAACGAGCTCATTCCATCCCGCACAGTGACCGGGTGGCGTGTGTGCATCGACTACCGCAAGCTGAATAAAGCCACGCGTAAGGACCACTTTCCGTTACCTTTCATTGATCAAATGCTAGATCGGTTAGCTGGCTACCCATATTATTGTTTTCTGGACGGTTATTCTGGATACAACCAGATAGCAGTTGCCCCGGAGGATCAAGAGAAGACTACATTCACGTGCCCTTTTGGCACGTATGCTTTCAGGCGTATGCCATTTGGTCTCTCGCAACGCACCTGCTACTTTCCAGGAGGTGTATGATGGCAATTTTTCAAGGGTTAGTGGAGGACATTATGGAAGTCTTTATGGATGACTTCTCGGTATTTGGTTTATCTTTTTCCATCCGCCTCGTAAACTGGAAACCGTGTTGATCCGATGCAAGGAAAAGGACCTGGTCTTGAACTGGGAAAAGTGTCACTTCATGGTCAAGGAAGGAGTCGTCCTTGGGCATAGAGTGTCCGCAGCTGGGTTGGAAGTAGATAGAGCAAAGATCTCCACCATTGAGAGTCTACCTCCTCCCACCAATGTGAAGGGCATCCAGAGCTTTCTAGGTCATGTAGGGTTTTATCGGCGGTTCATCAAAGATTTCTCAAAAATTGCCAAGCCCCTAAGCATGCTTTTAGAGAAGGATGTTCCTTTCGTATTTTCGGAAGACTGTCTTCAGGCCTTTACGAGCTTGAAAGAGAAGCTCGGTCGCAGACCGGTGATAGTAGCTCCAGGATCGGTCACAACCCTTTGAGCTGATGTGTGATGCGAGTGACTTTGCAGTCGGAGCGGTGCTTGGGAAGAAACGGGACAAGGTTTTCAGGACAATATATTATGTCAGTCGCACACTCAATGAGGCCCAACTCAATTACACCACTACAGAGAAGGAGTTACTTGTTGTGGTGTTTGCTTGTGATAAGTTTCGGTCATATCTTTTAGGCACTAAGGTCATTGTTTATACCGACCACGCTGCCTTGAGATACTTGTTCAGCAAGAAGGATGCGAAACCCAGGTTGATCAGATGGGTTTTGTTACTCCAAGAGTTCGATCTGGAGATTAAAGACTTGAAGGGGACTTCCAACACTGTGGCAGACCATTTGTCAAGGCTGGAGCTAGGGGAAGGTAGTACTCAAGGTGCTACTATTTCTGACACCTTCCCTGATGAGCAGCTCTTTGTAGCTGAAGCAAAGACACCATGGTTTGCTGATATCGTGAACTACCATGCATGTGACTATGTACCTACCGAGTTCACTTATCAGGAGAAGAAGAGGTTCCTCTTTAATGCAGGAAGATACATTTGGGATGAGCCTATTCTATATGGCGAAATGTGCTGATCGGATCATCGGAAAATGTGTGCCGAAGAGGAAGTGGACAGCATATTGACGCATTGTCATTCATCCGACTATCCCGGCCATTTAGGAGTGCAAAGAATGGTGGCAAAGATCCTACAAAGTGGGTTTTACTGGCCAACCATGTTCACGGACACATACACCTTTGTTAAGTCATGTGATCAGTGTCAAAGAACAGGAGGGATTACAAGGAAGCAAGAGATGCCCCAAACTGGCATTATGCCAGTAGAACTTTTTGACATATGGGGAATCGATTTCATGTGACCTTTCCCACCATCAGATGGGTTGATTACCTCTCAAAGTGGGTTGAAGCTATACCCACTAGGAAGAATGATGCTCAAGTGGTTACCAAGTTCCTTCGCCGCAACATATTCAGCAGGTTTGGAACACCTAGAGCAATTATTAGTGATGAAGGGAGTCACTTCTGCAATAAGCTTTTTGACAAGCTCTTAAACAAATATGGAGTTCAACATAGGCGCGCCTTAGCCTATCATCCACAAGCAAACGGTCAAGCTGAAGTCTCAAACCGTGAGATCAAGCACATTTTGGAAAAAACAGTGGGAGGCAACCGAAAAGATTGGTCTCTAAAACTCGATGAGGCGTTGTGGGCTTACCGCACAGCATTCAAAACGCCCATTGGAATGTCTCCTTATCGTCTACTGTACGGAAAGGCCTGCCACTTGCCTGTTGAATTGGAACACAAAGCATTTTGGGCGGTTAAAAAGTCGAACATGGATCCCAATGTTGTTCTTTGAACTACGATTACACCAACTAAATGAGTTGGAGGAATTTCGCTTCAATGCCTATGAGAGTGCTAAGCTGTACAAGGAGAGGTCTAAGCTCCAACATGATAAGAAGATCAGCCCCTCTACTGTTGAACCAGGGCAGAAGGTGCTTCTCTTTAATTCTAGACTTAAACTCTTCCCTGGGAAGCTGCGATCTAAGTAGATGGGGCCTTTCACTGTTACAAAGGTTTTCCCATATGGCAGTGTTGAACTCAAATCAACCTCTGGGCAAATATTCAAAGTAAATGGTTAGCGTGTGAAGCCATATTACATTCAGGATCATGTTAAGGAGGTTGATCATTTCACTCTGAGCACAACTTGACAGAGGGGACGGTCAAGCTAAAGACCTAAACTCAGCGCTTCATGGGAGGCAACCCATGGTGATTTCTTTTCCTTTTTATTCGATTTTATTTTATTGGGATATTTTTATTTTTGCCTTAACCCATAATTTGGTAGGGAGTGCATATCTGCTTTGTTTTAATTTTATTTGCAGCATTTGAACCAGGGCCTAGGCCCATATTTCTTGATGGAACTTATGTCTGCTTGGGCTTACTTGGGCCTGTGTATCAGAACTTTAGATAACTTTTCTAAGGCCCACATCCAAGCCAAGTTGAATTGAATCAGAGGGGCCCACTCCAATCTATTGCCAACCCAAGGAGATGTAGTTATGGATTATGAGATGGTATTTTGGGCCCACTAACTGACACGTTTTTGTCCTTGGGAGATGGGCTACTAGTCTGTCAAATTTCAACAACATTGGGCTTCAGTAAGGGTGTCAACCAGCTTGCCCGTGAAAATAAGTTTGTCACGTGCACTTGTATACTGACTCTACAGTTCATTCGTGACCTGCTGATGAAATTTGGACAAAAAAGACCCTGACCGTGAGACGACTTTTCGCGTGCACAAGGGTAGGATGGTCCAATTGGTCTGAAAAATTGCATGAAGGCAACTGGCATCCTCTAGACCTTTCTGAGACCTGACCGTGAGAAGGCTTTTCGCGTGCACAAGGATAGAAGCGTCTTTTCGACCTCAAAATTTGGTGGAAGACAGCTGGATGTGTCTAGATTCATCCAAGCCCTGCCCGTGAAAACATGCTTTTCACGTGCACACCTATAGTTGTCTAATCAATCTGAAATTTCGGTGGGAGCTAGCTGGCATCTTCTAGAGTCTTCTTTGTTCTGCACGTGAAAATAATGGAGCACTTTAAGAGGGTCCTTTTCGTCTTTTACCCTTGTGGCGAATCACTATAAATAGGGATGGGTTCCAAGCTTCAAACTCACATCTCATACTTTCCTCTTCCTTCTTGCTAAGAGCAAATTCCTTCTCTGGTTAGTCATGGTGCACACAAGGAGAGCCCGCCAAGGAGAAGGCAGTCCTGAAGCCTCTGCCACCTCTATGCCTTTGGCATTGAGAGACGCCAACACTATCTTCGTGGGGAATGTGCTTGATTAAGAGATCCTGGAGTCCTCCACCCTTGACTGGACTGAAGAAGTTATGACCAAGCTGTAAGCGTTGGGACTGAGAAGGTTAGTATGCGCTCGCAGTGATTTGTATTACCCTGCCATGTTAGACTTTTATAATTCAGTCTATGTCAATGAGGAAGATGATGAGATAATTGGGGAGGTTCAAGATGTCTTAATTTCTATTTCTCCTGCTATGTTGAGAGACTGCTTTGATCTGCCAAATCCCATGCATGCAAAGCTTGCGTTGACCTTAGGAGATTATGTTAGAGCTTTACAGTATAATAAGGAATTTGGGAAACGTCAGCAATTTACTAAAAACGGATTTCATGGGAAATACCGTTGCCTTGCCAATTTGGTAGGGAGGTGCTTCTCATCCAGGACTAGTGGCGTAGATTCAGTCCCTAAGTCCCATTTGGAGTTTATGTTTTGCATCGATCGTCGGTTACACATTGATTGGGCTGCTGAAATTTTTAAATTGTGGAAACGGGACATTCATAAATGTTTATATGGTCGACTACTTAGCATGCTTCTGCAATATCAATATGGTCATCTCAGTGCTCAAGTAGTCCCCACTGTTTTCCCGGATAACCTACGGTTACGAGTTCTCCATCCAGAGGGTGCCTTAGGAGTTAGCTACAAGGGCAAATGGGGAGATAGTATCCACGTCGTACTACAGCCTTCACGTCATAGCGTGCATATGGAGCGACCCACTGAGCAGTTTAGGGACACCTCCACTCCCATGAATGCCCGCCGACAGCACATCTTCCAGTTGACTGCCATGTACATGCAGTTCAATGTTCACAAGGAGGAAATCTACAATTTCTTCCTAGGCATCAGTGGCCAAGTTATCAGTGAAGTTGACGTTCTTAACTGGGCCTTCACTAATGGCCACATCACAAGACTGCAGCTGGATGAGCTGCTCGAGTACATCACTCAAGATCAACAAGCAACGTCTCGTCCATCTGCCCGACCATGGGAAGCCCCAGAGCCAACTCCTGCTGCTTCTTATGAAGACATACGGAGGCAAACTGCTCAACTACAGGAGGCACAGGCGGAAACCATTCAGGAGATCAGGCTGGTGAAGAAAATTAAACTCTCATCCTCAAGGAGCAAAAGGAAGTCAAAGGGCTGCTTGGCAAGATCTGGAAAGCCCTGGGGAAGAAGAAGAAGAAAACTCCTACACCTCCTGTGGAGGATCCATTTGATGCACCATCACCTCCGGTACAGCAGCACGCTGCACATAGCGAAGAGACACCGAAGTATCCACAGTATCCACAAGAGACGGAGCCCTACACCGCTCCACCCTTCCCTCCAGCAGTTCCTATTTATTTCACACCACCAGCAGGGCCCAACACTTCACAGGCCCTAGTGCCCTTCATCTAGCCGTTGCAATGGTGGTCTGGCACATCATCAGAAGCTCCCCAGGAAGATAACCTAGGGGAGCCCATCTATATTCATCTTCATCCGGCCCTCTCCACTTCTGATGCCACAGCTGCTTTTCTGCAGTTTACTTATGGAGACACCTTGCAAGCGCGTTTTACGCGTGATTCAGAAGTCTTCACGTCATCTTATTTGCAGCGTATCCTAGCTGATGAGTACTTATCTTCCGATGATGTTGACTTATTCTGCCGTACGATGTGACACGTGGTGGAGGCTGAGCCCAACGACTACCCTATGGCTCAGTATACTTCTATCATGCTGTGCGAGATATATGAGCAGCTATTAGAGGAGCATATTTTCCGCCGGCGGATGAATGGAGCAGCTGAAGGACATCGCTCTTGGCACCAGGTCCATGAGGTTCTTATACCAGTCCTCCTTGATCGACACTTTGTACTCTTGCAGTTGGACCTGACCGTGGGCCATGCCGTCCTTTATGACCCAAGCCAAGCCCATGGGTTTTCCACACAAAAGAAGAAGCTTGTCCATGGTTTCTTGAGAAAAATCAAAAATGCACTCAGAAAAGAAGGGCTATTGACATCTAAGTTTCCTCTGGTGCACTTTAATGAAATGGAGCTTCCCCAACAACCTGATCAATTTAGTTGTGGGATTTTTGTCTGCTATTATTTGATAGCTCTGTTGCAGCATAAGGATACTTGGGCACTCACAGGAGAAACCTCGGTTGACTTTGTCGCACGTCTTAGAAGAATGGTGACCCATGTTATCTTCTACTATAGCGTTCCCACCAACCGGTAACGGTCTTCTGTTTTTTTTTTCCTTTTCCCATGCTCGAGGGCATCGCATCATTTAAGTGTGGGGGGTGGGGGGGGGGGGGTTTCCCTTGAACCGGTTGCTTGTTTGTTTGCATGCATGCTTTATTTTTCTTTTATGTTTTTGCTGTGAATGTATGTTTTGCCTATGAGGTGCATGGCTACCAAGGTATGCAAATTTTGGTTAACTATATTGACCACCTTAGTATCTTGTTGTGATAAAGATGTTTCAATTGTTAAGGTGTGTTATAAGTTAGTTGAGCATGTCTTTACTTTTTGTATGATATCACCATGATTTTGGAGCTGATATTTGAATAGTTAGTTGAGCATGTTATGATAGGATGAGCTTTGTAAACCCTGAAGTTAAGTGCAGAATAGGCATATACTTTTTGAAAGCACCATTATCTTGCCTTTGAGTGTATTTTATGGGTTATTGGGTTCTCAATTTGCTCTTAATATTCATCACTAGCTATTTAATGGTTGGAGTTACTTAGGCATACGAAGTACCTGTTCATGCTTAGTGTTTGGTGTATGATGTTAGTGATTCAAGTATTTTCGTTTAGTTCTTGTTTAAAAAAAAGGGGCTTGTGTGAGGACAATAGCAGAGTGAATAATCCATCAAGGGAGAGCATAAAATGCAACCTTGTAAGGTTATTACTAAAAAGAAGTGTGAAAAAAAAAACAGAAACAGAAAAAAAAATGTTTGCCAGAACAAAAGCCACAATGGCTTACTGTTTATATGTGTTTTTGTTTTCGTGTTGCAGCCATAATGGCTAAGTTGTTTTGTTGTGCAATTGTTAGGGGGTTTTTCAACTTATTTTAGTGTCAAATGAAGAAAAATTAATGAGAAAAGATCACAATTTCAACTTCATTTTGATGTATTTGATCAATTAATGAACTAACCCCCTAACATGGTAGCAGTAGATCCTTTTGTGGTGTTTTTGCTGTCTTTGAATGAAAAACAAGTCGAGCACAAGGTCTAAATGAAGAAGGAAGGAGCAAGGGACAATCTGCATTGCGGTCATTTCAAATTTGAAATGACCAAAAAGAAATGACGAGACCAATTGAGTTGACCAGAAGCTCCCGAGAGCTTGGTCATTTGAAACAGTCATTTGAAATTGAGTTGACCAAATGAATTGACCCCGGGCGGTTCTCGCACAACGTACTCATTGATCAACGAACTCTCATAGATGCCACGTGTACAGCCTGTAATCCTTCATTAAAGGATCTGATAACGCTCCATCAACCTTTTTGAGAGGGAAACGAGTTTGAATTAATAGAGGGAATAGTTCTAACGGTTAGGAGATGCGGTTATGCATAGAATTGTAAGACAAAAAGGGATTTTTCATGTAATTTTTGGGGATGGTTCATTCTGGGAGAGAAAGAGGAGTGTATTGGGTTCTCATAGTTAGAACAATGGTTTTCTTATTTGCTATGGTAGCTTAAACCTCCATGGGAGGAGGATGGATTTGATGTAAGTTTTTAATTCCTTTTCTTTTGGTTAGTTAATTTGAAATTCCCTGTTATGTTTATCAATTCTTTTGAGTTAGCATGTGAGATTTAAGTTCGGCCACCTTAAATCTTGTATAAGGTTAATCAATTATGGATCGAAAGAAGACATTGATAACCGGATAGTTAAGAGACTTGACTTGCTAAGATTATAGTTTGCGAAAGCCAGTAATCTTGCTTGTAACCTAGTTAGGGTTGGTGTGATGCCAATCTACACTCAAACAACTTAAGCACATAATGGGTTGCCCGTTCCCCAAGCTAGGGTATACACACGGCTAGATCACTCGAAAGAGGCTAGTGCATGCAAAGGTGTTGGGTTTTAAACAAAAGGGGAAAGTTTGAATTAATATGCTTTAAGAACAAGAGATTAATTAATTACATTGATTGAAATCCAAACCCCTATTTTCTCCCATAAAAACATTTAATTTGCTTTGTTTATTTAAATTACAACATTCAAATTGCTAATGATACAAAACCAACTTTAAATACATCATGGATTTACAAAATGAGCTTTTTACTTGATCACTTTCCCTGTGGGTTTGACATCCGGACTTTGAGTCCACTTTATTACTTGTAACAATCCGTACGCTTGCGGAAATATCTAACAAGTTTTTGGCGCCGTTGCCGGGGAAAATAACAAAGTTAAAAGTACATTTTGTGATTGAGTGTGGAAGCATACTTGTTGTAATTACCAAACTCTGTGTGCGGTATTATGCTAGGTATGTGTTCATTGTTGTTTCTACAGGTGCGAATGAATGAGCAAGCGTTCATCAACGTTTGAAGATTTGTTTGATCCTGAGCCAGAGCGTACATTCTTTGCTAGATTGAGAAAGCAAAGGAGTGTACTGTCAACAAGAATTGAAGAATCAAATTTTGCTCCTGGATTTTGGAGTAATCCAGAGTTTGATTTGCAGAATTTGTTGTGGGAACAAGAAAGTGTTGAATCTTGTTCAGTTATGGCGGAACAACAACAACAACAACAGGAAGATAATGGGTCAGATCTCAGGCCAGTTAGGGAGCATCATACTCCTGACGTTTCTGATATCAAAAATCCTATCTATCCACCACCTCTCTTGAGAGAAAACTTTGAGTTCTCTCTACAGCTCATTAATTTAGTGGTGCAGAACAGTTTTGGGGGAACAACTTTGGAAGATCCTCACCACCATTTAGCCAGATTTGTGCAGATATGCAGAACAATGAGAAGACAAGGAGTGCCAGAGGATTTTATCAGATTGGAATTATTCCCTTGGTCTTTAAAGGAGGATGCTTTGATCTGGTTCAATTCTTTTTCAGAGGGACATTTTACCAGATGGGCAGATTGTGCCCAGGAATTTCTCACTAAATATTTCCCAAGAGGAAGAACAGTGAAGTTGAGAAACAACATCACTGCTTTTACCCAAACCACTAGAGAAACACTTGGTGAAGCATGGAATAGATTCAGGGAATTGCAGAGAAAATGTCCCAATCATGGCTTAGAAGATTGGTTACTTATTGAAGTGTTTTATGGAGGCCTTACAGCTGAGGAGCAATACATGGTAAATGCTTTGCGGCAGGAGGTGCTCGACAGCCAAGACTGCAGAAGAAGCTAAAGAGATTATAGAGGAACTGACAAAAGAGCAAGCTCAGTGGCCCTCTAGGAGAGTAGCTGTGAAGAAACCTGGTTTAATTGAGGTGGATAATTCCACAATGCTGAATGCTAAGTTGGAAGCTCTGACAAAACAGGTGGAAAAGTTAAATGTTCAGAGAGTAGCAAAGGTTAACTCTGCTTGTCATGAGTGTGGGGGTATGCACCAACCAAATGAGTGTCCATTAAAAGCCTATGGAGAGACAGTGGAAAGGTATTCAGCCAACATGACTGAAGAGATTAGCTATATAGCTAACCAAAATAGGCAACAGAATAACCCTTTTTCCAATACCTATAACCCTGGATGGAGGAATCATCCGAATTTTTCATGGGGAGGACAGAATAATCAGCAGAATCAAGGTGGAAATAATGCAACTCAAGGGCAGAATAATCAGAACAATCAGCAATTCAATAGGCAGTTCCAACCTAAACAGCAAGGAGCTGGGTATGGTGAGAAAAAGAAGGCTGATTGGGAATGTGCAATTGAGAAGATGGCAGCAAGAACTGAACAGAGATTAAATAAGATTGAAACTGATATTGGTAGCCGATTTGACAGAATTGAACTCATAACAAGAAGTTAGAGACTCAAATTGCACAAATAGCAAACGCTCTTACTATTAGGAACCCAGGGTAGCTTCCTAGTAAGACTGAGCCAAACCCAAAGGAATATGTGCAGGCTGTTATGCTAAGAAGTGGAAGAGAGTTACCAGAGAGGGAAGTTCCTCAAGTGGAGGAAACAACCCATGTCAAGAAGGATGAAGGTGAACCTAAATCTGAGGAGGAAAGGGAAGAAAAGAAAGAGGAACATCCTGAAGTTCCTAAGGTGGTGAAGAATTATGCTCCACCAATACCCTTCCCTCAGAGATTGAGACAAACAAAGAAAGATGAACAATACAAAAGATTTATTGAACATCTTAAGGAATTAAAGCTTACCATTCCATTTTTGGAAGCTTTGGCTCAAATGCTTTCCTACTCCAAGATGTTGAAAGAGATGTTGAGTAACAAAAAGAAAATTGAAGAGAATGGAACAATTGCACTCACAGAAGAATGCAGTGCAATTATTCAGAGAAAACTACCTCAGAAGATGGGAGACCCAGGAAGTTTTTCCATACCCTGCACTATAGGGAACGTTACTTTTGATTCAGCTCTCTGTGACTTGGGAGCTAGTGTGAGTTTGATTCCATCTTCAGTATGCAGCAAGCTAGGTCTTGGAAAATTGCAGCCCACATCAATGACCTTACAACTTGCTGACAAATCTATTAAGTATGCAGCTGGCATTATTGAGAATGCACCATTACAAATTCAGAATTTTATTGTCCCAATTGACTTGATAGCTTTGGATATGGAAGAAGGTGGTTCTTTACCACTTATTCTTGGCAGACCATTTTTAGCAATAGCAGGGGCAATCATAGATGTCAAAGGTGGGAAATTAGAATTACACATTGGTGAAGACAAAGTGGAGTTCAACTTATATAAGAGTATGAAGAACCCTCAGGAAGTTGAACATGAGCAAGGTTGTCTTGTGGAGATGTTAAATATTGCAATTGAAGATCATGCTAAGGGATTTCAAGATCCCTTAGGGTTATGTTTGGGAAATGTTTCTTCAACTGTTAATGAAGACATTCTAGAGGTGAGAAATGCTTTAGAGGCCACACCAGTCATTCATTTTCAATCAAAGAAAGGATTTGAAGATATTGGAAGAAATTTTCAACCAGTTCCATCGGTGGAGAAGGCACCAAAGGTTGAGTTGAAGATTCTACCAGCACATCTAAAGTATGTATTCTTGGGAGAAGAAGGCGAGTGGCCTGTCATTGTAGCTGCTGAGCTACAAGGAGAACAATTAGATCGATTGTTGACAGTTTTAAGGAAGAGGAAAAATGCCATTGGGTGGACAATGGCAGATATAAAAGGAATTAGTCCTTCCATGTGCATGCAAAGAATCTTTTTAGAGGACAATAGTAAAAATAGCATTGAGCATCAGAGAAGGTTAAACCCAAACATGAAGGAAGTAGTAAGGGCTGAAGTTACTAAGCTTCTTGATGCTGGTATTATATACTCTATCTCAGATAGCCCATCGGTGAGTCCTGTGCAGAATATCCCTAAGAAAGGAGGTACGACTGTGGTCAAGAATTCTGAGAATGAATTAATCTTTACTAGAACTGTCACCGGATGGAGAGTTTGCATAGATTATCGCAAACTCAATGCAAACACAAGAAAAGATCATTTTCCTTTGCCACATATTGATCAAATATTGGAAAGATTGGCCAGGCACAATTATTATTGTTTTCTTGATGGATATTCTGGGTATAATCAAATACCCATTGCACCGGAAGATCAAAACAAAACTACTTTCACATGCCCTTATGGAACTTTTGCTTATAGGAGGATGCCTTTTGGATTATGCAATGCTCCTGCTACATTCCAACGTTGCATGATGGCTATCTTTTCAGAGTTTGTAGAGAAGACAATTGAAATCTTTATGGATGACTTCTCTGTTTTTGGTTCTTCATATGATGATTGTTTAAACAATTTATCTCAGATTTTGCAGAGATGTGAAGAGACCAATCTTATTCTTAATTGGGAAAAATGTCATTTCATGGTGCAAGAAGGCATTGTCTTGGGACATAAAGTGTCCAGCAAAGGAATAGAGGTAGATCGTGCAAAGATTGCTGCTATTAAATCCATGCCGCCACCCACAAATGTCCAAGGGGTTCGGAGTTTCTTGGGGCATGCAGGATTTTATAGAAGGTTCATAAAGGATTTTTCAAAAATCTCTAAACCTCTATGTTCATTGCTAGTGAAGGATGTGGCATTTGAATTTTCTGCTGAGTGTCAAACAGCTTTTAAGCAACTCAAGGAGGCTCTTATTTCTGCCGCTATCATTATATCTCCTGATTGGAATTTGCCATTTGAATTAATGTGTGACGCAAGTGACACAGCTATAGGAGTTGTCTTAGGGCAAAGAAAGGAGAAGAAGGTGCATGTAATTGCTTATGCAAGCAAATTGTTGAATAATGCTCAGATCAACTATGCCACAACTGAAAAGGAATTACTTGCAATTGTTTATGCCTTTGATAAATTCAGAAGTTACCTTTTGGGATCCCACACAGTTGTTTTCACAGATCATGTAGCTATCAAATATTTGATCACCAAGAAGGAATCAAAACCTCGTCTGATTCGTTGGGTGTTATTGTTGCAAGAGTTTGATTTCACAATCAAGGATAAGCAGGGAGCAGAAAATGTTGTGGCAGATCATTTGTCAAGATTAGAAGGAGTTGAAAAGAATTCTGATGAAATTGTACCTATAGCTGAAGATTTTCCAGATGAAAAATTATTTGTTGTGTAGGAACTCACTCCTTGGTATGCAGATTTGGTAAACCATATTGTAGGGGGAATTTTCCCCTATAAATTCTCATCACAACAAAAGAAGAAATTTTTATCTAAAGTGAGGAGTTACATTTGGGAGAAACCTTTGTTATTCAAGATTTGTGCTGATGGTTTGATAAAAAGGTGTGTTCCAGAAGATGAGATGACCAATATTTTGAATCATTGTCACACTATGGAGTGTGGAGGTCATATGGGACCATCTAAAACAGCAGCAAAGGTCCTTCAAGCAGGTTTCTTTTGGCTTACACTGTTTCATGATACAAGGAGTTTTGTTCAAGCTTGTGAGCAATGCCAAAAATCTGGGACTCTAACAAGAAGAGATGAAATGCCCCTGACAAACATCTTAGAAGTGGAGCTGTTCGATGTTTGGGGAATAGATTTTATGGGTCCTTTCCCATCATCTTACAAGAATCAGTATATTCTAGTGGCAGTTGATTATGTGTCAAAGTGGGTGGAAGCCATAGCCACCCAAACCAATGATTCAAGAGTGGTACTCAAGTTTCTTAAGAAGAATATTTTTACCAAATTTGGAGTACCTAGAGCATTAGTCAGTGATGGAGGAAGCCACTTTTGTAATAAGTTTATTGAAAAGCTGTTGAAAAAGTATGGAGTTCATCATAGAATCACTACTCCATATCATCCTCAAGCCAATGGACAAGTTGAAATTTCAAACAGAGAAATTAAAAGGATCCTTGAGAGAATAGTCAACTTGTCTAGGAAGGAATGGGCCAACAAATTGGATGATGTATTGTGGGCATATAGAACAGCTTTCAAAACCCTATTGGGTACATCACCTTTCAAATTGGTTTTTGGAAAAGCATGCCACTTACTTGTGGAACTAGAGTATAAGGCCTATTGGGCCACACACTTTTTAAATTTTGATGCTCAGAAATCAGAGGAGTCCAGACTTATGCAATTAAACGAGATTGAAGAATTTAGATTGAATGCATATGAAAATGCAAAAATCTATAAGGAGAAGACTAAGAGATGGCATGATAAACATCTTCATCCTAAACAGTTTATAGAAGGTCAGAAGGTTTTGTTGTATAATTCTAGACTGAAACTTTTCCCTGGAAAACTCAAGAGTAAATGGTCTGGACCTTTTATGGTTAAAAAAGTTTTTGAAAAGGGAGGAGTACTTATTCAACAGGATAATTTCTCCAGCATTCACTGTTAATGGACACAGGTTGAAGGCTTTTGTTGAGCCTGCAGGAGTGAAAGAGGTTCTTTACCTTGCTCCATTTCCAAATTAATCAAGGAAGAATGTCAAGCTACTAACACTACATGCAGTGCTTCCGGGAGGCAACCCGAGTTATTTGTAATTATTTATTTGTTTGTTGAGTTTATTGATATTCAGATAGAGAACCCAAGCATCAGTGCAGTTGAAGGAAGTTAACTTTGCATTTTAGACTGAAACTGGTAATTTTTAGTGAAGTGGTCATTTGAAATTTAAAATGACCAAATTGAAATGACCCAGTCATTTGAAATGACTAAGGTGTCTCGAGAGCTCAGTCAATTAAAAATTGAGTTGACAAATCAATTGACTAAGGACACTCATTTAAAAAAACAGAGGGTCAATATTTCAGCCGAACTTCTTTTGCACGAAATCCACTAGCTCATTTCTCCAGTTCGCGAATCTTGCTCAGTTCCCTTATCTCTTAAGGGTTTGTTGATTCAGAACACCTCCAACCAAGTTGAACACTCGCTCGTTTTCTTCGCGACGGTTCACATGGTGAAATCAAAGGCAGTTGTCAGAGAGGTGACGCCAGGACTGGTGTTTCCATGGGAACTCTGGAATAACCCTAGAATCTCATGGGCGGCCGAAATGCAGAGAATACTTGAAGGGCAGAACTTGCACAAGGTATGTGGCGATCCTTGCCCTCTGTTGATGGAGCTTGCAGAAAATTTTTATAATAATCTGAAAACAAAGGAGAATCGCATGATATCTACAATAAGGGGAAAGAAGGTAGTAATTTCTGCTGCCAATATTCGGAAAACCTTCAATTTGCAGAGCAAATGCTGCTCTTTACCTGACCTAACTAAAGAGGAATTTAGTGAAGCACTTAACTACTCCAAACCCAAGGGCAATGACAAGAAATATCATAAGAAAACGGGGTTTTCGGGGTATTTGAGATTTTTGGCTATTCTTTTTGGTCGGTGCATATTTTCTCAGATGCTAGGAATTGATGTAGTCCCTGTTGCACATTTACAATGCATGTATAGCATCAAGGCAGAATTATCCATAGACTGGGCAGAAATGATATTTCAAGAGTGGAAGAAGTCAGTGGATAAGAGGGGATTTGTGCGAATTTTAACAAAAGTGGTGCAACACTGTTATCCTAGTATATATAGAACTGCTGCTAAGACCCCTTACCCAAACAATTTGATTATAAAATATATCACTGAGGAAGGGACTATAGCCGTTAAATTGGTGGGGCCTGTATTTCATAGAGCAAAGCAAATATCTCCTGTAAAAGATGGTTCATCTCTCCCACTTCAGATTTCTTCGACTGAGGAAGAGAATACTGAAAAGGAAAATATGCAGAAACCTGAGAAATATGAATCTTCTGAGGAAGATGAAGAAACTGATGTACGAAGTTCAAGTGAGGAATCAGCCTTACTTAAGCTTCAAGGAGATGTAAAGGCTGCTTATGAGAGCCACATGAAACAAATTGCAGAATTGTTGGAAAGAGTGCAATAGAGGAAGAAGAAATCAACAAAAGCCCAACCTGCATCAGAGAAGGAGCAAAAGAAATCGAGGAAGAAGTAGCTTCCACTCATGTGGCTACACCAGAACCAACAAGTGAAAGCGAAATCGAAGAAGATGAGGTAGAGAGAGATCCTTCTCCTCTAACAATACAACTTTTCCCACCATTTGAGATAAAGAGCATTTTGCATCCTGCAGGTGCTGTTCAGAAACGCCCAAAGAAAACTAGAGCCCTAACAAGAAGAGCTCCAACAAGAGCTCAAAAGAAAAAGAGAACTGAGCTATCATTGGATTTGCTTACAACTCCTCTATGGTCATTGTTGGACATACTTATCCCTCTAGGGCTGGAAACAACTGAATCAAGAGAGAAATATTTCCAGTTTAGAGATTCTAATCAAGAACTTTATAGAACAACCTGGACATTTAGAACATTTTCGGCCAGAGGACTTGAGGAGAATTGTTGGTGTTCGAAATTGGATTGAGTCACCTGATTTGGGCAATTTCATTTTTGCCTTAAGAGATGCTTATAAGGAAGGAACCAGGAGATTTTTAAACATGGTAAGGACTATGAAGTATTTCCCTTGCTTGCAAATTCTTCTCCCCTTAAGCCAGAGGCGTTGGCGCATATATGATAGGGAGTGAAGAAGGTTTCCGACCGTGGGTAGATTTAAAAGCTGTTCTGATCCCCATTCACATCTCAAATCATTATATCCTACTGAAGTATACAATGGGGAATCGTGTTATCCATGTCTATGATTCCTTAGGAGCAAATAATGCAGACAGATTGAAAGAGTTAGCAGCTGGGGTTGGAGAATCTTTGCATTAGGCTATGAAGATATCTCAAATTTATACTCATTTTGGCATGGAGGAACCAGAGGAACAATTGTCCTATTCAGTCCAACCATCACCTCTCCAAGTTGACAATTCAAGCTGTGGGCCTTTTGTTTGTTACTATCTGACTGCTCTCATGCAAGAACATGGAGGAAAATTGGATGCACCAAATTCAAACCCGATTTCTGTACTAGCCCTTCGTGAATTGATGGCTCAAATGATGTATTATTTTAGTGAGCCAGCCTCTCCTCGTAAGAAAAAGAAGAAGAAGATTTGAACATTTCCCTTTCTGGCTGTATGTTTTTGCGAATATGCAAAACTCCAAGTTTGGAGTTGTTTATGAAGATGCAATGGAATTAATGATAATATGCATTGTTCATATATGAGATTTGGTTATATTGTGAAAGGAGTTGCATGATTAAAAGATGAATTCATGAGGAAAATTTTTGAAATGTTTATTTGCAGTATGCGTAGAATGGAATGTTTAGAAACAATTGTCTATTTAGTAATTTTATGCATGGAATCTATGTACTCGGAATGATATCATCATGCGTTTGAGCAATGGTTTTAGATCTCTAATGAATTAATAACATCTGAACAAAACTTAATTCCTTGAACTAGTGAGAACACAATATATTGAGAGCCATACATTTGTGAGTGTTCATGGAATATAAATCTGGACAAGTTTTTCTATAGTTCTACTTGGTGATTGGATTTGTTGGAATGGTGGAGTTGGAGTTATAGCCACTTGTATCAATAGAGTACAATGTTCCAGTTTGTATAGAATGTTGACAAAAATGTAGTTAGAGATAGTACATTTCCTGTATAAAGAGTTTGTAAAGAATGCTTTTGTAAAAAAAAAAACATTATGGACTGTAGAGATATATAACCCATCAAGAAAAATCTTGTAAGGTTATATAGATTACTACGGCATAATAAAAAAAAGAAGAAAAGAAAAGAAAAGAACAATGTACAGTTGAATGTTTACAATATGATGTATATTAAACTTTCTTGTATGTAGAAGAGGAAATAGAGAGTGTGTTGGGCATTGTTATTTCTATATCAATGTGGTTTATAGCAAAAACTAATTGGGTTATAGGATGATGGTTGTGTCACCAAAAGGAGCTAGGAAAACACTTGCTTAGATTTAATTCCATGAAGAATTGAGAGAGAGTGAAGTAAGAATACTTTATGAGTGAGGCTGCTTTGCTCATTTTAAGAGTGCAAGGAATTAAGAATTGTTCAGAATGTCATATATTCAATTGTTTCTTAGCCTTAGTAATGAGAACATATGATTATTGGACCAAGAATATTAGATTTTATGCATGTTATGAAAAATTAAGCCACTGTTATTATGAATGTTTCATTCTTCACATGCCCTGATATTCACATCAATGTCTTACTTTTTCTTATGCTTCAATTTTAATTGCCTCGGGACGAGCAAGTTCTAAGTTTGGAGTTGTTGTTAGGGGGGTTTTTCAACTTATTTTAGTGTCAAATGAAGAAGAATTAATGAGAAAAGATCACAATTTCAACTTCATTTTGATGTATTTGATCAATTAATGAACTAACCCCTTAACATGGTAGCAGTAGATCCTTTTGTGGTGTTTTTGCTGTCTTTGAATGGAAAATAGGTCGAGCACAAGGTCTAAATGAAGAAGGAAGGAGCAAGGGACAATCTGCATTGCGGTCATTTCAAATTTGAAATGACCAAAAAGAAATGACGGGACCAATTGAGTTGACCAGAAGCTCCCGAGAGCTTGGTCATTTGAAACAGTCATTTGAAATTGAGTTGACCAAATGAATTGACCCCGGGCAGTTTCTGCATAACGTACTCTGCTGATCAACGAACTCTCATAGATGCCACGTGTACAGCCTGTAATCCTTCATTAAAGGATCTGACGACGCTCCATCAACCTTTTTGAGAGGGAAACGAGTTTGAATTAATAGAGGGAATAGTTCTAACGGTTAGGAGATACGGTTATGCATAGAATTGTAAGACAAAAAGGGATTTTTCATGTAATTTTTGGGAATGGTTCATTCTGGGAGAGAAAGAGGAGTGTATTGGGTTCTCATAGTTAGAACAATGGTTTTCTTGTTTGCTATGGTAGCTTAAACCTCCATGGGAGGAGGATGGATTTGATGTAAGTTTTTAATTCCTTTTCTTTTGGTTAGTTAATTTGAAATTCCCTGTTATGTTTATCAAGTCTTTTGAGTTAGCATGTGAGATTTAAGTTCGGCCACCTTAAATCTTGTATAACGTTAATCAATTATGGATCGAAAGAAGACATTGATAACCGGATAGTTAAGAGACTTGACTTGCTAAGAATATAATTTGCGAAAGCCAGTAATCTTGCTTGTAACCTAGTTAGGGTTGGTGTGATGCCAATCTACACTCAAACAACTTAAGCACATAATGGGTTGCCCGTTCCCCAAGCTAGGGTATACACACGGCTAGATCACTCGAAAGAGGCTAGTGCATGCAAAGGTGTTGGGTTTTAAACAAAAGGGGAAAGTTTGAATTAATATGCTTTAAGAACAAGAGATTAATTAATTACATTGATTGAAATCCAAATCCCTATTTTCTCCCATAAGAACATTTACATTGCTTTGTTTATTTAAATTACAACATTCAAATTGCTAATGATACAAAACAAACTTTAAATACATCATGGATTTACAAAATGAGCTTTTTACTTGATCACTTTCTCTGTGGGTTCGACATCCGGACTTTGAGTCCACTTTATTACTTGTAACGATCCGTACGCTCGCGGAAATATCTAACAGCAATTTGTGTCAAAAGTGTGAGCTTAAATCTTTAGCTCCAAGTGTTTATCAGTAAGTAGAATAGAGTGTGTGTTTTCCATGATGAGCACAATGGGGATCTCTCATGTTTACGTGGCAAAAACTTAATCAATAGCTAGTAGTGGGTGTAAGAGTAAATCCTTAGCTGTTAGGCATTGATAGTAAGGCATGAGAGGAGAGAAAAGACAGTTATATTTGAGTGAGGCTGCTCTAACCTTGGTGAGGACTTTCAGGGGGAGCTAAGTTCATTTTATCCTTGCATGTTTGCTTCTATCTGAACTGTTAGTAACAATATTACATGGTTATTGGACTTGATAGTAGGGGCATGTTTCGATTAACTTATGATTCATTTTTAGCTATTGGAATGTCTACTTCATCATGATAGACTTGTATGCCTTGGGAAACCATGCCTCTCTTGTTTGTTAGTTTATTCCTTCTTTTCCGTTTGATGTGTGTTTATTTCTTTTTGCTTGAGGACAAGCAAAGGTTCAAGTGTGGGGGAATTTGATAACGTGCATTTATGCTGTTATCCTAGACCTTATATAGGGTGTTTTAGCGTATGTTTTGTACCTATTTGCATGATATTTTCCACATATTTGCTCTAACCCCTAGGAAGACCCTGTTTGGTGTATAGTGGTACTTTTTGAGTGTTTTTGGCAGGTTTTGGAGCAACCTTTTCCCACACACTTTGGCTAGATCACTCCATACACTCAAGAGGAAGCTATAGGAAGAAGATGGAAACAAAATGAAGGCAAAATCAAGGTGCACGTGAAAAGGCTTTCTCACGTGCAAGGATTTTATTGCATGGATGCCTTCTACAACTCAAGAGGAAGCTTTGGAGCAAATTTGAGTCGAATTGGAGCTGCACGTGAAAAGGGTCTTCTCACGTTCATTCTCGCGTGCAGGCATTTTTGAGCTCCAAATGATGTGTTTTGTTGACTTAATCATTTTCCTCTAAAGAACTGGGGTCAAATTTGGTGTAGTTTGAGTTTTATTGCGCCTAGAACGTTGAATAGTGTCACTTACCAAAACGACGTCGTTTTGGCTGTGACCACATTTATAATTAGGGCACACCTTTTGTAACCCTAATTTGGCCCACTAAATCCTATAAATAGGGGTCTTTGGAGGCATTGTAGATTATCTTGAGTGGGAGAATCTGATCTGAGTTCGAAAAAGAGCCGTAGCCGTTGCTAAAAGATCGGATTGTCCTTGGCAAGGAGTGATTTTGGGCAAGCAGACGCCTGGAGTCTTTGGAGGCTGGAGTCCTGGTTCATCTTGGGGTCTTCCTTTATTGTCTTGGTACTGTAATCATGTTCTTTCTTGTAATTGTTATTGCTTTTGTCATGATTATGGAGTAGTTTTATTAGTCTAGGGGAGCAATGTAGCCCCCAATAAATTGTATTCAGTTGGGTTATGGTTGTTCAATAAAATAGAATTCAGTTCTTGTTTAATTTACTTGCTTGAATGGAAATGCCTAGTTTATGCATAATTAGGTAATCTTAGCCCTTGTCTAGGGTGGAATACTAGTGAATTAGATTTAATATTGTATGATGGACCAAGTCTGCAACTATTAGATTGTTTATCTACCTTGATCACTTTTATTCACATGGACCAAATGGGATAAAAGCCTTAAATCTATCTTAGCATGGACCAAATGTAAGATAGGTAGGAGATAATCAACATGAACATGAACTAGAACATAAATCAAGAACAAGAGCCATAACCAGACTATTACAATCGATTGGGTGGTACACATTGTGACCCTAGATCCTTAATCACTGAAATTTCTATACCAATAGCTTGCCAACATTCTGATTTAATCATTTTTTCGTTCAAACTATTCGTACAACAAAAATCAATTGTCCAGACATAAAATCAACTTATTAGCTTAGTGCTTGCTGCTTAACAGCATTAGCTACCTCCTTGTGGGTTCGACAACCGGAGTCTTAATACTCCATTTTATTACTTGACCAGTGCACTTGCTGCAAAACCTATAGACACAATTTATACGGGTCAAAGAGCACAGCACGTCTTCTCCAAGGGTGTGTAGTTTTCTTCATTGATGGTGAACTTCTTGCTCAGATAATAAATAGCCTGCTCCTTCTTGCCTGTAGAATCGTGTTGCCCCAAGACACAACCCATCGCTGACTCCTGAACGGTCAAGTATAAGATCAGAGGTCTATCCGGTACTGGTGGGACCGAAATAGGTGGATTAGACAGATATTGTTTGATCTTGTCAAAAGCGTCTTGACATTTGTCATTCGAAATTTCCGGGTTGTTCTTTCGTAAAGTCTTGAAAATGGGTTCACATGTGGCGGTCAACTGGGAGATAAATCGGGCAATGTAATTCATTTGCCCTAGGAATCCTCTAACCTGCTTGATGGTTCGTGGTGGCGGCATCGCTTGGATAGCTCGAACTTTATCTGAATCGATTTCAACTCCTTTTTGGCTCACAATGAAACCCAACAGTTTTCCCAACATGGCTCCGAAAGTGCACTTTTCGGGATTCAATTTCAGTTGATATTTCCGTAGCCTGTTGAAGAGCTTGCGGAGTACTTCGATATGATCTTCAGTGCTTCGTGATTTGGCTATCATGTCGTCCACATATACTTCGACTTCCTTATGCATCATGTCGTGGAATAGGGTCACCATGGCTCGCTGATAGGTTGCCCCTGCATTTCTCAGACCAAAAGGCATCACATTATAGCAGAAAGTACCCCAAAGTGTCGTGAATGGGGTCCTCTCTTTGTGTTTGGGGGCCATACAAATTTGATTATAGCCCGAGAAACCGTCCATGAATGAGAATAGAGCATGCTTTGTCGTATTATCCACTAGCGTATCAATGTGAGGAAGTGGGAAGTTATCTTTTGGACTAGCCCAATTCAAATCTCTATAATCAACGCACATGCGGACCTTGCCTCCTTTCTTCGGTACTGGTACAACATTGGCCACCCATTCTGGATAATGGGAGACACTTTAGAAACCTGCGTCCCATTGCTTTCTGACCTCTTCTTTAATCTTCAGTAGCATCTCCGGTCTCATTCTTCTCAATTTCTGCTGAACTGGCTTGCATTCCGGCCTCACTGGTATGTGATGCTGTACTATGTCTGTGTCTAATCCTGGCATATCTTGATACGACCATGCAAAAACATCTATGTAGCTCCTTAACAGCTCAATTAATTGCTTCTTGATGTCGGTAGCTATTAAGGATCCCATCCTCAATTCTCTTGGTTCAGCAACCGTCCCCAAATTCACTGTTTCTACTGGGTCTTCACTTGGAATGGAGAAACGGCCTTCCCTTTCCAATAGGCGTATAATCTCCCCTGGTAGTTTAGGTGTCTCCTCTATCTCATTCTCGTCAGCTTCAAACACGGGCTGCTCCCAGTTTGGACTTTGGTCAAACCTTTGGCATCTCGTTTTGCCTTCGCATACTATGTTTTCATTGACATTGTGATACCTGCTTATAAGAGAATGACAAGTTGGTAACCAAATATCATATGCATATGTTATGAATGGAATGCACCATGAAAGATTTTGAAAAACAGATTTCATTGGAAGGTATAAGGAAAAACAAATGTTCACAACTTCAAAGTACATTAACGTAGAATACATTAAATCCCAGCGACCCGTAAGCATTACATTATGGGGAGGTCCAGGCTGGTCCAATTGTTCAATGGCTGGTTGGGATCCTCTCACACTAACTGAACCATCTCGCTCGGTGCATGCTCATTTGTGTCCAATACAGCTACAGTCCCCGTCTTGGGCTTAGGTTAGCTCTTATGGATAAACCCTCCACTCCGGAATGTAACATTCAAAGGGGGAAAGCTTCTCCTTTCTTCTTGTACTGGCCTTTTCTACAATCTTGCCATTCTGACTTCCCTCTTCTTGATAGCTTCCCTCTGTCTGTCAGCTTTTGTAGAGACGTAGCCTAGCCCAAACTTTTCGGCGTTTTCTCGGATGGTCAGGGGTTTCTAAATCCCTTGAGCTGTCAGGCCTAATCCTTGCCCCGGTTTGTACCCCTGTTTGATCATAGTGGCTGAAACCATTTTTGATGCCTTTAAGAGACGATGGTCTGGGGCAGAAGCGACATTCACCATCTCAAAAGCTCGATAGGAGCATTCTGGCACATCTTCGTTGCTTTCAATATAAGGAACTGATGCCGGTTTGGTGACAAGGAAACTTGTCTCTCCAGAGATGCAGATGAGCTGGTCCCCCATTACAAACTTCATCTTCTGATGGAGACCTGATGGCACCGCTCCTGCCATGTGGATCCAGGGCCTTCCCAACAAACAGCTGTAATATGGCGTGATGTCCATCACTTGAAATTCCACCGTAAAAGTAGTTGGCCCAATCGTGAGTGGAATATCCAGAGTTCCCACCACGTCACGCTTTCCTCCATCGAATGTCCGTACCTTCATTGTACAAGGACGCATATAGGACGCGTCAATTGGAAGTTGCTGTAGTATATGCAAGGGCATAATGTTCAAGGCCGAGCCATTGTCAATGAGTACACGGGCTATGGTGTGCTCCTTGCATTTGACCGTGATGTGCAGAGCTTTTATGTGCCCTTTTCCTTCTTGGGGTAGCTCGTCATCTCCAAAGCTAATGACATTGTTCATGATGAGGTTACTGGCGATTCCATCAACATTTGCCACTGAGACGGTCGGTGGAACATAGGCTTGGCTCAGAACATTCAACAGTGCTTCCCGGTGAGGTTGGGAATCCATCATTAATGAGAGCAAGGAGATGCGAGCCGGTTTTCGGCTTAGCTGATCCATAATACTATACTCACTCTGCTTCATGAGCTTCAGGAATTCCAATATCTCTTTTTCAGTGACTGGTGCTTCTTTCTTTGTTGCCTCCAGCATTGGCTCAATTTCTAATTCCACAGTGTTCTCCTTCCTTGCTTTGTCTGCTATATCAGGGGCATAAGCCTTACCGCACCTGGTTATCTTCTCTGCTGCTGCGGTTCCCTGAACTATGTCGCAACCGTAATTCCATGGGACTACTTTATCAGTTTTATAGGGGAAAGGAGCAGGAACACCTATGGTGAGGGGTGCAATTCCATGCGGTAGTTGTGGGATTTCGGTCCTCTCCCCCTTGTCTGGCACGGGACTTGAGGCATGGATAGTGAGAGGCTTGATTCCATGTGGCAGTAGCGGGATCGCCGGAGCCTTAACTGTTAAGACAAGGGGTGTTGGCACCCATGGCGATTTGTGTGAATCGTTTTCCTGGATCATGTGGCTTTGGTTGTCCATTCCTCCTCTTGAGAATTCTATCATCCTTTGGTCCATGAGTTTTTGCACCACCTCGGAAAACTCAGTACATTCTGCGATGTCAAGTCCCCGTGACATCTTGTGATAAGGGCATTGTTTTTTGCCATCTATTCCTTTTCCTGCCTTTGGCGTGTCTTTAGCAAGTATATAGCCATGTTCATGTAACAGAGAAAACAAATGTGTTTTCTCCCTTTGTACTTGGGAGACCCTTTCCAGCCGTGCTTCATTTTCGATACTAGCAACATTATTGGAGTGTTCTGGGAGGGGATTGCTGTTCACATTTGGCGTCCCAGACAGTGCGGAAAAATCCAGTCTTTTTGGATCCTTTAATGCCTGAACCTTCCTTTTGAATGTTATACAATTCTCGATATCATGTCCAGCTCCACCTGCATGATACTCACATCTGGCATCTGGCTTATACCGGGCCGGGGGAGGAGTCTTTATTTCTCCCAAGGGTATAGGGGTTACCATCCTTGCTTCTAAGAGCTTGGGGAATAATTCTACATAAGTCATTAGAATAGGATCAAACTCTTGTCGTGGTTAACGAGAAGCCTGATTCGCTCCTGCTTGCTGGGTCGGGGCCCTTGGTTGCCCCTGTCCTTGGAATGAGGCTCCTGGTCCTTCCTGAGTTGCTGGCCTTGGTTGCTCTGGGTATGGCGCTCTCGGTTGAAATGAGTTGGGTACCATTGAGTATGGAAATGGGACCCCTCCTTGCGGCAGGTATGGCATGAATTGGGGAGATAGAGTAGGTGCAGCATAAGCAGCTACCGGTGACCCTCTGTAGCATCCTAGCACTTGGTAGAATGTTGGTTATATTGACTGGTGTGCTTGGTATACCAGGTTGCTCTCATTTTCCTTCTTTTTTGCTGGTGGTTGAAACCGTTTTGATGCCTCAACCGCATCACCCTTTAGCTTTTCGCCTTTAATTCCACTTTCTACACGTTCACCGGATGCAACCAAATCTGTAAAGCTGTTAAAGACGTTACCTATCAACTTCTCGTAGTATATGCCTTTTAGTGTGTTGATAAAAAGAGTAGTGAGTTCTCTTTCGGTAAGAGGAGGTTGGACCTCCACAGCGGCCTCTCTCCATCTTCGTGCATAATCTTTGAAGTTCTCCTCGGATCCCTTTTCCATGGACTGCAGGGTTAGTCGATCCAGCGTCAGCTCGGTGACATGTTTGTACTGTGCCAAGAAGGAAGTAGCTAATTCTTTCCATGTCTTGATGCGGTTTCCATTTAGTTGAAAGTACCAGCGAAGGGATGCCCCGGTTAGGCTTTCCTGGAAACAATGCTTGAGGAGCTTGTCTTCACCAGCATAAGCAGCCATCTTTTGACAGTACATGGCCAAATGTGTCTTTGGACACCGGGTCCCATTGAACTTTTCAAACTCCGGCATTTTGAATTTTGGTGGCAGCACCACTCCAGGGACCAAGCATAAGTCTTGTGGGCTGGTCATGCCATAGCTGTCAATGCCTTCTACGGCTTTCAAACTTTCCTCGAGTCAGCGTAGAGCGGGAGACTCAATATTTTCCTGAGGAGCTGGGGAACCCATTACCTCCATTGTATGTCCCGATGTGGGCATAGTAAACTGAGTTTGATTTGGAGTTGGAGGTTTGGCCATAGCAGGATGATAGGTGGGTGTCTGGCTTGGAGCCGGATTGGGCGGTTGAACTGCGTCTTGCCTCTGCTCTTGGTGGTGATTGATAGTTCCCCCTGTCGGGATTCCTCTTGCCAGGATTCTTTCTCTTTCTTCAGTCAGCTTTGTGAGCATTTCCATAATTGCAGACATTTGCCCCTGTAGGGTTTGTTGTGACTGTTCCAACCCCATGAGTCTGTTATCTGTTTCTTCTGCCATCGGCTGCGACTGTGGTATTTGATTGCGTCGGGATCTGAGGTTGTAAGAGTGCGCAATCCTGTAGAAAGGCAGCTACCGACCTGGGTACAAGGGAAGTTTTATTTGATTTTTCCTTTGATATGCATGTATGCATGAATATATGTGCGGAGGGTTAAAGAAACAAACAACTTTATTGCAAATAAAACACATAATATAAACACTCAATACAAACATACAATGCGAAATGCCATGTCAAATGAAGGCTATTGCTACATGATCTTAGAGCAAACTTGCAGTCATCTCCTAAGGAGCACGGTGCCTCTTTCTCTGGGGTGGTCGTTCACTTGCTTCCTCCCTCTGCTTCATTATGGTCTCGACCTGTTTTTCCCTCAGCTGCAGCCGTTGAAGAGCTCCTTCTAGAGATGCTTCTAGCCTCTGGATTTGC
The DNA here is from genome assembly GCA_023512835.1 of Taxillus chinensis. Taxonomy (NCBI): domain Eukaryota; kingdom Viridiplantae; phylum Streptophyta; class Magnoliopsida; order Santalales; family Loranthaceae; genus Taxillus; species Taxillus chinensis. The sequence continues at coordinate 48,859,316 of CM042089.1, forward strand.
TGCCTTAAAGTCTGATTCTCCTGGAGGATTGCCTTCATGTCTGAAGTTAGCAGTGGCTTGTGTTGTGCCCTCCAAGATATGTATGCGGGGTAAACACCAGGTTTTGAACTGTTGGGTTGGATCTTGTGTGGTGTGGACCATGCTTGATACATCTTCTTGCCTTCTTCTGTGAGCATGGTTCTGCTGTAAGTGAAGTCACACTCTTTCATGCCAAAGAGCACGGGGATAATCTGATGACGCCCCACTTGTCTTCCCACCTGCAGTGGTGCATATGCAGTTCCTCCCCAGGGACCTAAGAGTGGGACCCAATTGTAGTCCCCACAGCCATAAGTCATAGAAACCACCGCCATCCAAGGAGTAGTCCAGGTAATATCAGCCTCTGTGAGGTTCTCCAACTTCTTTTTCTAGCTTTCAAAGTCTTTAGGTAGGCTCCACTTGTTGAGCAGAATATCTAGTAGTGTTGTGGTTGGTACCTGATAAACAGCAGGAAAACGATGAACACTACAGGGGAAATGGCCTTGCAACCAGGTACATAGGAGAGGTAGGCACCCCATGAACTGTCCCGAGCCTTTACTTCTCAGGTAAGTAAGAGATCGGATGGTTTCAGCCAAGATAGTAGGGGTAGGTTCACATCCTTTGAGCACCTGCTGGACCAAATCTACAATTGCTTCATCGATGTGGGCTGGTATCCTTGGGAAAATGACTTGCCCATATATAGCTAGTGTAAGCAGTTTGTGTGCCCCTGCTTCTGTTGCGGTCTGTATCATTTCTTTGATTGTGTCCCATGAAAGATATTCCCGCCCACCATAGGTTGTGGCTGTCGGTGAGTCCCATACCGGCTTTCCCATTATCTCAGCAAAGGCCCTTCGACATGATCTTCTGGGCTCCGGTAGATAGATCTTCATTTTGTTTTCTACGGGGATATCCAATAATCTTCTGTATTCTTCTATGGTGGGAACAAGATCTACGCCATTGAAGTCAAAGCACCGCTGTCGAGACTCCCAGAAATATGTGGCTGCCCCAAGCATATCCTTATCGGCCAGTAGCTCGGTCACATGGAGCAAATCCCCAAACTGTTGTATGTATATGCTTTTCCTTTCGTCAGACCACTGCCTCCATATTGTCTGTATCTCCTTAGTATAGTTCAGCTAATCTTCTATGATAACATGTTCTGCCTTGTGGGCTTCTCCTGGCGGAAAATCCCCAAGGCGAAGTTAAATGTCTCCAGATGCTTGGGCCACCACTGCGACAGCCTCCTTGTCTTGAGGGCCTTTTAGGAGATGACTGAAAGTTGTCATGCCTATATGAATGTCATGTTATGCAGGATGACAGGTTAACATATATCAAGGCAATTAGACAGGATAAAGAATAAACCAAAATAAAAAATCTAATATATGTGCAGGGGATGTCTTAAGGACTACCTTGCAAAACAAAGGTTAGCATGGCATGGAATGAGCAAACAAAATGTGGGTCAAGCCCCTGATGGGCTTTTATTGCTATACCTATCTTATTCGTTAGTTCCCAAACTTCCTCAATAGAGGGCTTCGTACACCATGGGATTTACCGGAGGGGGGTCTTAAAAGGACGTGCCTTAAAAGAACCTCAAGCTTGAGTGAGGAGTCCGAGGCCCCATTGCAGATAATGATCAACGCGTTGGGGACGGTACTGAACCTCACTAACCTAAATTGTGCTAAACCCGGGTATAGGGTTATACATGAATGCGACAAGTATGGAAAGCAGTAAATCACAACTATCATGGTAGTTAAAGCATATAAATAAATCATAGTTTAAAGATAAATGACAACTGTAAAAAACAAATAAATATCTAGGAAAAAAACAACTTAGCACAACAGTTAAATATATACAATAGTATAATTAAAAATAACCTCCTAATCCTAGTTCTAGACCTAACTCTCTAAAGTGTTTATTCTTAATTCCCCAGCAGAGTCGCCAGCTGTCATCACTGGTTTTCGTCCGGGCCCTTTTGGGGTGAGCTCAAACTAAACCAATGGTGAGAAATTTAGAGTCGCCACCAACTGTTTTTGGGGTACAGTTGGATACCCTCTACTTTGAGTAGTTTAAATGTGTGGTCTGCGTTATCAGATGAGGGTTCGGGAGTTGGTTACGTGTAGGGAAGGATTAGCACCCCTACAGTGCCCTTTCGATATCTAATTTAGGAGGAGGAGGTTTTCTATTTATTTGTATTGTCGTGATTCGGTTGGGGCACTATTGTTTTCCTATAAGTCTATGCTAAGTTATTTGTCAAAGTTATGGTTAAAATTGGTTAACTTTAAATCTCTAAAGGGGATCCTAAAAATCTTGTTTTTGTTTTTTTATCTGAGGTGGAAAATGAAATCCTACGGTTTTGTTTTCGTTTTGTTTTGTTTTTTTTTGTTTTTTTTGTTTTGTTTTGTTTTTGATTTTTGGTTTTTTTGTTTTTTTTGTTTTTGCTTGGAAGACATTTTGGTAAACATTTTATTGCAAAACGTTTTGGTTTTTTTTTTTGTTGGTTTTTTTGTTTGTTTGTTTGTTTGTTTTTTTAGGAGACATTTTTGAAAACATTTTGAAAATTATTTATTGAAAACGTTTTGGAAAATATTTTTGTGGAAAACGTTTTGTTTTTTTTTGTTTGTTCCTCTTAAGGATTGACCATATCAAAATACATGCATATCAAAATAAAACGTGAGTTGTGTGATTGTGACATACAAAAATAACATAAAAAAACAAAACCACCCCCTCTCTTTTTTTCTTTATCTTTTTATCTCTTTTTTTTTGCTCTCTTTTTCGTTTTTTTTTTTTTTTGTATTTTCACTATACTTTACATATTACAACGTACAACAGAAGAATACAAGGAAAATGCAACGAAACATACTAAGAATTACATCAAATATAGAGACGCTAAAGAAATTAAAACACTAAAATTACATCAAATATAAATACAAATAAGCTAAAAATACAGCAGCAAATGTAAATTACACTGATTTTGGCTTGAATGCGTTTCAACTCGGGACTCCCTGAACTTATGTTTAAAATATTCTGCATGTGCTGAAAACCGCCTGTGGGAACGCCAAATCACCAAATTGCAAAATTCCAGCAGCGCCAATTATGAAGATCAGTTGTGATTCATCTTGGAGACTGCAATAATACATTGGAGTTGAGGGAAATTGATGGAAAGGGATTTAAATCGTGATAGAGAGAAGGGGGATGAACTGTGAGAGAAATTTTATTTTGGGTGAGAGACCCGTATAAGAGAGGACTGTATGTTTTTTTGTTTTTGGAAAAGGAACTCGTAGGGAAAGAGAGAGAATATGGAAAGGAAAGAGCTGGGCGAAGCAAAGGGGCTGGGAAAGGAAAGAACTTGGGCGTAATCCGGATGTGTAGACTCTGGGCCTTCTCTTCCTTGGTGTCAGGACCTCTTTTAATACCTTTGGAACTGCTATATAATTGCAGCATTTACGGATGCTAGCCCACTTTTTTATTAACTAGATGCCATTTATGTTGGGTGGACCGTCAACCTTGCTTGTCCTTTGCCATTAAATGCGCGCATGTGACAGACAGCCGTTGACGAGTATCTGCCCAGCTAATCCCGTGAAGCTACAGTGAGCATGCCCGTGAACAAGCTAATCAGCGAAAGTCAATGATTGGTAGGGTCTAAGGCTTGGATCCGGATCAATGGAAGGCAATTCCGGATGATTGGAGCTTACTCCGTATCAGTGGAGGCATTAGTTCGGATCATTGAAGGCTCGGATCCTTATTCCGCATCAGTGGGAGCTCTTAGTCCGGATCAGTGTTGGCTCGGATCCTTACTCCGCATCAGTGGGAGCTCTTAGTCCGAATTAGTGTTGGCTCGGATCTTTATTCCGCATTAGTGGGAACTCTTAGTCCGAATCAAAGTTGGCTCGGATTCTTACTCCGCATCAGTGGGAGCTCTTAGTCCGGATCAGTGTTGGCTTGGATCCTTATTCCGCATCAGTGGGAGCTCTTAGTCCGGATCAGTGTTGGCTCAGATTTGACCTTTGACTTTGATGTTCCGGATTTGACCACGATGATCCGGATTTGACTTTGATGATTTTTTTTTACTTTTAATTACCTTTTTACCCCCACCAAAAATGCTAAAACGGACGAACTTTGGGAGATTGTTTGGGAAGCTCCGTATTCGCCTGAATAGTCATTTTTGAGAGTCTCGCATGGTCACATTTTCGGGCCCTTTGACCAGGGGCATTGACCGTCTTTTTGTAAGTTTGACTTTTTCTGACGAAAATTGTTTTGGCCATAACTTCTTCATTTTAAGTCCGATTTGAGCTCGGTCAAGTGCGTTGGTCTCCAATTTTCATCCTCCATCACCTGGTGTTGGTCTTGGGGCGCTTCAAGGACTTGTAGTAGAAGTCATTAATTTTGGACACCCCTATCCGTGTCAATTGTGTCCATCTCATGCAGATTGGGGTAGACCATTCCTTGGAAGCATGGGATCATTGTGGACTTGTTCAACAAGGTATATGGCATGGGCAGAAAGGTATATCAAATGGGGTTAGTATGTCCAACCCGGACAAAATGGGGTCCAACAGTATCCACTACACCACCCATTCCATCCTTTCCCATGTTCGGGGTGAATCCATCGTCATCACCCCTGTCGTCCTCTGCACCGCTCTCAACCTACCCCCCAGTGAACCTCAACTTCCGGACCCAGAATCGATGGAAGCTTCCGTGGGCTGCACTTACAAAGGGAAGGAATACAAGGTGAAGTCCTTCCAAGGCCGCTACCTGGTATATGCGACTATTCCGAGCCGATGTCTACTAGGTCACACATCCGCTCTGGACTCCATTCCATATGACCTCCTCCCTGGCCATGTACGGGCTCTTTGAGGGTCTCCCGATGGACTAGGGAACCTTCTTGTTTCGTTTGCTGAAGAATGGTCCCAAGAACCAATCTTTTAGGAGGATTCTAAGCATTGTCTTCAGGTATCTGCGTCCGTCCCATTTCAATGGAAGTGGCACTATACCTTTCCCTTAGGCCTACTATCTTCGCCATCTTACGCCTGATGGGACCATGACAGCACGCTGGCCTTTTGCTGCTCTCCACCTCGGAACAACAGGGTAGTTTGGTTAGTCACCCCGCCAAAAGCCATGCCCCCGAAGTCAGTTCTGCTCATTGGTCCTCTCGGATTCGGTCCGTTGCTGCACCTTCCATCTCTCGAGCCTCCCAGCACAACGTCCGTCCCGAACCATCCGAGTTTACAGGGCCCTCTCAGCCAAGTCCTCATCCGGCTGCTTCACTAGCACCTTCTCCCTCTGATGTCCCCGCACCCGACTCACCCGCTGTTGCTGCCGCTGTTGATGTTGTCATTGTTATAGCCATGGCAGATGTCCCTCCTTCTCCTCCAGAAGCACCCTTACCTCCTCTACCTCAACCTCGTAACTACCTTGACCATCTCTCCACCGACACCTTAACGGACCTATGGTTCCGTTTTAGCCTAGCCTGCACCACCTCCATCCTTGACAATGACATCTGAGTGTTTTATGCCTAACACACCCAAATCCTGGAGGCTATGATCATCTGGAACTTGGACCACTGTAAAGACCCGTGTTTGGGGTTCTGGCAGTTAACCATGTGATGTATTATACGTCGAGGGATGTGAATATCAGTACAATGACATATGCATTGAATAGGGTGACTTTATGTTCGAGGTCTTATTTGAAAAAACAAACCTCAGTACAGTGATATACTTGTCAAACGGAACGTTTTAACAGTAATTGGGCTTGATTTGGAGTCCGGACTCTGTGAGGGTAATTTTGATATTTTAACGAATTAAATGTGGGAAAGTATAAATAGGGTAGTGAAGAACTCAAATCCCTAATTTTCATACGTGCGTGCCTTTCTAGAGAGAGAAAGAGAGGAGAAGAGAGAGAAAGAGAAGGGGGAAAGCAAATTTGACGATCCGGAGCTCAAAGCGACCAAAGTCGAGGTAGGGATTCGTTCTTCTCACTCCTATGTCGTTGATTATGCTTGCTAGAGTAGCTAAAACATGTGAATTAACTCCCAATTTGTGGAATTGGAAGTATGAACCCTAGAGTTTGAGAAACTTGATTTATGTTGTTTTGGTAGCCTAAGATGGCTAGGATGAGTTAAAAAGCCATTTGGGGGATGAATTAGTGCTTAAAAATGGAGATTTAACGAGTATAATTGAGTTTTGGGACGAAATCGGGAAGAACGCAGTCGACGATTTACGACTTGGGAACTGTTCGAGGCTAGCTTCGAGCAGAGTGTCGAGCAGGAGCCTCGAGCATGTTGCTCGTGCCTAGAGTGTCGAGCAGGGTCGAGTAGAGCTTCGAGCAACGTGTCTCGAGTAGGGTGTCTCGAGCAGTTAGATAGTGTAGTTGCCAGTGTATATTGACAGGGTGCCTGGACCCATTTACATTATAACCATTAAAGTATTATACTTAAGTTACAATGTAAATAGCGAAATACCCCCCATTTGGATTCAAAGAAAAATACTAGAAAACTAAATTCCCACTCCTTCAAAATGTGAAAAATGGGATTTAGTGTAAAATCCCAGAAATATGCAGTTTTTCGTAGTGGTGACTTTTTGGAAAGTGGGGTTAGACTTCTCAGAAAAATCCTCAAAAATCAGATTATCTCAGTTATGATATGAGGAGCCAATGCCGGGACTTTTTGTTTCAAGAAAACAAGTTCTACGAAAATCCTCTCTCTGAGTCAAGACTTAAGGATAGAGTTGTGAAGATTGGCCTATGTTATAGAGAGAGTATATGAACCCTAGTGGTCATATAGGCCTGCGAGGCTACCTTGTTAAGCCTGGGAGGCTACTATTGAGGGCCTGAGAGGTGAGATTTATTCAAAGCCTAAGAGGCTACTGTACCTGAGAGGTAATACTATACCTATGAGGTAATACTGTACATGAGAGGTAATATTGTGCCTGAGAGGCAATGTTGTGCCCGCGGGGCAATACTGTGCCTGGGGAGGGCAACATGGTGTTTAAGAGGCAATGTTTGTGATTACCTGGGAGGCTTTCTATGTATTTGAATCCATGTGTACATGATTAAGTTGGTAATATATATGTAGCATTACACGAGCACATGCTTACACTAGTTTATGAGTTGGGATGGGTCGGGGAGACATGATCCCTACCGAGCCGTGGTTGCTCACCCCTCCTGTTATGTTTGTTTTTCTTTATTTCAAGTGCTTCTTGGAGCTAGGAGGTTCACCGAGGTGAAGACCTTGTGTGTGTTTATTCGTTTTGTTGGATCATGAAAACTATGATGTAACCCCATGGGGGAAAGAACATGTGTGAATGTGTGTTTGTCTTGTGCTTTGGAATGAGATTTCTGTATATGTGTGATATGATTTAGGGACGGCACCCGTGCTAAGGTCCCTTTCTCGGTGTTCTCACCAACCCCTTGTCCCTTCGGGTGTGGGCATGGGGATTCACTAACCGGTTTTTGCGGGTCGCAAGTCCGGGACGTGACAACCACGGCTTCCTTATGCCAGCCCACATTCGGACGTTCCCTTTCTTTGTCACCACCGGCCTGGCCCAGGACGCATGAATTCCTTCTCCCGCCGAGGCCCGGCCTGCCTCTCATGCCACGGCCATTCCTGTAGTTGACCTCTCTGGTCAAAGTGGATCTGCTGCTCCAGATGCCTCCGATGCTCAAGATGTCCCTTCTGCTGCTGCCGCCGCCGATGCACGCTCCACTCCCCGCCGACTCCTCGCCTAGCGCACTCCTGCACCTATTCCCGCGGGGGAGTCCTCAAAAGCCCCAGAGTTGGCGCTTGAACGTGCCCCATTTGGCACGGTCCACTCCGATGCTATGCTCTCCGCTCAGCTGGACTGCCACGCCCAAGCCCAGAGTGCCCAAATTTCTGCCATCGCCACCAAGGTTGATGCTTTAGGCGCCCAACTCCTCTCCGCCCTGACTACTCCTTCACTTCCATTGAGCAGAAGATGAATTTCATCGCCTCGTCCGTTTATTCCCTCTCTACATCTTTCGCGAACCTGGCGCACACCATGGCTCGTCCTCCTACCGCACCACAGCAATCTGCCAAAACAAGGGAGAAAGTGTCATCTAATCCTTCGACACCTTCCTCAGCTCGTGCTGAGAAGCAGCCTGCATCTTCACTGCTTTCGGGAGTTACAATCCCCAAATGCAGCCGCTTCTCTCAGCTCAGCTCCTCAAGTGCAGCTCCTCCTTCGACCATTCCATCAGCGGCTAACACTTTCCTCCCATCATACGCGGATCATGATCCTTTTGATGCGGATGGACATGTTTTCGATGCAATGACCAAGTATGCCGCGTCCAATGCCGAGCGAAGATGTCTATCAGATTTGTACCCCTTCTCTCCTCAAGACATTCGGACTATTCGTTCCTAGATGGGTCTGCTTACCACAGAAGACATAGATAACTTCTCTCGGGCAGTTACGATGGAGATGAGGCTGTTTTCGTCTCTATACAAGGACAGACACATGCTCGATGTCTTGTCGTGTTGGAATGAAGGCTATCTTCCAGATGTAGCCCACATTCAGACATTCATCAATGGAACTACTGAGGATAGCATACCCTGGAAAACTCTCTCATCTATCCTCATTCCGTACCGAGTCATGACACCGCACTTCATGCTGGTTGTTTTTATGATTCCGTCCAAGTAGCTGATCTTAATTGATTCTCATCAGATTCTGGATAGCTATGTTAGAAGGAATCAATGGGAGGCACTTCGTCTTCGACTGACGGAAGCCATAAGGAAATCTGGACTTTATGAAGCAAGGGGCCTAACTCTATTGGGCCTAACTGAAAAGTTGAAGGCGACGATCCGGGGCAAGAAGCTAGTGCCACAACAGCATAATGGAGATAGCTGTGGAGCCTTTGTCTATTTCTTCATCAAATCGATTATAAAGGTGGATAAAGGCTGGAACAGTATCCAAGCCTATACAAAGGAACAAACAATGGAGCTTAGAGAGAAGGCGGCAACAATGATCTTCAAGTATAGTAAGCCTTATGTACCTTAATGTAAGACTCATGTATTAAGGCTGATTTGTACTTTGTTGCTGATGAAATGAAAATGGAAGTTATTTCTATTCTATGTACTGTATTCATGTTTCGCTTACCAGGTCAGATTACAAAGGGTTTTGGCATATCTATAATTGGGGGAGATTGTTGGATCAAGCCCAAAATTTGGATGATGTAGATAAAACCCTATGTAATTTAATCTCAGACTTTGGTTGTTTCATCTTAAGTTGTTGCAGAAGATATGATCTTAATCCGGACCTACACTCATGAGAGCAAAGCTAAGGACATGATACACAATCCTTATCCGAACAAGAGTGAGTGTCGTCAAAACACTTGGTAAATAACCAAGTCTCTCCTCCATACAGAATAAGGATCATTCGTGCGTACTAAACACTTAATGCTACGGACTAAGGAAACTGCGCCTAACACCTTAAATGGACCAGGTCAAATAGATGCGGAGTAAGAATCCTAGTCTACAAGTCGCACGGAGTAAGATATAGTTATCACGAAGTAAAAGGCTAAGTCTTCCACTCAAGCGAACTAAGGAAAAGAAGACATGGAGTAAGAAATTTGAGTCTTCCATACATGCGAAGTAAGGAACGACTTACACGGAATAAGGACCCGAGTCTTTATTCGCACGGAGTAAGGAAACTAGATGCGGAATAAGGAATCCAAAACTCACTCATACAGAGTAAGGATGTGCTAATACGGAGTGTTGGACCCCATTTTGTCCGGGTTGGACATACATATTCATTTTCAGCTTTATATTACTAACTTTGTATAGAAAAATAAAGGGACATAACCGTTAATTTAAAGGATGTGACGTTAATTATTAAAAAAAAACGAAACAACAAAAAAGAAAAAAAAAAAATGAATACTACTCAGGGTACTGTTCATGAATAGTGCTAGGATACTATTCATGAATAGTACCCGCACCCCTTATTCGACTTTTAATAATAATACTAATAATAATAAAAATAATAATAATAAAAATTAAAGTCCCACATTGAAAGTTTTGCAAAAACTTCCTCCCCAAGACTCCTATATAAAGGGGTCCTCTCCCCCTTCCAAAACACACCAAAAAACCATTCAATACACAACTCTAAAAAAGAGAGTAGAGTGTACAATTAACTGCGGTTCTAAAAAAAACTGCGGTTATAGTCAAATTAATCTTTTCCTTTCTTTTTGCAAAAAAGGAAGCATTCGGGAGAAGGGCATCCTTGGTCCACGATATTTCAGGTTTTTATTTATTTCTTTAGTTTTAATTATTATTTTGTTTAGTAAATTAGTAGTTAGTTTTAAATTAAATTTAGCATAATTAGTATAATTTTAATTAGTTAAATTTAAGCATATTTAGTTAGTTAGTTTTTTAGCATAATTAGGTAGTTAAATTTAGTATAATTAGTTATTTAAATTAGCATAATTAGTTTTTTAATATTTAATTAGCATAATTTAATTAGCGTAAATAATCTGATGTAGTTGCATATATATTTATTTAATTTCCGTTAAAAACAGATCACACAAAAAAATAAAAAAATAAAGAAAAACAAAATAAGTTATCTGCAGTTCCGGCCAGTGGTTTTTGATGTCTTACTCTCCAAGCCGGTGTTGCCGTCACCAGAATCGACGATTGTCAGAACCTTGTCAAAGCTAATGTCGATCTTATATTTACAATTAGTCCTATTATTGTAGCTTGCTACATATGTAGTTTTTTTTTTTGGGGGTTTGTTGGTGGTTTTATCATTTTCATGGAGTTGTAATATGTAAATAAAACAAGAGGGAAGAGACCAACAAAAAAAGGAAAAGAAAAGGAAAAGAAAAAAAGAGAGTGGTGCTGTTTTGTATATTATATATCACAATCACGCACGTCACATTTATTTTTCAATTCTTTCAAAAAAAAAAACAAAAAAAAAACAAAAAAATGTTTTCAACCAAAAAAAAAAATTGAACCAAAAACCAAAAAATGGAAAAAGCATACTTCCATTGTTTAGGACTTCAATTTCCAAAACAAAGCAAAACCTTAGGATTTCATTTTCCACTTCAAATGACAAGCAAAATAAAACTTTTAGGATTTCCTTTAAAAACTTAGGGTAAATCAATTTTAACTATAACCTTGACAAATAACTTAGCTAAATAAAAAGTATAGATTTTCTAGGAAAACCATAGTGCCCCAACCCAATCACGACAACGAAAACAAATAGAAACCTCCTCCTCCTAAGATAGGTACCGAAAGGGCGTTGTAGGGGTGCTAATCCTTCCTTACACGTAACCAACCCCCGAACCCTTATTTGGTAATGTAGACCACACACACCGTAGGTGACCAATTGCACCCCAAAAATAGTTGGTGGCGACTCTGTACAATCTCATCATTCGGTTGCGGCCCGGACGAAAACTGGTGATGACAGCTGGCGACTCTGCTGGGGACACTTAGAGGGTTAGGCCTAGAACTAAAACTAAGATTGGGAGGTTTCTTTTTTGTTTTTACTTGCTTATTTTACTTTTTATGTATTTTTACTCATTTTTGTATAATAGTTGTGCCTTTTACGCTTTAATGCCATGATAGTTGTGATTTACTGCTTTCCATAACTGTTGCATTCATGCATAACCCTATACCCAGGTTTGTCACAATTTAGGTTAGCGAGGTTTAGTACGGTACCTTGCGCATTGATCATTATCCGCAATAGGGCCCTGGACTCTCACTCAAGCTTGAGGTTCTTTTAAGGCTCGTCCTTTTAAGACCCCCCTCCGGTAAATCCCATGGTGTACGGAGCCCTCGACAGAGGAAGTTTGGGAACTAACGAATAATATAGGTTCAGCATTAGAAGCCCATCAGGGGCATTGACCCACATGTTGTTTGCTCATTCTATGCCATGCTAACCTTTGTTTTGTAGGGTAGTCCTTAAGTCATCCCTTGCACAAATGATTTGCTTTACTGTTGGTTTATTCTTTTATGCAACTGCCTTACTATTACTTTATATACTGTTTTACTTATCTCATACAACTGTTCATAATCTTGTGCTAACTCTAGAAAATAGCATCACTTTGTTACTTTCCATGTTTATTTCTTGAGTTTAACATCCAATATGGGCCCACATAGGACACATGTTCTGTTATATTCCACCCCACACACAGTCTTTGGTCACATAGACCATCTTAGTACTAGATATCCATTCATTCCCCACTTAACATGTAATATTCTTCCACATCAGTCCATACTCCATAGGTACCTAAGAGGTGCACCCTCAGTCATACATTCATAGCTCTATAACAATTTGCCCTCATGCATTGCATCACATAGATATGTAGATTCCTGCATACATGCTACTCACACACACATTCATGCATACACAAACATAGGTACATAGAAATCTGTCTTCATACATTGCAACACTTATAGACAGGTAGATCCATGCATACGTACATGTCAAAAATATAAAACAAAAAAAAAAGAAACAACAAACAAAAGATAAGAGAAAATAAAAACAAAAAAAGGGATCTTACCACAATCCACTTCTTTTTCAGCCAAGATTGCACATCGATACAACCTCAGATCCCGATAAAGAACAACCACCCGCTTAATTTCGTGAACAAACAGAAAACAGGTTTGCTAGTCTGGAGCAAGGCCAACAAGAGCTGCAATGTAATGACCCGTGTGTAACCCGTGTGTAAGAAGTTAACCACAAACACCTTGGATGTTAGTGCATGTAAGGACCCGTACCTTGAGTTAGTCACAGTTTTGCCATCTGACTAGAGTGTTTCTAGATTTTGACCTAGTGAATGGACTCCAATGAATTCACGTGCAAAAGGAAAGATGCTTAGAATGATGTCCTCTATCTACCACAGAAGTTTCAGGCCAAACGGATGTGTATGTGAGGTGCACGTGAAATGGGTCCAATTCACGTGCAAGTGTGGTTGTCTTCTACATGATGCAAGGAGGCTAGAGGTGAAGTTTGAGCACATTTGGAGTGCATTTGGAGTTGCACGTGAATTGGGGAATTCACGTGCAAATTGGCGTGCAGGCATGTTTTTGCATGGTTACCTTGTTTTTGCCATTCTAATCATCTTTCTCCAAAGGACCATGTTGAAATTCTGAATATTTTGGCCTATATGGGTGCGGAAAGGTGCTAACTTGTGTGATCAAAACTACGTCGTTTTGATGCTGGGATTCACTTAATCAAAACTATGTCGTTTTGATGTTGTGTTGTCTATATAAGGAGGAGAAGCCCCTCTGTTTTAGGTTTAGGGTTTGTTGCTCCACCAGCCGTCAGAGAGAGAGAGAGAGAGAGAGAGAGAGAGAGAGAGAGGGTAGGAGAGCTCCTGGTTGCTGCCAGGCGTCTTGCGTGGGTGGTCAGAGTCTCGTGGGTGGACGGCGTTCGGCGTGGGATCAGACTATTGCTGTATTGTTGCGTCTTACTTGAGGTAGGGGTTCTGTTCTTCCTAAATCCTCCTCTGTCTTAGGGTCCTAGGGCAGATTATTGGTTATATCTGTTATATATACATATGTAATCCATATAGGTGTGATCTCCTATATGGATGTTGGCCTTCAGTGGCATTTTGGTGTGATTCGTGGATTACATGCTATATGTTTGATGAAATGCCTGTGTGAATTTAGCTGTGTGTATATGCCCATTACGTGTTTGGTAATATGTCCGTGTGGCTGGACTTGTGGTTTAGTGTATGTATGTATCTTTGGGTGTCCGTTCTATGGCCTGAATGGCTGGGTTTGTGCACTTGTGAACGGGTGCACACCAAGTGTTTGGTTGTATGCTTGAGTGACCGTGGTGTGTGTTGTGTGCTTGACTGTGCTATCTGGCCTGAAGAAGCGGTTAAACTACTTTGCCTGAGAGGCGGTTAAACCAGTGGCCTGAAGAGGCGGTTAAACTACTTTGCATGAGAGGCGGTTAAATCGGTGGCCTGAAGAGGCGGTTAAACTACTTGCTTGAGATGTGTTTTGTTAGCCTTGTGTGGTGTGGAAGATTGTAATTGTTAATGTGGTTGTTATTATGTCTGTTGAAATTATTGTAACACGACACTGCACTTGCACACATGGCATGTAGATCCTAGGAGCATGGGATGGGTTGGGGAGACATGATCCCTACTGAGCTGTGGTTGCTCACCCCTCCTACTGTGTTTGTTTTCTAGGGACTTACAGGCGTTAGGTGGATACACCAAGGTGGAAGACTATAATCATTTTTACTCTCTTCCATTTATGTTTTGTTTTTCTTATGGGAATTGATGTAACCCCAGTGGGGAAAAGATTTTGTTGTAATAAACTGGTTTGGATTGCTTATATGAACATTACTTTCTTGAATGTTGTGGATGTTTAAAATGTGATATTCTTAGTTTGTATCCTAACCCCTTTGCCCTCCATGTGGGTAAAAGGGGAGTCACGTACCGGTTTCCTCGGGTAGGAAATCCGGGGCGTGACATGCAAAGTCAAATGAAGGCCATGATGGAAATGTTGACCAAGATAGCAGCGGACAAAGACAGGGGTCCCGATGAGATGGCCACTGACCAGTCCCCAAGGCAAGCACAAGTGGCAGCACTACCTCCCAATTTCATACCAGTGCCCCCGCAGGGGTTCAATCCATCCAGTATGAACCCCACGCCTTCTCATCAAGTCCAATTTACCTCACCTACTCCAAGCAACGTGCCCAAAGCCATGGGGCTCCAAATACCTCAAGAGGGTGATTAGTCACTATCAATGAAGAAGCTGGAGGAAAGACTCAAAGCAGTCGAAGGAACAAAAGTTTATGGGATGATTAGTCCCCAAGATTTGTGCCTAGTGCCCGGAACCATTTTGCCACCAAAATTCAAGGTGCCCGACTTCGAAAAGTTTAATGGATCTCAATGCCCAAGAACACACCTTACTATGTACTGTCGGAAGATGGCTGCCCATGCTAATGATGATAAGCTCCCCATGCACTGTTTCCAAGAGAGCCTGACTGGGGCACCACTCCGATGGTACATTCAGCTGGAGGGAAACCATATCATGACATGGAGAGACCTTGCAACAGCTTTCCTCACACAATACAAACATGTTATGGACTTAGAGATGGATAGGTTGGCGTTGCTAGCCTTGGAAAAAGGGGCTACTGAAAGCTTTAAAGTCTATGCTAGAAGATGGAAGGAGGCAACTACAGAAGTTCAACCCCTGCTAACTGAAAGGGAGTTGACCACAATGTTTATCAAAACTTTGAAAAGAGTATACTATGAAAAGCTGATAGGTAACGTATCCAGTAGCTTCTCAGATTTAGTGGCTTTGGGGGAACGTATTGAAGACGGTATAAAGGAAGGGAAGCTTCATGGAGATACGTGAGATGCATCCAAAAGGTCCTCACAATCAGAGAAAAAGAAGGAAGCAGATGTCCAGTCAATTTGGCAAAGCACTCCTATGTATCAAGGCAACTTTGGGACATACCCCGGTATATATCCTACACCTGGATTCTATGCAGAGCCACCTCCAATGACAGCCTATGCAGCTCCGACACCTCCGTACTTAGCATATCAACCACAAGGGGGAGCTCCTTATAGTCTTCCACCAAATCTGGCTCCAACTATGCAACCGGAACCCTAACAAACCCCTGCCAGGCCGAGCCAAACCACCAATAGACCGAGGCAGAATTCGATAAGCTCCCTATGACCTATTCTGAGTTGTATCCACGACTCCTGGAAGCCAAAATGGTGACTCCAATTCCAGCCATAGAAGTGAAACAGCCACCCCCTGCATGGTACAAGTCGGAGGCCCGATGTGCCTATCACAACAATGGAGCGGGGCACGACATTGAAAATTGTTTTGCCCTCAAGAAAATTGTTCAACAGTTAGTAAGGGCTAAATGGCTGGACTTTTCGAAACCGTCCGTTACACCAAGTGTTACCTCAAACCCATTACCAGAACATCCAAGTCAGTAAACAATGGATCCACAGAAATAAGATAGCAAAGGTTATGATGTTATGCGAAAACTCTCTGGGGGTGTGGCAATTTTCTTTTGTTTTGTGTGTGGTCATAAAGACAATCAATCTTGTTTTGTTTCATGAAATTTACTTTACCTCCAATGTTTTGTGTGTGCAATGTTTGTCATTACTTGTTTACTCTTTTGGCATTGATAGTAAGTCCAAACCAGGGAATATCAAGCCAAGGAAACCTAAACCATTTCAGTTCCACCTTAAACTCCATGGAGATCAGAAGAGCATGTCAGCATAAAAGCCAACAAAACTGCTCTTATTTCAAATTGGGGCACAACAGAATTCCTTCTGTCATGGAAAGTTCCTTCTTGCACACTTTGAGAAAGACTTTGATTGTTTAAAATGAAGAGAGGCTATCTTTCACTACCTCATGATACTACCATCGCTAGCCCTTTTGAGCCGAACTAAAATTCTTCTTGTATATCGAACCTGGTCCATAGTTCACCCCATACTGGGGCCAATTACGAATGTCGAGATTCCACACATGGGCAATTATCAAGTAAAAAGAAGAAAACAATGAAGGAAAGCAAAAAGGAAAAAGAAATATTCTGAATATCACAAGCCCACATTGGGACAATTTTGTAAATCCCTTGAAACTGGGGCAGTGGAAGGAAAAATCATTTGATCAACAGTAATGCCCTACACCGGGGCACCTTTTGACAAAAAAAAAAGATTCTCTTTTGAACTATGGATTATAACCAACCTAGAATAGGTTTGAGCCTGTTATACCTTTTCTTGATAAACCCAAAGACTGACCTACGTTACGGTCCTAAGAAAGTCCTCTCCGATCAAATGATCAAAGTTATTTATCATGTGCTCAATCAGGAATGGCCTTTTAGAGATCAAGGCGGACTTGATAAAAACCCGCAAGGGCATCAAGGGTAAAATACAAAGCCACCTACAAAGCAGAAGGAACAACAAGCAGAAAACAAGGTGAGCTTAGTGAAAACCCAAAAAGGGCACTGAGAGCAAGATTCGAAGCCATAAAAGGAAGGTCAAGCACTCAAGGCCTGACAGCAGCCAACATCGAGCATCAAGACCGATGCACTCAGACACCCGAATACCCAATTCAATCAGATCAAGTCCCAACCAGAAGGCACAAAAACAATCCAACCAAAGAATCGAAGCTCCAATAAGTCCCTAAACCTCGAAGTGGACAAGCAGAAGTATCTTTAACATAGCCCCGAGCACCGACTCAAACCATCAGAATTCCCATTTAGCTCAGTTACCTAAGGTTTCCTACCCTCAAATACAATTGTAAGACCAAGCCGTAAGCTATACCAAAATAGTTCAGATAACCCCCAAGCACTATTACCTCTATCAGAAGAGGACAACAAGTTGTGACTGTATATTGCATACTAAAAAAAAATCATTTTCATCAAAGCTTTGTTTCAAACTCAAAATTTTGCGTGTTTTTGTTTCAATAAAAAGCCTATCCCCCAGGAGAGTTCCTCGGAATGTCATTCCGCAACCCTGGTCCAACCGGATAATCGCCCCAAGAGAATGTCGCCTCCAAAGATCGAGCAAGTTTTCCTAACGGGCAAGACTTGAAAACAACTACTGGCTCACTTCCCCTGCACCAAAAGTAACTTGGCAACCACCAACGGATTAAGCTCCCTTAACAAATGATGCAAGCATCATATATCATTTCATAACCATGCATCCATGCAAGCATCAAAGTACTTCAAAGTTTAAAGCTAGGAATCACTACATTATCCATTCATGCATCCTTCATACAAGCATCCTGCATCAAGCAATCATTATAGTAACATGCATCATAATGCATCATCATACGACTCATTGTCATTCCATCCCGGGTGGTTCGGATTTCTTTTGTTTGAGCTTCTTCCTGAGCAGACTGGTTTTACCTCGTTTCATTTCAGTTTTCTCGGGACGGTCCAGGTTTGTGTGTTTAGCTTCTTCCTGAACAGACTGGAATTAGCCATTTTCTTTTTATCCTGGGCAGTCAGGATTTCAATTCTCCCGGGGTAGTCCGGATTTCTTTTGTTTGAGCTTCTTCCTGAACAAACTGGTTTTAGCTCGTTTCATTTCAGTTTTCCCGGGACGGTCCGGGTTTGTGTGTTTAGCTTCTTCCTGAACAGACTGGAATTAACTATTTTCTTTCTATCCTGGGCGGTCGGGATTTCGGTTTTCCAGGGGCGGTCCAATTTTTGTGTTTAGCTTCTTCCTGAACAGACTGGAATTAGCTATTTTCTTTTTATCCTGGGCGGTCAGGATTTCAATTTTCCCGGGGCGGTCCGAATTTCTTTTGTTTGAGCTTCTTCCTGAACAGACTGGTTTTAGCTCGTTTCATTTCAGTTTTCCCAGGGCGGTCCGGATTTGTGTGTTTAGCTTCTTCCTGAACAGACTGGAATTAGCTATTTTCTTTTTATCCTGGGCGGTCAGGATTTCAATTTTCCCGGGGCGGTCCGAATTTCTTTTGTTTGAGCTTCTTCCTGAACAGACTGGTTTTAGCTCGTTTCATTTCAGTTTTCCCGGGGCGGTCCGGATTTGTGTGTTTAGCTTCTTCCTGAATAGACTGGAATTAGCTATTTTCTTTTTATCCTGGGCGGTTAGGATTTCAATTTTCCCGGGGCGGTCCGGATTTCTTTTGTTTGAGCTTCTTCCTAAACAGACTGGTTTTAGCTTGTTTTATTTCAGTTTTCTCGGGGCGTTTCGGATTTGTGTGTAGCTTCTTCCTGAACAGACTGGAATTAGCTATTTTCTTTCTATCCTGGGTGGTCAAGATTTCAATTTTCCCGGAGCAGTCCGGGTTTCATTTATCCCGCATTTCCCTTGCACTTATCCCTTTTTACCCACAACATCATACTCTCCTCTTTCTTCTACAGCTGGTAAGTCAGGTAAGTGCTCCAACCCGTCCAAAATGAGTCATTCTCATCTTTGTACATTGTTTGTATACAAACAATGCACAAAGAGGGGTAGCTGTTGGACCCCATTTTGTCCGGATTGGACATACATATTCATTTTCAGCTTTATATTATTAACTTTGTATAGAAAAATAAAGGGGCATAACCGTTAATTTAAAGTATGTGACATTAATTATTAAAAAAAAAATGAAACAACAAAAAATCAAAAAAAAAAAAATGTGAATAGTACTCAGGGTACTATTTATGAATAGTGCCTAGATACTATTCATGAATAGTATCCGATACTATTCATGAACAGCACCCGCACCCCTTATTTGACTTTTAATAGTAATAATAATAATAATAAATAAATAAAAAAATTGAAGTCCCACATTGAAAGTTTTGCAAAAACTTCCTCCCCAAGACTCCTATATAAAGGGGTCCTCTCCCCCTTCCAAAACACACCAAAAAACCATTCAATACACAACTCTAAAAAAGAGAGTAGAGTGTACAATTAACTGCGGTTCTAAAAAAAACTGCGGTTATAGTCAAATTAATCTTTTCCTTTCTTTTGCAGAAAAAGGAAGCATTCGGGAGAAGGGCATCCTTGGTCCACGATATTTCAGGTTTTTATTTATTTATTTCTTTAGTTTTAATTATTATTTTGTTTAGTAAATTAGTAGTTAGTTTTAAATTAAATTTAGCATAATTAGTATAATTTTAATAAGTTAAATTTAAGCATATTTAGTTAGTTAGTTTTTTAGCATAATTAGGTAGTTAAATTTAGTATAATTAGTTTAATTAAATTAGCATAATTAGTTTTTAATATTTAATTAGCATAATTTAATTAGCGTAAATAATCTGATGTAGTTGTATATATATTTATTTAATTTCCGTTAAAAACAGATCACACAAAAAAAATGAAAAAATAAAGAAAAACAAAACAAGTTATCTCGATTCCGGCCAGTGGTTTTTGATGTCTTACTCTCCAAGCCGGTGTTGTCACCACCAGAATCGACGATTGTCATAACCGTGTCAAAGTTAATGTCAATCTTATATTTACAATCAGTCCTATTGTTGTAGCTTACTACATATATATTTTTTATTTTATTTTTTTGGGTGTTTGTTGGTGGTTTTATCATTTTCATGGAGTTGTAGTATGTAAATAAAAAAAGAGGGAAGAGACCAACAAAAAAAGAAAAAGAAAAAGAAAAGAAAAAAGAGAGAGTGGTGTTGTTTTGTATATTATATATCACAATCACGCATGTCACATTTATTTTTCAATTCTTTCAAAAAAAAACAAAAAAAACAAAAAAAATGTTTTCAACTCAAAAAAAAATGAACCAAAAACCAAAAAATGGAAAAAGCATACTTCCATTGTTTAGGACTTCAATTTCCAAAACAAAGCAAAACCTTAGGATTTCGTTTTCCACTTCAAATATAAAGCAAAACAAAACTTCTAGGATTTCCTTTAAAAATTTAGGGTAAATCAATTTTAACTATAACCTTGACAAATTACTTAGCTAAATAAAAAGCGTAGATTTTCTAGAAAAACCATAGTGCCCCAACCCAATCACGATAGCGAAAACAAATAGAAACCTCCTCCTCCTAAGATAGGTACCGAAAGGGCGTTATAGGGGTGCTAATCCTTCCTTACACGTAACCAACCCCCGAACCCTTATTTGGTAACGTAGACCACACACACCGTAGGTGACCAACTGCACCCCAAAAACAGTTGGTGGCGACTCTGTACAATCTCATCATTCGGTTGCGGCCCAGATGAAAACCGGTGATGACAGCTGGTGACTCTGCTGGGGACACTTAGAGGGTTAGGCCTAGAACTAAAACTAAGATTGGGAGGTTTCTTTTTTGTTTTTACTTGCTTATTTTACTTTCTATGAATTTTTACTCATTTTTGTATAATAGTTGTGCCTTTTACGCTTTAATGCCATGATAGTTGTGATTTACTGCTTTCCATAACTGTTGCATGCATAACCCTATACCCGGGTTTGTCACAATTTAGGTTAGCGAGGTTTAGTACGGTACCTTGCGCGTTGATCATTATCCGCAATAGGGCCTTGGACTCCTCACTCAAGCTTTAGGTTCTTTAAGGCTCATCCTTTTAAGACCCCCCTCTGGTAAATCCCATGGTGTACGGAGCCCTCTATTGAGGAAGTTTTGGAACCAACGAATAAGATAGGTTCAGCATTAGAAGCCCATCAGGGGCATTGACCCACATGTTGTTTGCTCATTCTATGCCATGCTAACCTTTGTTTTGTAGGGTAGTCCTTAAGTCATCCCTTGCACAAATGATTTGCCTTACTGTTGGTTTATTCTTTTATGCAACTGCCTTACTATTACTTTATATACTGTTTTACTTATCTCATACAACTGTTCATAATCTTGTGCTAACTCTAGAAAATAGCATCACTTCATGAAAATCTGTATATGTGCTTCCTATCACAAGTGGAGCCAAAATCAGTTGACGATGCAGTTTAGGATCACCATTGGATTGATGCAATGCAAGAAGAATTAAATCAGTTCAAAAGACAGAGAGTATGGGAGTTGGTCAACAGGCCCAGATCACAGCAAGTCATTGGCGTGAAATGGATTTTCAGAAACAAACTTGATGCTGATGGTGTTGTGATCAGAAACAAGGCCAGACTGGTTGCAAAAGGATACAGACAAGAAGAAGGAATCGACTATGATGAAACCTTTGCACCAGTTGCTAGACTGGAGGCTATTCGCATGTTCTTAGCCTATGCAGCATTCAAAGACTTCAAAGTTTATTAGATGGATGTCAAGAGTGCTTTCTTGAATCGAGACCTCCAAGAAGAAGTCTATGTTGAACAACCTCCCGGATTTCTAGAGCCAAACCAAGAGCACAAGGTATACAAACTGAAAAAGGCTCTTTATGGACTAAAACAAGCTCCCAGAGCGTGGTATGAAACATTGTCAGAGTTTCTGATCAAAAATAAATTCAGAAAAGGTAAAATTGACCCCACACTATTTCTCAAGGAAGGAAAAGGATCACCCTTGATAGTCCAAATCTATGTGGATGACATCATATTCGGATCATGGGACAAAAAGCAATGTGAAGACTTCTCTCATCTAATGAAAAGTCAATATGAAATGAGTATGATGGGAGAACTCTCATTCTTCCTTGGACTGGAGGTCAAGTAGTTAGAGGATGAGATCTTTATCAGTCAAACTAAATATATAAAGAAGATTCTGAAGAAGTTCAAGATGACTGATGTGACACACATGAAGACTCCCATTCCTACAAACGCCAAACTGGATATGGATGAAGCAGGAAAGGAGGTGGATATCTCAGAATACAGAAGCATGATTGGATCCTTGCTGTATCTGACAGCAAGCGACTCGACATAATGTTTGTAACATGTATCCGTGCCGGATACCAAGCTAATCCCAACGAATCCCACTTGTCACATGTCAAGAGGATCATGCAGTATCTGAAGGGAACTGAAAATTTGGGACTATGGTATCCAAAAGAGTCTGATTTTAAACTAAGAGGATATTTAGATGCAGACTTTGCTGGATGCAGGATTGATAGAAAGAGCACAAGCGGAACATGCCAACTTTTAGGCAACAGACTTGTATCCTGGTTTAGCAAGAAACAGAATTCAGTCTCAACCTCCACAGCTGAAGCTGAATATATTGCTGCAGGAAGCTGTTGTGCTCAATTGCTTTGGATGGCTAGTCAACTATCAGATTATTGGTTTGACCTGAAGATCGTACCTCTGTATTGTGACAATACAAGTGCCATTGCAATTTCCAACAATCCTGTTATGCATCCCAAAACCAAGCACATTGAGGTCAGACATCACTTCATACGTGATCATGTGCTAAAGAAAGACATTTCCCTGGAGTATATATCCACTGACGACCAGCTTGCCGACATATTCACCAAACCACTGCAAGAATCCAGGTTCAATGAACTTTTGACAAAACTTGGCATGCTAGATTTAAATTCATAAGTCTCATAGCATGCCTTGTGTTTCATTTCAACCTAATTACCTGTGCATGAACATAAGTATGTCACTGTCCATAACTGTTTATATCTCCATGAAAATTACTAATGACTAAGTGTGATTCATGCATATCTACTGCGTGAAAGTGAGAAATCACATGGATGAAACTTGCCACCTCTGAACCTGGTTCAAGTCTTTTGTGCAACCTGTCATGAACCCTCAAGTCTTGAGTGAACTAAGTGCAATTCCCTTTATGTTTAACTCAGAAGATATTCCCACTACTTGTTATTTTATTCTGAGTGAATATCACCTATGCGGTATTGCATTCATTAACTAGCAGGAACTGCTGTATCTCATGGTACTATTGGCTTGCACGGAAAGGATCCTCAATGATTTAATGCTCAAAGGATGACTGAGACTGTAATATTTGAGAATCATAAAAAGCCTATTGATGGTCCCTTGGAGCCTAGAGGGGGGTGAATAGGCTCTTATCTAAACTCTTTTTAATCTCTTAAGACACCACACTAATCTAGTTAAGAGATAGAATCACCAGGAAGATAACCAGATAGTAGAAGTATTTTGTTTTATTATCAAGAGATAATTACAACAAAATAAAAGCAAGACTCTCTTACACTCTATTTACAAAAGGATTCACACACTAGCCTAGATTATATCTTTGAGCTCTTGTGCATACATAGGGTTAATTCAAGCTCGTTCGCTCACATTACACAAATGTACAAGTATGAATATTTATACAAACATTCCTAAGAGACAACCTTGGAACTTGTAGTTCCGAAATGCGTTCAACACTAACTATTCCTCAGTAATCTCTCTGTCTTGACTGCTGCGGTTTGTAGAGCTCAAGATCTTGGGTTTGAAGAGTATAAGTGCCTTTGTGAGTTCCCAAATATAATTAAGGTTGTGTCCACATATCCGGGTGATCCACGTGTAAGATTCTTCAGGTTCTCATTGAGTTTGTCTTACATCGGGACGCCATGAGCTGATAGCTTTAAATGCGGTGAATTGAAGTAGCATCTTCTTGGTCTGGTGTAATTTTCCTTACTCCGTTGCTAATGAAGCTCGGAACCTTACTCCGTGTCAGTGGTTGCTTACTTCGTATCTATTTGGTACTTGAATCCTTAGTCCGTGTCAGCGCTTCCTTACTCCGCATGTAAGTTCCTTACTCCGTATGTAAGTTCCTTACTCCGGGCGAGTCTAAGGGATCGGAGTGCTTACTCCGTACTAGCGCTTCCTTACTCCATATGAGTAAGTTGTCCGGATTCCTTACTCCGCATCTAGTTTCCTTAGTCCGTGTAAATAAAGACTTGAGTCCTTATTCCGCATTAGTATTCCTTACTCCGCATGTATGGAAGACTCGGATGTCTTACTCCGTATCTTCTTTTACTTCGTGCGACCTTGTGGACCAGGATTCTTACTCCGCATCACTTTGACTTAGTCCGCACGAATGTTCCTTATTCCGCATATATTAAAAACTTGGTTATTACCAAGTGTTTAACGTCACTCACTTTTGTCCGGATCAGGATTATGTATCCTGTCCTTAGCTTTGCTCTCACGAGTGTATCTCCGGATTAATAACATATCTTCTGCAATGACTAAAGAAACATAAAAGATCTCAAATCAAATTACATAGGGCTTTATTGGAATTATCCAAATTCTGGGCTTGATCCAACAATCTCCCCCAATTATGGATATGCCCAAACCTTTTGTAATCTGATCTGGTAAGCAATGCAAAAAGATATCATACGGAATACGCATCACAACCAATTTCATTTATCAGCAACAAAATACAATTCAGCCTTTATACAAGATTTTCATTAAGGTACATAAGGCTTACTATACTTGAAGATCATAGTTGCTACTTTCTCTCTAAGCTCCATTGTCTGCTTCATCGTATAAGTGATGTGTTGGCTCCAAGATTTGTCCACAGTCAAGAATGACTTGATGAAGTAACAAACAAAGACTTGAGTCCTTATTCCGCATTAGTATTCCTTACTCCGCATGTATGGAAGACTCGGATGTCTTACTCCGTATCTTCTTTTACTTCGTGCGACCTTGTGGACCAGGATTCTTACTCCGCATCACTTTGACTTAGTCCGCACGAATGTTCCTTATTCCGCATATATTAAAAACTTGGTTATTACCAAGTGTTTAACGTCACTCACTTTTGTCCGGATCAGGATTATGTATCCTGTCCTTAGCTTTGCTCTCACGAGTGTATCTCCGGATTAATAACATATCTTCTGCAATGACTAAAGAAACATAAAAGATCTCAAATCAAATTACATAGGGCTTTATTGGAATTATCCAAATTCTGGGCTTGATCCAACAATCTCCCCCAATTATGGATATGCCCAAACCTTTTGTAATCTGATCTGGTAAGCAATGCAAAAAGATATCATACGGAATACGCATCACAACCAATTTCATTTATCAGCAACAAAATACAATTCAGCCTTTATACAAGATTTTCATTAAGGTACATAAGGCTTACTATACTTGAAGATCATAGTTGCTACTTTCTCTCTAAGCTCCATTGTCTGCTTCATCGTATAAGTGATGTGTTGGCTCCAAGATATTTAGATGCAGACTTTGCTGGATGCAGGATTGATAGAAAGAGCACAAGCGGAACATGCCAACTTTTAGGCAACAGACTTGTATCCTGGTTTAGCAAGAAACAGAATTCAGTCTCAACCTCCACAGCTGAAGCTGAATATATTGCTGCAGGAAGCTGTTGTGCTCAATTGCTTTGGATGGCTAGTCAACTATCAGATTATTGGTAAAACACCCGGAGATCGTTGTCAGGAAGGGAGGTGGTGTGGGCAAGGCTGAAACGGAGCCATAGGTCCGTTAAGGTGTTGGTGGAGAGATGGTTAAGATAATCTCGGGGTTGAGGGAGGGGAGGCAAGGGAGCTTCCGGAGTAGATGCCGGGACATCAGCAGTGGCGGCAGCAACAGCGGTATCAACTGCGGCAGCAATAGCGGAGGTGGAGGGAGTGGGGACATCCGCAGCAGAGGGGGCTGAGGAAACAGCTTTAGGTGCACTGCGCTGAGATGGCCCCGCAAGCTCGGACGGGTCGGCACGAACGCTGTGCTGGGAGGCCCAAGAAAGAGAAGGTGCTGCAACGGACCGAATCCGGGAGGATCGGGGTGCAGAACTGACATCAGGGGCTTGGCTGTCGGAGGGGTCACCAACAGAACTGCCTTGTTGTTCAGAGGCAGGGAGAATGCGGAGAGCTGCAGAGGGACGGCGGGCTGTCATGTTCCCATCCGGCGTAAGATAACGGAGGTAATAAGCCGAGGGAAATGGAACAGCATCATAGCGGGCGAAATGGTCTGGATGAAGATGCCGGAAGACAATGCTGAGTATGCGCCCGAAGGAATGGTTCTTAGGACCATTCTGTAGCAGTCGAAACAAGAACGTCCCCCAGTCCATCGGAAGACCTTCAAAAACGCCGTACATGGCCAGGAGAAGATCGTAAGGAACCGAGTCCAGAGTTGAAGTGCGAGCCAGTAAACAGCGACTCAGTATGGTCGCCATACAGCGATAGCGACCTTGGAAGGATTTCACCTTGTATTCCTTGCCTTTTTGGGTGCAACCCATAGAAGCCGCCATTGGATCGGCATTTAGGCGCTGTGGTTCACCGGGGGGTAGGTGGAGAGCAGCGCGGAGAACGGCGGGAGTGATGATGATGGATTCACCGCGAACATAGGAGATGATGTAGTCGGTGGTACAGCGAATCCTTTGGTAATACTCAATAATGTCGCCGATAAGAAGATCGACAGGATTGGAGATCAGGTTGAGGATATGCGAGGCTTCGAGTAGAGGGCGAAGTTGGAAAAACCAGTCCGGAGGGTTACAGAAAGCACTCCAATCGACCAGATGGCCAGGATTAACGCCAGATAGAGAGATTCTGGGTGCCATTGTAGATGAAGGTTGAAGGACGAGAGGAAAGGTGAGGTCTTGGGTATCAAAGGAGCAACGAGAGGTTTAGGGATTTGAAATGAGCAATACTCGTGCTTCGCAGGAATGACCAAAATATATAAGACCGAGGCTGTGAATGTCAGCGGTTCTAGGGATGTGGCGAGTGAAATAGTGAACCACTTGACAGGCTGATATCATTAGTCTTGATATCGGTGCGCCTCCGATTGAAACGATGTCGTGGAGACCGCATGACCAAATAAGGGTAACAGCTGTTTGCCATCCGGTGAAGTGTGTGCATCCCGAGATTTGCATTTAATGAATCATCATGATTCCTCCTCAAAAGCACGCGATATATAAGAAGACATGGATTATCGCAATTTGATAGTGTCAGGAGTCCGGAGGAATGAACCGACAATCATCCGGAATCAATGATAGTCGAGTGAGGAGTATCCTGGATGAAAAGTAGACCGTGTCCGTAGTAACGAGTGCGGTGAGAGCGAAAAGTAGATTCCTTTGCTGTCAATAAGTCGAAGAGAAGAGAAGTACCACAACACTTCAAATCCAAGACTATGGACTAGATTTATCGATATGGTTGCAAAGAAAATCTGAACCTGTAGCAAAAAAATGAACTGAAAGTACAAAAGCTTAACAGGCAAGGATTAGTACGGATAAGAGAAAATAGTCAGTGAAAAATGACATAATCCGAACTAATGAGAAACAGAACTTATGCATTACAAAGAATGTAATAGATATATACATATGAGAGAATGATTAATATTACTGAATCAGGACATATGTCAGATAATAAATACACAAGTTCATATAGGTCAACATAGCGAAACCGTCCTGCTGAACGACGTAGCTAAGATTAATTAAAAATCATATGATTTGGCCAAATTAGGATTCATGAGTGAAAGATGAGGAAGCGGACACATGTCAAAAGTAAGCAGGTGATTAGCCGATTAAAATGCATGGTTGAAGAAGGAAAATACATCCAAGCATGCCACTATTCTGATTCAAAATAGCATGTCCAGTCAGATCTGGAAGTAATGGTTTAGAGGAGGGAGTATCCGAGACATATTAGGGGGTCATTACTGAGGTAATAGATGAAATTTAAGCTCCCCCGTAGATCATTTGATCCTCTCAATGAAAGGCTCCCCCTCAAATAGACAGCCAGGAAAGAGGTCATGAGACATATACGGGGGGGTATTACTCGAATAATATATAAAGCATTTTCTCCCCTGTAGATTGTGTAATCCTCTCGGTTGACCTTTCCAGTTTGTAGAAATTCAGCACTGTCTATCTTATTAGAAAACTATACTTTAGAAGCTGATCAGACTGCGATTGAGTATTCATCCACCAGGCATTCCGAGCTAACCCATTTCATTTCTTCAACTATACATGTTAATAGAGTAATCTAAATGAACATGCTTTTGTCATGTGGTGATCAGTGGAAATTAAGATCATGAAACCAGAAAGAGGTGAATCATATAAACTTTAATCATGTTTTCTTAAGCGACTTCAGTCAGGAAACGCAAGCATCCTCCCATATGAAGTTGATATTAATATCAGAAGCATGAAGCCGTTAATTAGTAAGTATGATCAGCATTAAAGTCAGTATGTATCTTCTACTTTCAATAAAAGAACAATGCATTTTCTGATAGTAAGTATACTGTTGGGTAATTTAAATGTGAAGCTATGAAGAGAAATCAAGCATACCTAATCGGATGAGTAGTTCAGAGAATCTTACATCAGGTAGGGGCTTTGTAAGTATGTCTGCCAGTTGATCTTCAGTAGCAACATGTTCCAAGGAAATGTGATTTTTGAGAACATGGTCGCGTATGAAGTGATACCTGACCTCAATATGCTTCGTCTTAGGGTGCATGACAGGATTGTTGCTGATAGCAATTGCACTAGTGTTGTCGCAGTAGAGTAGAATAGATGACATGTTGAAACCATAGTCAGTAAGTTGACTTTGCATCCAGAGTAGTCGTGCGCAGCAACTCCCAACATCTATGTATTTCGCCTCCTGCGGAGAGGTTGATACGCACTCGCTTCTTCATCGAACCATGAAATTAATCTATTTCCAAGAAACTGACACGTACCACTTGTGCTCTTCCTGTCGATGCGACATCCAGCGAAGTTGGCATCAGAGTATCCGGATAAGGTGAAGTTGGACTCCTTTGGGTACCAGAGTCCCAAACTCACCGTTCCCTTGAGATAACTTAATATCCGTTTAACATGAAGCATATGTGACTCCTTGGGATTCGCTTGATATCGTGCACAGATGCAAGTTGCAAACATAATGTCTGGGCGACTTGCTATAAGATACAGTAAAGGATCCTATCGTCCCTCGTAGTCAGTCACATTTACTGATATGCCGTCCACATCAGGATCTAACTTGGCACTGACAGGCATGGGAGTTTTGACGGGAGATGAACCTTCCATACCAAGCTTCTTAATAAGATCGCGAGTCTACTTAGCTTGATTAATGAAGATTCCTTCCTTCAATTGTTTAACTTCTATTCCGAGGAAGTAGGACAGTTCTCCCATCATGCTCATCTCCAACTTGCCTGTCATCAACTTAGCAAACTCTTCACAAAGCTTCGGATTCGTTGATCCGAAAATGATATCATCCACGTATATTAGTACGATTAGAGTGTGTCCTTTCTCTTTTCGTAGAAATAAGGTGGTGTCAATCTTTCCTTTTTGGAAGTTGTGAGCAAGTAAGAACTCTGACAGTGTGTCGTACCAGGCTTTTGGAGCTTGCTTCAAACCATATAAAGCTTTCCGAAGTTTGTAGACTAGATGTCCTGCTTTAGGTTCAATGAAACCGGGAGGTTGTTCTACGTAAACCTCCTCTTGAAGATCTCCATTCAGGAATGCGCTCTTGATGTCCATTTGATAAACTATGCAGTTTTCATATGAAGCATACGCCAGAAACATCCGGATTGCCTCAAGTCTTGCTACTGGAGCAAAGGTCTCATCATAGTCTATTCCTTCTTCTTGACGATATCCTTTGGCTACCAGTCTGGCTTTGTTCCGAATTACTATTCCATCCGTATCAAGCTTGTTCCGGAAAACCCATTTAACTCCAATGACTTGCTGAGACTTAGGCCTTGGTACTAAGGTCCACACATTATTTCTCTTAAATTGATTCAACTCTTCTTGCATGGCTTCTATCCAATTCAAATCCTGAAGAGCTTCATCTACCACCTTTGGTTCTATTTGAGATAAAAAACACGAGTAAAGACTCATGTTGGAGGTGGCTGCTCTTGTTCTTACACCAATAGTAGGATCATCAATCACTTGATCTGAGGGATGGTTTCGGGTCCATCTGTAATTCTGTGCATGTGATGGATGATCTTGAACAATTTGAAGCTTTGCCAGATTAGGTGGTTCAGGTGTATCTGCTGGTTGAGCTTCGTCCGGACTAGATGTTTCCGTATTAGAAGGTACGGTAGAACTAGGTGGTTCTTCAACACTGTTTCTTTCAGTGTTAACTGGTCCGGACGGACTTGAAGGTGCTCCGGAATTTTGGGTATCCGTAGGAGTATGTCCGGAGCTTAATGGTAGTCCGGAGTCCGAGTCATCCGTAGCATCATCCATATAATTTCTTTGTGCCTCGCTGATGCCACGTGGTTGGTCAGAATGTGTAATAGGAACATTCATAAACTTCGAATAATCGATGTTGCTGTCCATGACCTGCACATTAGAATTTGAAGAAGCAACTTTTGACCAATCAAGATTAGCTTCATCAAAAGTCACATCGATAGATTCTTTAACTTTAAAAAGTTTTCTATTGAAGACCCGATAAGCCTTGCTATGTAGTGAGTACCTGACAAAAATCCCATCATCAGATTTTGGTTCAAATTTATTGTAATGACCCGTGTGTAACTCGTGTGTAAGGAGTTAACCACAAACACCTTGGATGTTGGTACACAAGTTTAAGGTAAGGGATGAGCCCAAGAGGGGACTTTTGAGAGGTGCATGTGTCAAGCGATAGTGTACATTTATGCCCTAGGAAGATGCTATGCGTTTACAGGCGGTTTTAAGCTGTTTTGGCTGATCTTGGAGCTCACTTTTGACCTAGTAGATGGCCTCAAACAATTGGCGTGCAAGAACAAAAGTTTCTTAGAATGAGGTCCTCTACCTACCACAGAAATTTCAGAGCATTTGGAGCTGAACGTGAATTCACCCATTTCACGTGCAAGCATATTTTTGCTCCTCAGGCCTCTACAAGATGCAAGGAGACTTGTGGTGAAGTTTGAGTGCATTTGGAGCTGCACGCCAATTGGGGAATTGGCGTGCAAATTGGCGTGCAGGTGTATTTTTGCATGGTTCCCTTGGTTTTGTCATTCTAATGATCTTTCTCCAAAGGACCATGTTGAAATTCTGAGTATTTTGGCCTATATGGGTGCGGAAAGGTGCTAACTTGTGTGATCAAAACTACGTCGTTTTGATCCTGGGTTTACTTAATCAAAACTACGTCGTTTTGATGTGGGTGGTGTCTATATGAGGAGGGCTTGAGTTTGAGTTTAGGGTTCTTGTGTTCCTTTCTTGCAACGCCGCCCGGGAGAGAGAGAGAGCTAGAGAGAGAGGGAAGGGGAGTTGCTGGTTGCTGCCTGGAGCATCTTGCGTGGGGAGGACGGCGTTTGGCGCGGGAGCAAGGATGACCTGCTTTAAGGTAGGGGTCTGTTCTTCCTAATCCCTCCTCTGTCCTAGGGTCCTAGGGCGATTCCGGGTCGTATCCGTTTATATATACATATGTAATCCATATAGGTGTGATCTCCTATATGGATGTTGGCCTTCAATGGCGTATTGGTGTGATTTCCGAGGTTGGGTGGTTAGTGCATGTTAAGTGTTTGATAAAATGCCGGTGTGGATATGCCTGTATGAATATGCCTGTGTGTATGCTCGTAACGTGTTTGAAATAATGCCCGTGAGGCTATGTATATTCTGTGTCTGAAATAATATCTCGTGTGGCTGGGATTGTGAGCCTGTGAATATGTGCATGCTAAGTGTTCGACGTTATTCCCGTGTGACTAAGCATATTAAGTGTTTGATGTTATGCCTGTATGGTCTTATGTCTTTGTGTGGTTGCTTGTACACCCGGTGGCCGTGGAAGCCCGGGACCGTTTTGTGTTAGCCTGTGAGGTTGTGGAAACTTGGCCTGAAGAGGCGGTTAAATCACTTGGCCTGAAGAGGCGGTTAAATCACTTGGCCTGAAGAGGCGGTTAAATCACTTGGCCTGAAGAGGCGGTTAAATCACTTGGCCTGAAGAGGCGGTTAAATCACTTGTTGTTAAAGTGTTAGCTCGTGTGGCGGTGGCAGATTGTAATTGTTGATGTGGTTGTTGTTATGTCTGTTGAAATTATTGTAACACGACACCGCACTTGTACACATGGCATGTAGATGCTAGGAGCATGGGATGGGTTGGGGAGACATGATCCCTACCGAGCTGTGGATGCTCACCCCTCCTACTATGGTGTGCTTTCTTGCAGGAACCTACAGGCGTTAGGTGGGAACACCAAGGTGGAAGAGTTCCATTTTGTGGCTTTGTTTTGTGTTATTTGCATTATGTAATTTTGTTGAGGTATTGTAACCCCAGGTGGGGAGATATTGTAATGAAGTTTGAAATATAATAAAGGCATGTGGTTTCAATTAAATAATTATATGATTTTGGTTTCGAAAAGAAATGTGAAGTGTATATTGTATTCTACCCCTTTGTCCAAACCCGGATAAAGGGAGGGTCACGTTCCGGTCTCCTCGGGTTGGAAATCCGGGGCGTGACAATATGGTATCGAGCATGGTCTAGTTGGCCTAGGGTAGTGGGCGGACTTGGTTATCTTGGGTCCTTTGGAGGAGCCTGGAGGGACGTGCCTGATCAACACGGTCCTCTTGGAGCCTCCAAGGTGTACTTGGGGTAGTCCAGTCTTGTGGTAGGATTTGCATGCATTGGCATTAGGGCACTAGTTGCATTGGTTGTTGTATGTGAAGGTGTGGATACCTGAAAAAAAAAAAAAAAAAAAAAAAAAAAAAAAAAAAATAAAAAAAATAATTGTGATAAAAGAAAATATGAATAATGTGATAAGGCGTGAATCGTGCAACTCGATTTTATTTGAAGTACCTTGAGCATGACTACAAGGAAAGGTCCTTGTTTAGTTGAACTGTGTGCTTGTGGAATGGATGCTTGTGCAATGTGGTTTAATGAGAACTGAAATGTGTGCAGTGTGTGTAATTGCATGGATAAAGGGTTTGAACATGATAAAGTTTCAATTGTGCAACTCTGAAATTTTGTGATGGTTCGAGCATAAAAACATGGAAAAGAAATTGTGGAATTGAAACTGTGTGCTTGGAAACTTGAGGCTTGTGAACTGTTAAAAAAAAAAAAAAAAAAAAAAAAAATTAAAATGTGATTTGTTTGGTGTTCTGTGAATAGTTGAGCATGTGATTTGTTTGGTACTGTGTGAAATAAGCGTGGTTATGAGCAATGCAATGGAATGTAAAAAAATTGGTATAGTCTGTTAAATGTGAACCTATGGACTTGTGTGGTAATAATGCGTGTTATAGCTTAAGCTGCTTAGTCGGTAGTGGTCTCGCGATTGTTGAGATCATTTAGTGTTAATCTGGAGCGCTACCTTTTCGCTTAACCAATGTTTCTGGAAACTATAAGCCGTGCGACTATTGAGGTAACGAGAGGAGGCCGCGACCCAGGTTGGGCAAGTGAGAGAGCTGCAGGCTGAAGGTGATAGACTAATCACGGCAGAGGTTGGCGTCTTGAGCTCGATTATTCCAGAGGTGAGGGATGCAATTCGACAACTGATCAGGAGCGAAGTACGCCGGGAGCTGTCAGCCCTCAACACTCCCGTTTGAGTCCTGTTTCTCAAAAGATTACGCTTGTTGTGGACAGCCGGGGCACTGAAACAGAGAGTGTGCCAAGAAGCAGTACCGGTGTTACCTCTGTGGAAAAGTAGGACGTCTTCGTACAGTCTGGGAGTGATGTTAGGGGACTGGCTCAGCGAGCTAGGGGTAAAGCTCAACGCCGAGTCCCGATTTGGAGGCAGGAGGACTACCCAAGTGAGGCCAGGTGGAAAAGCAAGACAGAACTTCATTGGTGGTATCGTGCCCCTTTGGTGGGTTGTCGGTTGAGTCTCGTACTAGTTATGTGAGGCAGGGTGGACTTTATCATGTCCCGTTTGAGTTAGCATTTCGAATGGATGTGGTTGGTGACCTGTTAGGGAATAAATAAGTAAAAAGAGTAAATATAGATTTATAACGCTAGAAGAATAATAAGTAACTAATGAGTATCTGGGTGTTGATTTTATAAGTGAGTGATATTCAATTTTGGCACATGTGGATAATCAAAGTAACCAAATCTTGTAGGCAACCCTTTTTCTAGTGGGAGGGAATTTAGACTGGCTAGCTAGTAGAGCTTGAGGTGTGAGGTGATGGCTTATGAGTTATTGTGTGACACCCCCTTGGCAACCTTGATTAATAGAAATATGTTCTTCAAGCGGATAGAGGTGTGTGTTGGAGTACTACTTAAAAGGGATATTCCTATGGTTACCTTTCTTTTCCAAGCGTTGTGGTTGAGGGGAAAACGCACCTAGTATAGCCTGCTCTTAGAGTCTTTGAAGCGTTATCTTGTTGGCTAGAGTGGTCGTTGCAAGTTCTGGTTAATAACTATATGGGTGTTCGGGTTCTCGGATGGTCAAGCGGTGGCCATGTGTCATGTTTGTCGAGTGTGAAAGACCATGAGTGATGTTCTTAGAACATGTTGTGAAATGGGGATGCACACGTGTAAAATGTGAAGTGTTCGGAGCTCAACTATCGGCTATGAGTGGGTTTTGAGGGTTATGCCCGGTGCATCAACTTGGTAAAAAGAGGTAAGCAAGTGAGATTTGGCAGGCCTTGTTCGGGCTATCTTTCTCTAAGGACTAAGGGTGTGCTTTTGCGTGGTAGGGCCATTCCTTCGGTTCGTATCTTGTGGGAGTAGGCTTAGAGGAGGAGAGAAGGTGTAAGGCTGGTACGTTTCGCTCGTCAGGTGTCTTGTGTTCCATTGCTTGTGTTGCAAAGGTGCTGGAAATTTGGTATTGTGTTGTTGTATGTATTGCATTCGTGGTAAAGGTATACAACGAGTTACTACATGTGGGTGTTGTGACATGTGCGTAGAGAAGGATGAGGTGTAGTGTATTAGAATATTAAATGTGGTGTGAGGATGAAGGAGAGTGTTCTAGGTGATGTTGTGTATGTTATACCTTGTCTAGTGCGATGGCCGGCTAAGCTAAATATTAAAGTGTTGTTGTGCTGGAAAAAGGTTGTTTGATGCCCAGAGTTGAGTCGGTTGTGACATTTTTGCTTGGACGGGGTGTTAGTGCTACTCCTTGAGGAGAGATTTATGTCGGACAGATGTCACAAAGGTGTATGTTTTAGAGCGGTGGTGGTAGACGGATGACCTCCATCCGTACTCCTTGGAAACCTTTCATGTGCGTATAACGGGGTAAGTGAGATGGTTCATGCCATCAAGGTGTTGGGGTGTTTGGGAGTAACGTGGAAGTCCCGAATCAGGAGTTTGCATTTCTTGTTTCTTATGCCTACCCGGAGGAATTGTAGTGACCACATTAAACTGAGGTTAAAGCCTGAGTATTTTTTGGCCCATTTGAGTGTTTCATTGGTGTGTAGGAATAGAACGTGATGGTTGGTATGGCGGAGATGGTGGGAGATTCCCTTGTGACTGTGAGTGGTGACACAGAGGATTCCGTTGTTGTCATGTTGCGGGTAGGAGAGTTTTCCATGGTGGAGAGAACTATGTTGTTGGTACCTACCCATCGTCAAAGGATTCCTATCGCATGGAATGTCTGCCGATCGAGTAAGGCGTTATCACTTGGGTTGTAACTGAAGCCTCAATTCGTGAAGGCTGTGTGGGACCTTGGTGGATCCCTATCCGACCGTAGTCGAGAGGTGTTATTTGTGTGGCGTTCTGGTTCATGGGATTCTTTGGTCGATTCTCAAAGTCGGTGACTAGTGATAGCCCGATAGTGGGTTTTGGTCTTACCATGGTTGTGTGTGTGGTGCTGCATTTCTTGTTTTTAGTGCATCCTTGGACTCCGTTGGGCGCCAGGTTGACTGCGACCGAGTGGTTAAGGGCACACTCCATTCTCGTGTTTCTATGTCTAGGCTTGTACTGCTTCTGCGTCACCATTGGCGTTGGTGGGGTTTCAATGTTCCTTGCTTGAGTGAGGTGGTTTTCGCAGTGATGATGGTCTTGTCGAGGTGAGCTCCCTGGGTGGGAATGTGATTGTGGTTTGCATCATGCTATCCTATTTGTTTGTGTTTCATTGTGACCTCATTGTGCTTCTTTGTTAGGGCGTGGTCTACCTATGGGCCGAGGCTGCGTTGACTTCAACTCCCAATTGTTGGGTATTTTACGTTGTGGAGTGTTGGTCCCATCATGCCGCGAGTTGGCATCTCCAACATTTGTGGTAATGACTACATTATGTGTTGCTTTGATCTTTTCGCGTTGTTTACTACTTGGTTTCTC
Source organism: Taxillus chinensis (assembly GCA_023512835.1). NCBI lineage: Eukaryota > Viridiplantae > Streptophyta > Magnoliopsida > Santalales > Loranthaceae > Taxillus > Taxillus chinensis. The sequence goes on from CM042089.1 coordinate 48,895,646, forward strand.
TTTTCGGGGACGAAAAGTCCAAAGGTGGGAAGGTTGTGAGGAAACTCCTGCGGATGAGTTTGTATGGTGTTAGCGAGTGGGCGGTGGAACGTTAAACGTGTAGTAGTGTTTTATTTGTGCTTTGTTCTTTGTAGTGGTGTTTATGATGTGATTTGTTAAACGTACGTGTTGGGGATGGGCGTATATGTCGTACACCGTCGTGGCGTGAATACTTGTGACATGTGTTAGGTGAGGAGAACAAGGGTTGTTGGTGAGATTAGAATATGTGTTTCCTTATCATGCTTGTGTTGTATTGGGTCCGTGGGTACGTACCTTCATGTGTGTTATGGTGTGATATCTTCGGTCACGGGTATGTGAATGGTTGTGGGCGATGTGCCTCAGCATGTGCATTTTGGAAGGTGTGTTGTCTTTTAGGGGCCGACACGTCCTGCAGCGGAGACATGGAATGTGAGTCCATGATGCGTGAGCAACACCCAGCGTTGTTCGAGGACGAACAACCTTAAGAGTGTGAGGTGGCTGTTGGTGGCTGTTGGCCAAGGATTGTAATGTGTTTTCTTGTATTAGTTGTGTATGATTTGGTGTATTGGTTTTGTCTTTTAGACATATGTTCTTCATTGTGATGTGTTTTGAGATGTGTATTTGCGACATGCGGATATGTGTTATATGCATTATTGTGAGGCATGTGGTTATGGACTGTGGTGGCACTATGTTATGTGCTATTGTGTACAATGTGCGGTGTATGACCCATTTGGGTGTTGTAGCTCGCCGTGTGGCAAATGGGTAGCTTGTGTTTGTTTTCCTCGTATGTCATTTCTTTTCGAGGACGAAAAGTCTTAAGGGGGAGAGGATGTAATGACCCGTGTGTAACTCGTGTGTAAGGAGTTAACCACAAACACCTTGGATGTTGGTACACAAGTTTAAGGTAAGGGATGAGCCCAAGAGGGGACTTTTGAGAGGTGCATGTGTCAAGCGATAGCGTACATTTATGCCCTAGGAAGATGTTATGCGTTTACAGGCGTTTTTAAGGCTGTTTTGGCTGATCTTGGAGCTCACTTTTGACCTAGTAGATGGCCTCAAACAATTGGCGTGCAAGAACAAAAGTTTCTTAGAATGAGGTCCTCTACCTACCACAGAAATTTCAGAGCATTTGGAGCTGAACGTGAATTCACCCATTTCACGTGCAAGCATATTTTTGCTCCTCAGGCCTCTACAAGATGCAAGGAGACTTGTGGTGAAGTTTGAGTGCATTTGGAGCTGCACGCCAATTGGGGGAATTGGCGTGCAAATTGGCGTGCAGGTGTATTTTTGCATGGTTCCCTTGGTTTTGTCATTCTAATGATCTTTCTCCAAAGGACCATGTTGAAATTCTGAGTATTTTGGCCTATATGGGTGCGGAAAGGTGCTAACTTGTGTGATCAAAACTACGTCGTTTTGATCCTGGGTTTACTTAATCAAAACTACGTCGTTTTGATGTGGGTGGTGTCTATATGAGGAGGGCTTGAGTTTGAGTTTAGGGTTCTTGTGTTCCTTTGCTGCAGCTGCTGCCTGAGAGAGAGAGAGAGCTAGAGAGAGAGGGAAGGGGAGTTGCTTGGTTGCTGCCTGGAGCATCTTGCGTGGGGAGGACGGCGTTTGGCGCGGGAGCAAGGATGACCTGCTTTAAGGTAGGGGTTCTGTTCTTCCTAATCCCTCCTCCGTCCTAGGGTCCTAGGGCGATTCGGGTCGTATCTGTTTATATATACATATGTAATCCATATAGGTGTGATCTCCTATATGGATGTTGGCCTTCAATGGCGTATTGGTGTGATTTCTGAGGTTGGGTGGTTAGTGCATGTTAAGTGTTTGATAAAATGCCGGTGTGGATATGCCTGTATGAATATGCCTGTGTGTATGCTCAGAACGTGTTTGAAATAATGCCTGTGAGGCTATGTATATTCGTGTCTGAAATAATATCTGTGTGGCCGGGATTGTGAGCCGTGAATATGTGCATGCTAAGTGTTCGACGTTATTCCCGTGTGACTAAGCATATTAAGTGTTTGATGTTATGCCTGTATGGTCTTATGTCTTTGTGTGGTTGCTTGTACACCCGGTGGTCGTGGAAGCCCGGGACCGTTTTGTGTTAGCCTGTGAGGCTGTGGAAACTTGGCCTGAAGAGGCGGTTAAATCACTTGGCCTGAAGAGGCGGTTAAATCACTTGGCCTGAAGAGGCGGTTAAATCACTTGGCCTGAAGAGGCGGTTAAATCACTTGGCCTGAAGAGGCGGTTAAATCACTTGTTGTTAAAGTGTTAGCTTGTGTGGCGGTGGCGATTGTAATTGTTGATGTGGTTGTTGTTATGTCTGTTGAAATTATTGTAACACGACACCGCACTTGTACACATGGCATGTAGATGCTAGGAGCATGGGATGGGTTGGGGAGACATGATCCCTACCGAGCCGTGGATGCTCACCCCTCCTACTATGGTGTGCTTTCTTGCAGGAACCTACAGGCGTTAGGTGGGAACACCAAGGTGGAAGAGTTCCATTTTGTGGCTTTGTTTTGTGTTATTTGCATTATGTAATTTTGTTGAGGTATTGTAACCCCAGTGGGGAGATATTGTAATGAAGTTTGAAATATAATAAAGGCATGTGGTTTCAATTAAATAATTATATGATTTTGGTTTCTGAAAAGAAATGTGAAGTGTATATTGTATTCTACCCCTTTGTCCAAACCCGGATAAAGGGAGGGTCACGTTCCGGTCTCCTCGGGTTGGAAATCCGGGGCGTGACATTTATTCCGGGTCTCTTTGCCATTTATCAATATATAGCAAGTACACCCAAAAGCTCTGAAATGTGAAATTGAAGGTTTTCGTCCTCTCCACATCTCATAGGGTGTTTTCATGGTAGATTTATTTATTAGAGTTCTGTTCTGAACATAGTAGGCAGTGGACACAGCTTCAGCCCATAGACTGAGAGGAAGCGTTGCCCCTGCTAACATGGATCTACCAGCCTCAACTAAAGTGCGATTCTTGCGCTCAGCTACCCCATTTTGTTGCAGAGTTCTGGGAGCAGAGAAGTCATGTTGTATGCCCTGTTCAGAACAATATGATCTCATTTCTGAAAAATCAAATTCTGTACCATGATCACTCCTGATGCACTTTATGCTCAGTCCTTGTGAGTTGCTTATCCAGTTGAAAAGATCTACTAGATGCTCAAAAGTTTGATCCTTTGATTTCAGGAACATCACCCATGTGTATCTGGTGAAATCATCGATAACCACAAGGGTATATCTCGCACCAGCCAGTGACGGAACAGAAATAGGACCACAGAGGTCCATATGAAGAAGTTGTAGAGGAGCAGTTATTGAATTAACTGATTTGCTCTTAAAGTTATGTTTGGTCTGTTTGCCCAGTTGGCATTCTCGATAGAGAGTGTCTCTGGAGAATTTGAGTTTAGGTAGACCAGTGACAAGATCAAGTGACGCTAATTTAGACAATGTCTTAAAGTTTAAATGTGCACATCGCTTGTGCCATAACCAACTATCTTCATCTGTAGCTTTAGTGAGGAAGCATACAGGGTCAGAAGAATTATTTCTTAAGACCATTGAGTATATGTCCCCATCTCTTGATCCGGATAACTTAATATCTCCATATAAGTTTTCTCTTACTGTACAGGAGTTGGACATAAAGGAAACAGTAAATCCTTTGTCACATAAATTACTAACACTTAGCAAATTATGCTTCAAACCTTCGACTAGTGCAACTCTAGTGATTGATACACAGCCGTTAGTTAAAGTGTCATACCCAACAGTCTTACCTTCGCTGTTGTCACCATATGAAACGGATGGACCTCATTTTTCATTAGCTTCTATAAGCAGAGTCTGATCACCCATCATATGTCCGGAGCATCCACTATTGAGGATCCACTTGCTTTGATTGATCTTTAACTTCAAGTGATCCGGCAATGCATTCCAGAGATGCTCCTGAAAGACAACAGTTTACACTTTTGGTGCCCAAACTTGTTTCGGGAGGTTAGAAAGAGCAGCAGTAATGTCAACAGTTCCGGATTTGATTTTGCTAGGACTTTTAGCTCTCCAAGTTGACTTTTACTTGTTAGTTTCAACTGCCTCTTTTATTTGGGTTTTCTTGGGAGAGAGACTCCTTTGTGGTTTAGATTTTGTTTTGCTTGAAGAAACCTTCTTATTAAACTAATCTTTATTGGTTCGAATTTGATTACAAAGCCAGTTATCAGATAAACTCCAACATTCATAGTGATAATGACTCATTTCCCTACAGATGGAACAAACACTATAATGTGAAGTACAAACAGGGGATACAGGTCTCTTAGATTTTTCTGGACTTTCTACTGTTCCCTGTGGCCTAATCCATTGCGTTTTGGTGACGCGCTCTTGGCCCTAGATGCATCAGCCTTAGCCTTTCCTTTCTTTTTGGGTGCTACGTTTTGGCTTTAACTGCAGCAGCCTTCCCTTCATCATTAGTTACGGGTGCTACTGCTTCGGGAAGTACAGTAACAGCCTCAACTCCACAGTCATAAACTATGGTGTCACCTGAAATGAAACCATCCAACGATTTAGATGTACTAACAGGATATAAGTTGGTTTGTTTTGGAGTGAAATCCGGAGGACACTCAGTAGCTTGAGCATTGGAATTTGATGATTCGGAGCCTAGGCCAGGTTTGACTCAAATATTATCCGGATCAGTCCTAAATGTAGAGGCTATTTCCCCGGATTTAAGCCACTTACGATTTATTTCCCTTTCCTGTTCAAGTTCATTTTCGAGTCTTTTTACTATAACTTTTAGGCCTGAAAGATTGGTATTTAACAGATGATTTTCAGCTCTTAGATCGTGATACCAAGCTTCTTTTCCTCTGAAGTCAGCGATGTCCTTTTCGAGTCTAGTAATAGTAAATTCAAGACGTTTATTCTGACTTTTCATATCTTTGTACATTTGAGTAATTATTAGTCTCTCATTCTTTTCATGATCACATACAGTAGTAAGAGATTTTAATTTACTCATGAGCTCAGAGATAGAAGTTACCTCAGTATTTGCCATGAGGCAGACGTTCGGCTTAGGAGTTGGCTCATCATCTGAGGATTCCTCCTCTTCTTCCGAGCCACTGATGTACTTTGTCACGAACGCCTTCCTCTTGTTCTTGCTATTGTCTGAGGTGGTACGTCAAGGAGTAAACTTGTCACTTTTCTCTGCCGTCCTAGATTTGGATCTGCATTCCTTGGCCCAGTGACCGGGTTTCCCACAATTAAAGCATTCTTGGGAGCTCGACTCCGATCATTCCTTCCTTCTAGATGATGAGGAGCCTCTTCTGAATCCTTTTCTACTTTTCCGAAGGAATCGTTCAAAGGATTTGACAAAAAGAGCTATTTCCTCTTTTGCGTCTGAGTCAGAATTCTCTGACTCGCCCGTATCATCCTCTTGATGATTACTGGAGCATTCCGTAGCTTTGAGAGCTACCCCTTTTTCTTTCTGAGCTATTTTCTCATCACGGTCAGTGTATCTGAATCTGACCTCATGATTCCGAAGCTCTCCATATATTTCCTCAAGGGCAGTAAATGGCCAGTTTTGTCAGCTTGCATCTGGAGCTGCTTGGAGTAGTAGCGATCCGTAAAGGATCGAAAGAACTTGTCATTGATTTGAGACTGAGTGTAGTGCTCATTGACAGTTTTTAGCTCTAGAATGAGCTTGCCGAATCTCCGATAGATGCTTTCAAGGGATTCACCAGGTTTGTGATTGAAACTCTCAAAATTCTGTCTGAGAGCACATATCACATTTTGCATTTGGGACTGACTCCCCTCATAGAGGATTGTCAGTTTATCCCAAACAGCTTTTGCTGACGTGTAGCCCTGGACGTCCGTGAAAGCCTCGGAATCCAAAGACGATGTAACATAAGCCAGAGCCTTTTCACTAGCGCACTGCCAAGCTCTTTCATCGTTGGTAAGTTCGGCATCCGTCTTTGGCCTCCTAACCCCATGTTCGCCGATAGTCATCGGAATTAGAATCTCCTGATGAATACATGGCCACATGAGATGATCATGGCATACCATAAACATCTTCATGCGAGCTTTCCACTGGGAAAAAAGCTCAGGTGTGAATTTGGGCGGTTTCGTCAGAGTAAAACTAGAACTCCGTGGTTGAGGAGCGGCGGCAGCAGCAGGTTGAGGTGGGTCGACGTTTTCACTGCTGCTTCGATTTGGGATGGGCTCTTGTGCACCTCCGGAGTTAAGGCGAGTGTTGAATAGTATATTGCTTTCTTCGGCCATTGCTTAGAGTAAAAGAGTGGGATCTCTACTTTTGAACAAATAGACTACTCTGATACCACTTGATGGTCCCTTGGAGCCTAGAGGGGGGTGAATAGGCTCTTATCTAAACTCTTTTTAATCTCTTAAGACACCACACTAATCTAGTTAAGTGATAGAATCACTGCGGAAGATAACTAGATAGTGGAAGTATTTTGTTTTATTATCAAGAGATAATTACAACAAAATAAAAGCAAGACTCTCTTACACTCTGTTTACAAAAGGATTCACACACTAGCCTAGATTATATCTTTGAGCTCTTGTACATACATAGGGTTAATTCAGGCTCATTCGCTCACATTACACAAATGTACAAGTATGAATATTTATACAAACATTCCTAAGAGACAACCTTGGAACTTGTAGTTCCGGAATGCGTTCAGCACTAACTATTCCTCAGTAATCTCTCTGTCTTGACTGCTGCGGTTTGTGAAGCTCAAGATCTTGGGTTTGAAGAGTATAAGTGCCTTTGTGAGTTCCTAAATATAATTAAGGTTGTGTCCACATATCCGGGTGATCCACGTGTAAGATTCTTCAGGTTCTCAATGAGTTTGTCTTACATCGGGACGCCACAAGCTGATAGCTTTAAATGCGGTGAATTGAAGTAGCATCTTCTTGGTCTGGTGTAATTTTCCTTACTCCGTTGCTAATGAAGCTCGGAACCTTACTCCGTGTCAGTGGTTGCTTACTTCATATCTATTTGGTACTTGAATCCTTAGTCCGTGTCAGCGCTTCCTTACTCCGCATGTAAGTTCCTTACTCCGTATGTAAGTTCCTTACTCCGGGCGAGTCTAAGGGATCGGAGTGCTTACTCCGTACTAGCGCTTCCTTACTCCATATGAGTAAGTTGTCCGGATTCCTTACTCCGCATCTAGTTTCCTTAGTCTGTGTAAATAAAGACTTGAGTCCTTATTCCGCATTAGTATTCCTTACTTCGCATGTATGGAAGACTCAGATGTCTTACTCCGTATCTTCTTTTACTTCGTGCGACCTTGTGGACCAGGATTCTTACTCCGCATCACTTTGACTTAGTCCGCACGAATGTTCCTTATTCCGCATATATTAAAAACCTGGTTATTACCAAGTGTTTAACGTCACTCACTTTTGTCCGGATAAGGATTATGTATCCTGTCCTTAGCTTTGCTCTCACGAGTGTATCTCCGGATTAATAACATATCTTCTGCAATGACTAAAGAAACATAAAAGATCTCAAATCAAATTACATAGGGCTTTATTAGCATTATCCAAATTCTGGGCTTGATCCAACACCTATTACTTAAGAAGAGCCACTACCTTTCACTAGAAAAAGGCAAGTTGAAAAAGGCAAAAGCTAGACAATAGATTGACTGCCTATCTTAGGGGGAGTCCTCACTATTCTCCCAGTTTGTGTCTCTGTTAGAGTAATAGCTGGAGGTAAAATTGTATGATCATGTGATTCAAAAAGTGATTGCGTTGAGCTTTGTCCTTGTAAAAAGGCTCATGAATAAGCGCTGAAAATTAGTGCTCTATAAAAGCAAAGAGACAACTCACGCAAACAATCTGAATGATCAATCTCCAAACTCTACCTATACTGTGTTGTAAATTAGACAAGGATAGAGTGTGTGTTCTGATTCTCAATAGGGCCATCTTGTCTCTCAAGTCATCTATGCTGAACTGAAAATCATTGTTGGATCAGGGTTGTGGTAAGATTCGGTTGACCATGAGCTTATCAAATAGTGTAATTCTAGTTCCTAAATCAAACTCACATGCTGATCTGAGAGTGAGAGGGCGAGGCCTCCGCTGAGTGAGTTTTGCTAAATATGTGAGGAGACTCAGAATTCATGACTGGGTTGTTACAATTGATAAATCATGGTTTACTGGTTGCTATGTTAACATCGTGATCATTCTCACACACAAGATGCAGTGTGATGAAGTACTTAATCATTTCTAAGGTAATTGGAGAGTTGAATAGTAGTAAGGCAGTAGCCATACATGTAAACCAGGTATTAGGGATGAAAGAAATCAAGTTCTAAATATGTAGTTTTAATTCCACCAACAACACTGTTCATCGTGAATATTATTATGTGAATTGTCATATGCTTTTCATGTGTGTTGTTGAGTGTTGAAAAAGTCCAGAGAAATCCACTGCTCGCTGAATTCGCAGTCGACCTCAAAGCAACTGCATCGAAGAACAGCGGGATCGAAGACTGCTGCTTCGAAGCTTTGAGGGTCGTAGCCTCGAAGCATCCAGCATCGTAGAAGTTACTGTCCAAAGGATCGAAGCGAGATGAAGTCTATCATTTACTATTCAAGCCTCGCAAACACGTCAGCACGTCACTGTGCACTTAAAATGGAAGCTATACCGACTTAAGGGGTGATGTGGACTCATTGCTTGAATATCCCAATAGGTGGATCCGGATGACAAAAAGGGCGGGTCGGAGAAAAGAACGTGGACCATGAAGACGAACCGACAAAGTGGGTGACTTCTATGATACACTTCTCAACTCATATATAAGTCACTGATAGAGACGGAGCTCAAAGGTATGTTCGTCGTTTTCACACTCGAACCCTAACCCTAGAACTCTCTCTCTCTCTCTTCAACTCTGTCTCTTTCTCTCCTTCTCTCTCCCTTGACCACCTTCGAACCTTACAATCTCTCTCTACAAGTGTCTCTTTCTCTCTCTCTCTCTACAAACTCAATGGCAGGACCAAGCTCATCGATGGCCGACGACCTACGCAACATCATCCCGGGATTCATCATAGACTGGGAAGCCATAGAAGACGCCAAAGTCAGCTGGCTGGACGAATTCAAAAATCGCCTCAAAGAAACCGGTATTGCACCTGTCTGCTTAGGGATGCAAGACTTGCTGATAGAAGATGTCGTGGAATTTTATGAGACCATGGTACCCTCTAGAGATGACCTTATGGGAGCTGTACACGGAGTGGAGATTCACATCTCTGCAGACACAATCCGAGATGCACTTCAACTCCCAAAAGGTACCTTTGATCCTCTTCCTAGTCTTTCCAGAGAGGAGTGTAAGTCTTTTCTTGGGTACTCTAATCCCGGAAAGCAAGGTTAGGGAGCCCTGAAGATGGGTTTCTCCGGTCAGGCACTGGCAACTCTCATAGTTACCGGACAGTGCCTGCTGTGTAAAAAGACGGCTCATGACTCTGCAAGTCATGAGCAGATGAAGATCATGTGCAGTGTTCTACAGGGAAGACGCATAGACTGGGGAACACAGATACACTCCATGATCAAGAGCAAGAAGGGACACTTTGGACTTCTTCTCACCAAAGTCCTTAGGTTTTTGCACCCTAACTTATTTTGCAACAGGCCCTCAGTGCCACTGCCGACCAAATACATATTCAAAAGTATTTATGAGGATGGTCGGCTAGAGGTCAAGTCAATGAGGAGGACTGAGTCAAGTGTAAGAAGTCGTGCAGGAGACACAGCCAGCTCTGTACGAGCCCCAGCTCGAATACCACGACAACCGGTTCGTGTCCCACAGACTTCTAGGGGCTCCTATGCATCCGCCGAAACAGTACATATAACTGAAGTGGTGGAGAACATTGCCAGAACTCATCTCCCACAGACTCTACACCTGAAGAGACCCCTACTGTCAAGGTGCCCAAGGATACTGCAAAAGTAAGAGAACCTGCAGTTCGAGGGCAAACACCAGCACAAGAAACCCCAGAGGATAGGGGCACTACACCTGTACTGTTGAGCACCCTTGGGGAGTCTGAGCTAAAAGAATTTTATATGGAATATGCCAAGTCTCATATGACCCCCTCTGACGTACGTAAGGCATGGATTGCCTTTGGTAAACAGATGGTAGATAGAGACCATCTGATCAATTGGTTAGTTGAGCAGGGTCGTGTATGTAGAGACCCAGTAGTAGCCGTCTCAGTGGTTGCCCCCTCTCCTATCATGGTGGACTCTCCCATCACATCTATTCCACATGATGCTGAGGTCGTGGGCATTGTTGTAGAAGAAGAAGCAGAAGAAGAAGAAGAAATTCCTGGTGCTGCAGCCAGTGACTCTGATAGCAGATCTATCCCACAAGTTCGGGAGACTGTGGAAGGGACTGAGATGGCCACACCATCTGTACATGTCGTTCATCAGGTGGCCACTCAGGTGAGTGAGGAGTTCACAGCCAATATCCCAATGGCTATTCCAGTACCACCTGCGTCTCACTCGCGTTCTCTGACGGCTGAAGAAGTAGATCTTCTGGCCAGCAAGGTCATTGAGAAACTGATTTCCTCTGGCATCCTCAAAACATCAGTTTCTCAGGCCTTTGACGAATGACTGGCTACCATGGAGTCCAGCATGGAAGAGGTACGAACGCAAGTTGAATCATCAGATCGTACCCTTGACAAGGTGCAGCAAGAAATGATATCACTCACAAGTGCGACCACTGATGGGTTTAGACATCTGGAGGAGCACTGTGAAGACATCAAGGGAGCTTACCAGAGACAATACAAAGGACTCAGTACAACTCTGGGAGCTATTTTGTCAGAATGTCATCGGCTTGCAAGTGGTGAAATAGCACTTACGGTCAAGAACACACTCCCACAGCCATCTAACCGACCTGCACCTGAACCAGTCGATACTCCACAGCCTGCTGCCCCCTCTCCGAGTCACTCACAACCTCAGCCTACTGCCACTTACATGCAGGGGAGAAAGTGCGCACACAGGACTACGGTCATCTCAGATTCTGATGATGATGTTCCAATTGCCACCCGCATGAGGAAGCAGACTGCTGCTCCCTGCCAACCATCTTCTTCCACTCAGCCAGGCCCCTCAACTTCCCATCCAAGTACGGGTGAGTACACTATGCCTGCTTCACCTGTCAAACCAACCACTACCACTACTGACCAACATCTAGCCCCACCTCGCATTGTAACTACTGGAGGCACCTCAGCTGAACTGGCTGCATTCAACACCTACATTGCTGGGGATACCACTGCGAGGACCTGCGGCTATGAAGCCTTCTTCATCGGACCTAATCTGTGTCGACTACTCCATGACGGTGAGGAAATGGATAACATTGAGATGACTCAGTTCATCTTCGCCCAGAAGTCCTTTCTCGAGAAGCTACCTCTCCACATTCGCAGAGATACCAGGGTGGAACTCTATTTTCCGATCATACAGGCTCAGCTGCTCGAGGATTCAGCAATGATCGAGATTATACAGGGTCGCCGATATGCAAACTCCTTCCGTCCCTGGAATGAGGTAGATCATGTGCTTATTCCCTACTTGTCCACCTCCCCGCACTGGTTTCTTCTCGACATTGATTTCAAGAACCAACGGATCGTCATCTTCGACTCCAAACCTAGTACCTTACTACTCCATCGGCGTGAACAACTGCGTGAATTCAATCGCACTCTCACCCGTGTCATGCAGGGCTATTCACATGGGTGTGGTGGTTATCATCTCCCCAAACCAATGGAAATTATGCGAGTCAAGCAAGGCGTTCCTGCTCATGATGATGCTCACAGCTACGGCGTTTATGTTTTCCATTACATCCGCATCCTGACCACCAACGGGTTCCCAGCTCTCGTGCCTGAATTTGATCGTGTGAGCAGTTGAGTGGCCTCGTTACACTTGACTCCTGCTCAACTCCTGCGCGAGCAAGCTGCTATTTTTCTCTTTACACAGAGTGTTTTGTACTCTGAATTTAACCCATAAGTGTCTTGTACGCTAACTCCCTGTACACTGCATTTCTTTTCTCATTATTCTGTGTACTTACTTTCCGGCAGTTCTCTTGTATGTATGTCTTTGCTCTGCTGCATGCTGTTCTGTGATTTATTCCATTGCTCCCCTAAGGTTAGTGTTCTGGTGCTTGTTCCTCACCCCAGAAAGGGGGAGTGTTTCTCAGGGGGAGCAAGCTCGTAGGGGGAGTTATCTTTGACAGGAACCAGCTAATGCAGACTTTATGCCTACAGAGAAGAGGAGTGTGTATGTTTATAATTTTGATCTCCTCCACATTCTTTATATGCAAAGATATCTTCTAATTAATCTAAAATTGCCCATCAAATTCATGGTCTCAGACTTCATGTATTTACCTGTTGTCAGCTTACATTAAATAGGGGGAGATTGTTGGAAATATAGGATTTGATGAAGCTGCCAAAATATAGTCTAAGTCTGGAGACTTGAAGAACCGAAGGTCGTAGGATCGAAGAGTCGAAATTCGTAGAAGTGAAACTGTCATAGGACGTATTGACAAGAGACTCGTAGACTCATAGAGTCTGGAGACTCAAGGCGAAACAGTGACAGAACATTGCGACTCGTAGATCTAGGGTCGAAGGTCGTAGAGTCATAGTACGAAAAAGAGAGTGTTACTGTAAGTGTCAATAAGCTTGGAGACTCGTAGAGTCGAAGAAGTGTTAATAACAGTAACCAAAGCTAAATGGCTCATAGACTCGTAGACTCGTAGAGTCCCCATAAATACGTAAGTCAATTAACAGAACTTAAATGATCACTAGACTCGAAGACTCGTAGAGTCGTAGGGAAACCTTCAAACACTGTTAAGAAAATAGGATTTGTAGACTCGTAGATCAAAATTCGCAGAGTCGAAGCCTTCGAACACGATTAAGAAAACTAGACTCGTAGACTCATAGATTGAAAGTCGTAGAGTCGAAGCCGAACACGGTTAAGAAAACTGAACTCGTAGACTCGTAGGTTGAAGGTCAAAGGGTCGATACTATAAAGACTGGCAAACAAATGAAACTGTAACTCAAGGGTCATAGAGTCGTAGACTCGTAGACTCAAGGGACACAGTCACTATAGAGAAATTGCCACACTTCCAGACTCAGAGATCGATGACGGGAAGTTTTAGCTAAAGGGTCGTAGTTATATAGGAACTCAGTTTATGAGCCTCTGTGAAAGACTAAGGAAAAAAAGCAAAGTCGAAGACTCGTAGAGTCGAAGATTTTCAGATCACTTAGTCAAATATAGTAAACGGAAAGACCCAAAGATCATAGACCCGCAGAACTAGAGTTGTAGACTTGTAGCTACAATAACAGGTTGAATAGCTGAACTCGAAGAAGTCACTCTAAGCGCCATTCGAAGAGTCGCAGACTCGTAGAGTCGTAGACTCACAAAGTCATAGACTTTAGTTAACAGAGAGACATAAAAGGCTAATCCAACATGACCTCTAGCCTCGAAGACTCGAAGATGTGAGTCGTAGACTCACAGAAACACCATAAAGCCTGAAGCAAAACTTCGCAACTTTCTACAGGTGCTAACTGAAATCTTTGAGACAAACTTACAACCCTAAACACAACCACTTAGCGATATTGTCAGCTAGGGTTTGTATAGTAAGTCTGCGCCATCCCGAGCAGTTGAGCACATTAATGACACATTAATTGCTGCCAACTACCATCCACGGATGAACGGCCAAGATCGACTACATGCCAAATACGCAGTATGGGCAACTGATCCGCAAATCAAAGTAGATCAACCCATCCCCTGACATTCCGCATTTTCAGTGGTGGGAAGTCAGTCTGTCGGGATGGACAACTTGGCGCATGAGCACTTTAATCTTAAAAATATATCTCTCACGCACTTAACGACAAAATCAAGAGTTTAACCTCTCTCTCAAAAGAAGGAAACACAGGGAACACAAGATATTGGTTCTGACGGACTTAAAAAATAAAAAGAATCTAAAGCAGAACTAATGAAGGTAGTTCTAACACAAGAGAGAGAGACTCTGAGAGAAATCGAAAAAGTGTTGTGCGTCGTGTGAGTCAAGAACAAGAGCAATCTGTTTGAGTAATCACGAATCACTTGTTCATCAAAGATCTAGCACTTTCAAAGATCTTAGTGTTGTTAGTTCTCCACACTCGGATCTATCATAAACCATCTCTTTCACAACTAAGATCTGTTGAGAAAAGAGCATTAACTCTTATCTCAGTTTTGTCTGATAGTTTATTATCACTCACCTTATCCTTACAATACTTCTGTCATCTTCTCCATAAATACTTCCATCATAGTCATCTATAGCAGGAATCCAAAACCCAGCTAACAGTCTTGCTTCCGCACACGAAGAGAGTCTATTCACCCCCCCTCTAGACTCACTTTGGGACCTACAGAACCTTACACCGGATTCAGAAGACACTGCTTCAACTTATCTCTTCGCATTTAAAGTCATCAGCTCGCTAAGTCCTGATGTAAGACAAACTCGTTGAGAACCTAAAGAACCTTACACGTGGATCTCCCAGATATGTGGACACAACTTTAATTGGATTTGGGAACTCACAAAGGCACTTATGCTTTGCAAACCCAAGACCTGGAGCTCCACATCTGCAGCATTCAAGGCAGAGAGAATTCCGAGGAACGGTCAATGCTGCACATAGTCCGGAAGAACAAGTTCCATGATTGTCTCTCAAGGATGTCTCTATAAATATTGTAACACTTGTACATAATAAAAATAATGGTTGAAGAGAAAAAAAATAAATGTGTACAAGAGCTCATTGAGATCTAAAAAGGCTAGTGTGTGAGTCATTTTGTAAACAGAGTGTAAGAGAGTTTTGCAGTAAATCTAAAGGCTTTTCAAACTTTAATCTGCTTCTATTTTGTTGTATTTATCCTTTGACAATAAAACAAAATACTTCCACTATTTGGGTTATCTTCCGCATTGGTTCTATCTCGTAACCAGATAAGTGTAGTGCCAAAAAGTGAGAAAAGAGTTTTCGATAGAGCCTTTTCACCCCCCTCTAGGCTCCTAGGGACCAACACTAAGATAATCAGATTTTTGGCAACTTTTATGAGATGTTTAACCCCTGTTTCCAAAAATTTACGTCTATGAAAAACTGGATTTTTCTAAGATTTTACACTAAATCTCAATTTTCACATTTTGAAGGAGTGGGAATTAAATTTTCTAGTATTTTTCTTTGAATCCGAAAGGAGGGTATTTCGTTATTTACATTGTAACTTAAGTATAATTCTTAAAGGTTACAATGTAAATGGTTCAGTGGTCTAGTCCAGTGCAGTTGCACTGCAGCAAAATAATGCAGCAGAACACTGCTGCAGAATACTGCTATGGAACACTGCTGCAGAGCGAAGCTGCTGAATGAAGTTGCAGAGCAAAGATGCTGACAAAGAAGTTGCTGACTGCAGCTGCTGACTACGAAGTTGCTGACTACAATTGCTCACTATGAAGCTGCTGACCACAAAGCTGCTGACTACGAAGCTACTGACTGCAAAGCTATTGACTACAAAGCTGCTAGCTACGAAGCTACTGACTACAGCTGCTAACTATGAACTTCGACCCTAAAGTTCGCCCAGGGTACTGTTCACCATCGTTTTTGTCTGGAATCAACCCAGCAACCCCCAGGCACTCACAAACACACGTTTCACTCAACAGACTACAAAATTACATATATAAACTAATATAAATTAGTTCTTAATCATAGATCTTATGCTAAACCATTAGATCTAACCCAAAATTGGGTTTCCCCCAAAACCTAGGGTTCATACTTAATTTCATAAATCATGATAAATTCGTGCATATTCAAAGATAGGATTGAACTAAGAGGTTCAAGGACACCTGCCTGGAGTGATTCTTTGAGCTTCACGAACCCATATCGTCCCAAATCGCCAAGGCTTCAAGCTTCCAAGCTCTCTCTCTTTCTTTATCTATCTCTCTCTCAAACGTACCAACGTGATAACATAAAATGAAATCTATTTCTTTTCATTCTACTTATATTTCTGCCAATCATTGACCAATAATTGACCTTGTCAATAATTGACCTCCAACGTCATGAACTCCAAATTGAGTCAAATTACTGTTAAACGTTCAAAATGACGAGTGTCATCACCAGTTTTCGTCCGGGCCACAACCGAATGATGAAATTGTACAGAGTCGCCACCAACTGTTTTTAGGGGTGCAATTGGTCACCTAAAATGTGGGTAGTCTACATTACCAGAGATAAGGGTTCGGGAGTTGGTTACGTGGAGGGAAGGATTAACACCCCTAAAGCGCCCTTTTGGTACCTATAGGAGGAGGAGGTATCTATTTCTTTTTCACTGTTTTGACTGGGTCGAGGCACTATGGTTTTCCTAGAAAGTCTAAGTTTTTTATTTGGCTAAGTTATTTGTCAAAGTTATGGTTAAAATTAATTTATCATAAATTTCTAAATTAATTTATCGTAAATTTTTAAGTTAGGGAAACTTAAAAGTTTTGTTTTGCTTTTTTTGTTTGAAGTGAAAAATGAAATCCTAAGGTTTTATTATTATTCTTGTTTTTGGAAATTGGAATCATAAAAATTAAATATGTTTTTTTTCACATTTTTTTTGTTTTTGATTTTGGTTTGAAAACCTTTTTTTTTTCTGTTAAAAAACATTTTGGTTTTTTTTTTTGTTTGTGAAATCTCTCTTTTTGTTTTTGTTTTTTTTGTTTTTGAAAGAATTGAACCTTAATCACAAGTTAAAACTTAAAAATGCATATTTGTGTTTTTTTGTTTTTGACTATAACTAAATACACACACACATCAAAATAAATGTGGAGTGTGTGAGTGTGACATCCACAAATAAAATAAAGCTACCCTCTTTTTCCCTCTTCTTTTTTTCCTCTTTTCCTTTTCATGCCTCTCCTTGCTTTTTTTTTTGTTTGTTTTGTTTTTCTGTTTTTACTCTACTTTACATATTATAACATACAACATATACACAATGCAGGGAAAATACAACACATACTAACAACATAAAAAAATGAAAAATACAAGAAAATACAACATATACCCAACAACATAAAAAGCAATACAGGAAAACACTAAGTATTACATCAAATATGAATATACATAAGCTAAAAAAAAGAAATAATACAGAACCGACTTTGGGGCTTCAACACCGGACTTTCGTTTGAATCCTTGTCTTCAATGACAGTCGCCTGCTCGAATTACCAAATCACCAAGTTCCAATAGTGCAAATGGTAAAAACCAGTTGGGATTTTGATATGGAGATTGCAGTGATGTGTGGAGTTGAGAGAAGATGAAAAATAATTTTTTCTGGGTTTTCGGTAGAAAACATGGGAGAGTGGAGAGATTGGGGCAAAATATTAGGAGAATGGTAGAAATTTGTATGGGCTTAATCTGGGGGTTCTCTTTTTTGGGATCAGGGAGCTGGGTATGAAGACTCGGCAGATGGCAAAATAGCAAAATGTTTTTTCGTTCATTTTTTTTTGGGTAGAATATCCTTGTGTTTTTTTTCTCTCCGTACTCCCCCTTTTTTTTGCGTGGATGATAGAAGATTGAATTTAAAGGGGTCGGCTGCATCTTACTGATTGCAGCATTTAATGTTGTATTATTGATGCCAGTATTTTATTTCCAGACTCTATGCATTGTCTGGTGGTCTAGCGACCTGTGCAGCTCGTGATTGTCCTTTTTTAATATTTCGTTAACACCTGTAACCGACAGGTGTTGAAAAAAAGCTATCAGATGGCCAATGCATAAAAAACGTGTCTCGTGACTACACAGGAAAGACTCTGCGGAATACAGCCAAACAGCGAAGGTCAACGGTCAAAGAGTCAAGTGTCAGTAGGGTTGAAGGTTGGTTGGAAGACGGTTTGGTGGGTCAAAGGTCAACGGTCAATGGATCGAAGGTCAAGAGTCAAAGGGCAAGGGTTGAATGGTTGAAAGTCAAGGGTCGTAGGTCAACAGTCAACGGGTCGGAGTCTCAGACTTGAAAGTCATCCTTCGAAGGTCGCAGATTGGAGAGTCATAGACTCGGAGGTCTTCCTTCAAAGGTCGTAGAGTGGAGGGTCGTAGACTTGGACGTCCTCCTTTGAAGGTCGTGGATAGGAGGGTCATAGACTCGGAGGTCTTCCTTCAAAGGTCGCGAATAGGAGGGTCATAGACTCGGAGGTCTCCCTTCAAAGCTCACGGATAGGATGGTCGTATACTCAGAGGTCATCCTTCGAAGGCGCAGATTGGAGGGTCGTAGGCAAGGGTCGAAGGTCAATCCTCGAAGACGCGAAGGCTACGAGTCTTCAAGTCTAGTTTTTTTTTTTTGAATGGTCATTTTTTCCCGGGCAATTTGACCAGGGGCATTGACCGTCTTTTAGCATGTTTGACTTTTTCTTCCAAAAACTATTTTGGCCATAACTCATTCGTTTTACTTTGGATTTGAGCACGGTCAAGTGCGTTAGTCTCCAAATTTTATCCTCTATCTCCTGGTGTTGGCCTTGGGGCACTTTATGGGCTTGTAGCGGAGTTTCTCAACTGTGGGCTTCCCTGGGCCTGTTCAGTGTTCACAAGACATGGTAACGGGAGAGAAATATACAAAATGGGGTTAGTATGTCCAACCCAGACAAAATGGGATCCAACAGATGCCCCTCTTTGTGCATTGTTTGTATACAAACAGTGGACAAAGATAAGAGGGACTCATTTTGGACAGGTTGGAGCACTTACCTGACTTACCAGTTGCAGAAGAAAGGGGAGAGTAGGATGTTATGGGTAGGAAGGGATAGGTGTAAGGGAACTGCTTGCGGACTTCCCTGAAATTGAAAAGAAAATGCAGGATCAATGAAATCTAGACTGCCCCGGGAAAACTGAAATCCTGATCGCCCAGGATGGAAAGAAAGTAGCTAATTCCATTCTGTTCAAGAAGAAGCCAGACACACAAACCTAGACCATCCCGGGGAAAACTGAAATGAAACGAGCTAAAACATGTCTGTTCAGGAAGAAGCTCAAACAAAAGAAATCCGGACCGCCCTAGGAAAAATGAAATCCTAACCGCCTAGGGTAGAAAGAAAATAGCTAATTTCAGTTTGTTCAGGAGAAAGCTAGACACACAAACCCGGACCGCCTTGGGAAAACTGAAATGAAATGAGCTAAAACCAGTCTGTTCAGGAAGAAGCTCAAACAAAAGAAATCCGGACCTAACACATGGAAATCATGTGTTTATTATTATGCATGTTTTATCTTGGGTATAGTTATTATTCTCGCGTTTTCTACCTTTTCGATTTTGTATTTTGTAACTAATAGCGGAAAGTGAACTTCCTATTATACTGTGTATTTGGTGTCGTTTTGTTTTTTTCCTTGTTTGTCTGTGAAACAGTTATAAGAATAATGGAGTCGGATGATTAGCAAGAAACGTTTGCACGTGGCGACCCTTTTGCATATACCAAAGTTCCTCTGCATGTATTGACGATGTTATTATTTAGCCAGGCGAAGTGAGCATTGAAGACATAATGGCTGGACTATTGGAGTAGTGTGCACGTAGCGATGTGTGCATGTGGCGATGGTCGCCACGTGCTATCGCCATGTGCTGATGTGGTCTCCATAGCAACACACGATGAAGCCTTGAAAGCATCGATCTTTGCATGGACTATAAAAATGAAGAAATGATGACTGCACAACTCCAGCAACAATTGTTTGCACGTGGCGATGTGTGCATGTGGCGATGACTGCCACGTGCATCACCACGTGCACCATGGGAAGTATCGCCTTATTGCCCTAAACGATTATGGTATTGTTGTGTCGCCACATCACCACATGCATCTCCACGTGCACCATGGAGGTGCCCTCCTTGAAAGAGGTAACGGTCATAATGACTTAATATTCGATCGGCTTATATGGCAGTGATGATAAATGGAATTGGTATTAAAGGAAAAGGATAAAATGCCAGCTGAGGTGAGTATGGTTGGAAGGGGAAGCGGTTATCACTACAAGAAATCAGGCCTACCGTAACATCAAAAGATAACACTATTGAAAAAGTATTATAATACGTAGGTATTAAAAAAATTCGGTGAAACGATAACTTGGGTTGGCTTACGCGCCCGAATATTTTCAGTGTGCGGGATGTGTTTGGTGAAACATAAGTGTTACCAGCAACCAAATTAAACCCCCCTCCTTTGCTTGGACACCCATACCCAAAAGAAACAAAGACAAACACACACATCTTATTCATCAATGACACACTTTCTCCCATTCATCGACGAACCCTAGCTAGTACTTCCTTCTCTCGCGTACCCACCAGGCCAAGACAAAAAGAGAGAGAGCTCTAGCAAATATTGGTGATTTCTAGGTGATTATTGGTTGAACAATCCTGTGGAACTGCTTTCTATTCTCCTCTCACGTGTGGCGGCAACCACACAACCTAAGCTCGCTCGGTTTGGTGGTCAATGCCCCACTCTTCTCTCTTCCGTGTTTTTCCGGTCTTCATCGTCGCAGAGCTCCCTCTCGAACTTCCGGTGTTGTTGATCCCGATCTAGCCTTCTTTGGCGGCGGATCGGCCGTTTCCTCCCCTAATTGTCTATCGGGTCTTGGAGTTCCACTCGGCGGAGCTCCCTCGTCGTCCTCCCTCTCGGCCAGGCTTCCCCAACGGGTCGACGTGCTCCCACGTCAGTTTGCGTGTGTCAGTTTTTAGTGGATCCAGGTGATTCTCCCTCTGGCAACCCCTTGCTGTCCACTAGTCGTTAGATCTGGACCTCGTTGATGGCCTCCAGTCCTCCCCCACTAGATTTACACCTGGGGAAGGTTCCGTTGCTACCGCCTGCTCTAGTGCTTGTTGATGTCCCACCGGTTCCAACTGGTGGGGACAGTAAGGTTCCTCTATCTTTACATCTGCATCGCTTAAGAATTTCTACCATGGAGTCTTGATCTGACTTTTTTTTTTGTCAATTTTAGGTGGTGGTGTAAAAAGTAAAGGAGGCAGAGATAACCGAGCAGGACTCACTACTACTGGTAACACCTACTCAGATCTATATATTTTTATAGTGATTTGGATCACTGTTTTTTATTTGAAATGTGTGTTTACTTTTTCTGGTTCATGTTCAATTTTGTACCTCTTTCCCTGATTTGAATTGGTAGTGAGTGATGTAATTAGTTTTGTTTCGGTCAATCTCCCTTTGTTCAAATTTGATCTGTTTGGCAGAGTTAGTTTTCTTTTATTTTGACTTTTTTATAACCGAGATTTATTTAGATCGGTTCCTACTGGTATCTAACTCTCAATAGTTCATTTGTTGTTTATACTCTTTTTTCTTTCTTTCTTTCTTTTGAGAATAGTAAATCTAGTTTCTAATTTTTAGAAAAAAAAAACAAAAGCAAGAGGTAAAGTCTATTTCGTCTAGAGATTCAAATTTGTAATGGTTACTTTGCCATCTTGATGGATTACCAATTTTATTTACTCCATTATATTATTCATCAAAGAGTATCAATAGACAAGGTCCACTTTCTGAATTTTATATCAGGAACAATAGGTGTGAAGTTTATCATGTTTTCTACAATCTGAAATTTGTCATGTTTTTTTAGCAAGGAAATTTGTACTGATTGTTCTTCATCTTATTATGGAACATGAATTGATATGTAGTTTCTTGAAGAATCAAGCATAAATTAGTTAGTAGTTTTCTGTGCATATATCTTTATGAATACTTTATTTACATGGTGCTCTAATGGACTTGGTGTCATTTAGACAAGGAACCTGCTACGTATTTCCATATTCAACATTAGTTACATCTGAGGTCTTTTCCCAGAAAAATATTTCAATGATAAGTCTGTAGTTGCACCAAGTAATCTTGCAACCAATTTTTGTTTTCCTGATTTTAGTTATGCTTTGAGGCATTCGTTAATTAACTTGCCTGGACATATAATAATGTCCTTTGTAGAGGTGAAGGTTAAGTGGCTTATGTCAATGGATGCTGAATCACGCAAACTGATTGATTGGATGGTGAAGGGCACTTATATCTCACTATCTTATAATCTTTTCCTTCTTAAACCTCCTGTATCCGTTCAATCTGATACTGTTTTCTGTTCTTCACAGGTGTTTATGATACACTGCAAAAGAAATACCTGAAAATGCTTTGATAATGAAATCTATAGTGCTAGATATGGTACGTAAATTTAATATGACTCATGTGTTCATTAGAACATGGTGCTTTTGCACCATGAAGTGGTGGTAGATTTCCCAAATGGACGACCTACAGAGAACCATCAGGCTACATTGTTGAAATTTGGGAGGGTGGTAGATTTCCCAAATGGATGACCTACAGAGAACGATCAGGCTACATTGTTGGAATTTGGGAGGGTGGAGAATGAAAAATCAACCACTGCCATGACTCTTACTGTTGGATTTCCAGCCGTAATTGGAGCTTGTGTACTTTCTTCTTACTCATCTGCTATAATCATCATAGACTAACAAAATGCTAGACTTTTAACATAATCATGCCATATTTTTATAACTTTTTCTTGGGAAGAAAGTTGAAACAAGCGGAGTAATAAGACCCATTGAGCATGCTGTGTATCTGTTAGGTAAATTTGGAACCAACATTTTATTTTTGGTGTTAAGAGTTGAATATGCATGCTTCTTTCGATGTTAAAATTTTGTAAGCATGTAAAAGAACAGTTTTGACACTTGGGACTTTGTATTCATAGTCAATATGCACTTACTTAAATTGTTTGAGGCTATGAGTAAAGTTATAGAAGTATGATGAGTCAATTTCTTATCTTTGACTGCTATTGAACAATGCTGAAGTGCAAACATTTCCTGATCTTCTAATTACTTCTATAATGTGGCACATTTTTGTTGCTAGAAACAAAACTTTCATTAACCTTTTTCCCGTTTTTCTTCCCGCTGGCTTTGCAGTACTTGATACTTTATAAGCTTATGGCTTCAATTTGTTGGAGAAGGTGGATCGACCTGGTTAATAAATTCGAAGATATCCCTTTCCCCACTGAAAATCTAATTCGCCCAAAGCCTAGATATAAGTTACATATGATACCATATTCACCGTGTATATATATATATATATATATATATATATATATATATATATATATATATATATATGTAGAAATAAATCGACATATATCATATTTAATTAAAACGACAAGCTCTGATAAATATAGAAACGATAGGTTTTGGTAAGTCCCAGGCTCTAATAGGTTGTCGTATCTATAATTAATTACTAATTAAAGAGCTCTCATTATGGTATCAATTTAGATGGTATCAATAAATTTCGTTTATTCTCCATATATAATAACAATAAAATTACCAATGGAATATATTGAGTTGTTTCTAATACTTGTAGGGTAATATATTATGAATCATTTTATTGGGATTACAAATATCATTGACTCTTTCTTGTCCATTTAAGAATTTTACCCATAATATATTGGATAAAACAGTGGGTATCAGTATTATATATTACCATTAAATAGGCTCTTTATGACTATCTTCATTGGTAAAAGTGTCGATAATCATTTTATTGGGACATAATTCCATCAAGGCTTTCTATTAGTCTTATGACCAATTGGTAAGTACTCTGATAGGCTCTTAGACAATGGTACATGTACATTGTGAAGATCCCACAAGATCACTATCACCACTGAGAGGGGGGGTGAATCAGTGGTTATGATAGTCTTTTACAAATTTCTTCTTCAACCTTCGCAACCGGTTAAGGTTTATCCACGTTACCACTTGTCTCTTATCTTTTATGTCTTCTAAAACAAATTACTTCAAGTCGCATCAAGCACAATATAAATCAAGCATGAATCACAAGCAAGAACACCAAGACACAAAAATTTTTACAAGTTTCACCTTCAATTTGAAGGTTACGTCCTTGGTATGGTGGGAATCACCCACACCACACAGATTTCACTAATGTTTGAATCACCAACAACAAGAGTGATAGAGAAAGGATCTATTCTTCCTTTAATCCCCCTATAGGCATGTAGATCAACAACAATGCCTCAATACATCAGATATAATCAAAAATGGTGTAAGAACTTAGGTATGAGGAATATGCTCATTTATATGTCACCTCTCTTCAGCAAAGATGCTTCAAATCGCTTCACCGGCCTTGAATCTTATGTTCTTCATCTTTGGAATCAAAGAAGCGTCTTCAAAAATTTTTCCCCATGACTTCGCTGCGAATCTATTCACCTTCTACACCTTTTATATTTAGGTTAAAGAGCCGCACATACTTAGCCCTCCATCTAAGCCTTTCAAGAAATCTCAACCCTTAGATCTTTAGGGTTGCCCTAATGCCACAGCTGATTGTGGACTCTTGATCTCTTCCATCTTAAATTATGACTGTTAATCTATCCAATTAATGCTGGGCATCCATCTCTTTAATGAAATGATCTTGGTCATCCATCTCATCAGTGCTGAGTAAACACGCTTTGATTTATTTGACCATGAAAATGGCCTTATCAATATGACGTGCAGAAGGGAAAGTTGCTCCAAATTATGCCCTCTACCGTGCATAAAAATTTCAAAGCATTTGGAGGTGCACGTGATATGGTCATTGTCACGGGCATTGTCACGTGTACCCCTTACAGTGCTTCAAATTCTCTAAACTTTTAACTGTAGTCTCCTCTATCAGTGGTAAACAAACCATACAAATTTCAGATCAATCCGAGTTGCACAGAATTAGTTATGAATTTTTTAACGTTAACTAGTAGGTGCACCACACTTGCTTCAACGGGTCAACATATATCTTCATACTTGAAGGCTTTATTGTGCTCCAAATGTCCTGAAAATTTACAGATATCCTACCACATCTGTCTGGAACAATACTGCAAAATTTGAGCTCAATAGAATCTGTATTGAGGTAGATATGATGTTTCGAAGTGAACTGAAGTAATCTTTGCAGTAGGTTCTTTTCCAACTCTAACTTCTTCAATACTAACCAAGTGTTGAACTCCATGTGAACTCTCTCAGAATATGTGTTGACAACAAATCCAACTAACAAAAAAACAACTCACCTTTTCAGTTGGCTCTTCAATCTCCTCAAATAAAAGGTTGGCTCTTCAATCTCCCCCTTTGGATTTTGTTGGCAACACAGCTCTCAAAAACAACTCTCAAATTATTAATATCTGGTATAAAGCACTTGATCATACAAGTGTGGACACCCTCTACGGGTTCACTTGATGTCACATCACTTTTCTTTACAACTCACACACTCTCATTTTTAATAACTCCCCCTTTATAATATGTCTCTCCCCCTTTGACAACCAAATCCAAATATTTTGAACTGATAGAGGAGTGACGTACAATTTATACCTTAGGGTTGGGAAGGCAGTGGTTGAACACCCAATTTCAACCTTAGAACGTGAAAAGTTGTTGTGGACAATGGCTTTGTAAAAATGTCAGCTAACTGATCTTTGGTAGGAACATATTCCAATTTGAGTTGACCTTCTTCAACTCTCTCCTTAATAAAATGGTATCTAATGTCTATGTGTTTAGATCTTGAATGTTAAACTGGATTCTTTGTTAGTTGAATAGCACTTTTGTTATCACATCCAAGATTCAGTGGGAAGTGAACATTGACATCCAAATCAGCAAGCTGAGTCTTCATCCAAATCATTTGTGTTGTAGCTTGAGTAGCTGTTATATATTCAGCTTCTGTGGTGCTCAAGGTCACTGAATTTTGCTTCTTGTTATGCCATGCCACACACTTAGTTCCTAGAAAGAACGCACCTCCTGAAGTAGATCTTCTATCATCCACATCTCCTGCCCAATCAGCAACTATAAACCCATAGAGTTCAAGGCTGTCATTTCTTCCATAATATAGCCCATGGTTCACAGTACCCTTGACATATCTCAATATCCTCTTTGTAGCTAGCATATGTGATTCCTTAGGATCACTTTGATACCGTGCACATAAAGTGACTGCATAAACAATGTCTGGCCTTGAAGCTGTTAGATACAACAAACTCCCAATGAGTCTTCTGAACTCCTTCTGATTTACTGATTTGCCTTGCTCATCCTTTGACACTTTTGAGCCAGTAACTATGGGTGTAGTCACTACTTTGGCTTCTTCAATTCCAAATCTCTTGAGGAGATCTTTTGCGTACTTCTCTTGGGATAGAAAGATGACATCTTTTCCTTGAGTGATTTGAAGTCCCAAAAAGAAGTTTAACACTCCAAGCATTGACATCTCAAATCTTTTCTTCATTCTATCAGCAAACTTCTTGCAAAGTTCATCATCATTTCCTGCAAAAAATATATCATCAACATAAACAATTACCATGCTTGTTTCTGATATATAGATTGCTGTCCACTTGGCCTTTGCTGAAATCCATCTCCTTCAAAGAATTATCAAGCTTGGAATACCATGCTCTTGGTGCTTGTTTGAGACCATAAAGTGCCTTCTTCAGTTTACAAACACTTGAGCCATCATTGTCAAGTAGAAATCCTTCTGGTCGCTCAATGTAAACCTCTTCTTCTAAGTCTCCATTCAAAAATGCTGATTTTATATCCATTTGGTAGACTTGGTATTTTCTTTGAGCTGCAACTGCTAGGAGAATTCTGATAGCTTCCATTCGGGCAACTGGAGCAAATGTCTCTTCAAAATCTAGTCCTTCCACTTGTGCATACCCCTTGCACACCAATCTCGCCTTGTTCCTGGTTATATCTCCTTTCATATTTCTCTTGTTCCTGGAAACCCATTTTGTTCCAATCACATTCTTGTCCTTAGGCCTTGGTACTAGCTCCCATGTATCATTCTTCTCAATCTGATCAAGCTCTTCATTCATTGCTTCAATTCTCTCTTTGTGATCTAGAGCTTCATTAACTCGTTGTGGCTCCACTTGAGAGAATAAGGCTGTTTGTGTTGATGATCTCATAGTCCTCCTAGTTTGAACACCAGCTCCTTGATCTCCAAGAATGTTTTATTGATCCACATGTTTAGCCACTTTATGAAGTTTCTGAGTTTGAGGCCTCTCGTCATCACTTGTGTATGTTGAATCAAGTTCATCATAATGAACTCTTTCTTCTTCATCTTCTTGATTATGGCCTTCATTTTCATTAATACTAAGATCACAATCAGAGTCTGCACCTTGTTGTTCTCTTGTATCAAACTCATTTTCTAACACCTTCACATCATAAGCATCAACTATTGTTTGACGCCTCTTGTTGTAACACCTGTAACCTTTCCCATTTGAAAGATATCCAAGAAAGATACCTTCATTAGCTTTCGCATCAAACTTTCCAAGTTGTCTTCCTTCAACTTTAATTAAGCATGGGCTACCAAAGACTTTAAAATACTTCACACTTGGCCTCTTCTTGAACCACATTTCATATGGTGTCATATCTGATTTGGATCGCAATAGACACCTATTTTGAACATGTGTAGCCGTGGATACAGCTTCTCTCCAAAAATATTTTGCTGTCCCATATTCAGCTATCATAGTCCTCGCCATCTCCACAATGCTTCTGTTCTTCCTTTCAGCAACTCCATTTTGTTGAGGAGTGCATGGTGCACTATACTCATGTCTGATGCCATGCTTCTCTATATACTCTTCAAAGGCACCACTTGTGTACCCCCTTCCATTATCAGTTCGGAGTTTCTTGATTGAATGACCTGTTTCCTTCTCAACTAATCTCCTAAAATTCGTGAAAATCTTCAAACCTTCTGATTTGCGCTTCATAAACATAATGTTAGTCATTCGAGTAAAATCATCAATGAATGAAATAAAATACTTGTCTCCTCTTGATGATTGTGGTTTGATGGGTCCACAAATATCAGAATGTACTAACTCCAGTGGCTTTGATGTTTGAATCTCCACTCCTTTATGGCTAAGGTTGACCATTCTTCCCTTTTGGCATGTGCTACATATGGAACTTCCATCTCTTCGTAAGATAGGAATGTGTCTTATAGCTCTTCTTTTAGCACCTTGCTCATACTCTTTTGTCCAAGATGACCTAGTCTCCTGTGCTATAACATATTTTCTTCCTTGGCACCCATGAAGCATGACTTTTGTGAGCGTCCCACCTGAAACAAATTTCCAGCTGTTCTATCACCCTTAGCTATCACAACACCATCTTTTAATCTTTTGACTACACAACCCTTCTTTCTAAAGATTACTTCATTTCCATCATCACATAACTGAGACACACTTAACAAATTGTGCTTCAAACCATCTACCAATAAGACTTCATTTGATTTCATCTTAGTTTCACCTATGGTAGCTGAAGCAATACCCTTAATCTTCAGTGAGCTATCATTCCCAAAAGTCATTGAACCTCCATCATAGGCTTCCACATCTCTTAAGATCTTTGTATCACCAGTCATATGTCCTGAGCAGCCACTGTCCAAAATCCAATCTTTTTCTTTCTTCGATGCCTTTAATGCTACTTCAACTAGCATAGCTCTCTGATTTTGTGGTCTTCTCTTCACAAAGCTCTTTACTGGCGCACCACTTTGATATGGCTGATAGGATGAAAAGATAACTTTACATTCTTCTGCTACAGTGCCCGTCTGATCACATCTTCCACATATTTGCTCAAGCACTTCAAATCTATTTCTCACACTAGCTTCTGTTTTCTTCCTTTGTGCTTGATGTTGTTGCCTTTGTTGAGTTGAACTCCCCCTCAAATCATAGCTTCTATCTCTTATATAGTTAACTTCATTGTACCAGCATCCTCTTGCTTTATGTCCATAGACACCACAGCACCAACAATGTCCAAAGCATGTGTACCTGATCGTACCTTGATTTTGTCTTTGGCTATTGTATTTCCTTTTGTACTCATCACCATTGATTAGAGGTTTTTGTATGGTACTTGATCGTTTCACCTCTTTTATTGCCACTTCCCTTTTAGATTCCTTTTGCTTCCATATCTTCTATGAGTCTTCTTTAGGTTTAACTTCTTTGACAGCAGCCACTTCACTCTTATTATGCTTCTTTGATGAGGGTTCTTCTTGATCATATCCAAGCCCTTTTGTGCCTAAGAATGTTGGTCTTTGATGATCAAG
This sequence comes from Taxillus chinensis, assembly GCA_023512835.1. Taxonomy (NCBI): domain Eukaryota; kingdom Viridiplantae; phylum Streptophyta; class Magnoliopsida; order Santalales; family Loranthaceae; genus Taxillus; species Taxillus chinensis. The sequence goes on from CM042089.1 coordinate 48,924,627, forward strand.
GCACTGTTGAAGCCTTTCCCTTGCCTCCTGGAATTTATTAGATGATAGACCTACAAGTTCAATAGAATGATTAAAATTAAACTTGTACTTCTTTAAATTTTTCTCCAAGTCTAGTAGCTTTGATTGAAGCTTTTCAATTTCAATGTCCTTGGCTGACTGGATCAGAAACACATCTTGATTTATCTTATTCACTTCAGCGAACTTCACCTTTAGTTCTTCAACCATCTTAGTCAATTTTGTGTCCCTTTGAAAATACTCCTCATGTTTTTTTATTTTCAGCTTGGCTTCTTGTCTAAGAGACTTTATCTCTTTCTCTAGTTTGGTATTCTCCTTAAGGAAAGCTTTAAGCTCCTTTTTCAGCATATACTCCATTTGAGTCTCTTCTTTTTCTTCTTCTTCTTCTTCTTCTTCTTTTCTTTCCTGTACTGCTGCTATCATCATCTATGTTTCTCTCTTTAGGTTTTTCGGTCTCATTTTCAATTTTTGCCATAAAGGTCATCATCCTCTCATTTCCAGAAGAGTCTTCATCTGAGTACTCCTCTTCACTACTTTCATTCTCTTCTTTAGACAAGAAGCTTTTTCTGTTTGACTTAGAGTAGAATTTTTTCTTCTCACCCATGCTCTTGTATGGCTTCTTCTTCTTGTCTTTGTGGCTAATTCTTCTCCTTGAAGCAGATGTACTTTCATCTTCTTCACTATCATCTTCTTTTCTCTTTGGACAATTTACAGCAAAATGTCCAATGCCTCCACAATTGAAACACTTCAAGGGTAGTTTACCTTTGTACCTGTCTTTGCCTCTCTTGATGTTCTTGGACAGCAATGACATAAGTTTGTTGAACCTAGCCTCAGTGAGCTCCTCCTTTGATTCTAATGATTCAGCCTGTTCTTCTATAATCTTTAATTTCTTCATTGCCTTGAAGGCTACCTCTTTCTCACTTTTGACTGATTTTTTTAATGTAGGCCCTTTTCTCATCTCATAAGCGATCAATATAGAGTGTAATTCATCCAGTTGAAAAGTGTTCAAGTCCCTGTCTTCAAGAGCTGACACTTTTGCATCAAACTTATCTGGTAGTGTTCTCAACAACTTCTTCACAACAGTAGCATCATTCATATCTTCACCAAATCCTCTGATGGTACTTACTATCTCATTTACTCTGGTGAAGAATTCATCAACTGTTTCTTCATCATTCATCTTGACGTCTTCAAACTTGGCTCTCCAAATTTGTAGCTTTGCCTCTTTTACCTTCTTGTCACCTTCATAGATAGCCTTGAGTTTCTCCCATATCTCTTTAGCAGACTTGCATCCAATCACCTTAGCAAATTCCTTTTCTGATAGGGCAGCTAGTAATGCATTCCTTGCTTTCCCATCAGTCAATGTTCTTCCTTTCTGCTGAGGTCATGTCAGATTTAATCTCAAGACTTGTAAAACCTATTGTGATAGCACTTAACACATCCAATCCAAGTGAGATCAAATAAGGAGTCATTCTTTCCTTCCAAATGTGATAATTCTTCCCATCAAACATGGGTAGCCCCTTGTTGTTGACAGAATTCGTGTTCTCTCTTTGAGACATATAATTAAACACTTTCAATGTACACCAACACCAAAAGGAATAATATCAAACACCTTATAGGAACCAAAAATGGAACAACGAAGGAACCAATGCTCTGATACCAATTGAAGATCCCACAAGATCACTATCATCACTGAGAGGGGGGGTGAATCAGTGGTTATGATAGTCTTTTACAAATTTCTTCTTCAACCTTCGCAACCGGTTAAGGTTTATCCACGTTACCACTTATCTCTTATCTTTTATGTCTTCTAAAACAAATTACTTCAAGTCGCATCAAGCACAATATAAATCAAGCATGAATCACAAGCAAGAACACCAAGGCACAAAGATTTTTACAAGGTTCACCTTCAATTTGAAGGTTACGTCCTTGGTATGGTGGGAATCACCCACACCACACAGATTTCACTAATGTTTGAATCACCAACAACAAGAGTGGTAGGGAAAGGATCTATTCTTCCTTTAATCCCCCTACAGGCATGTGGATCAACAACAATGCCTCAATATATCAGATATAATCAAAAATGGTGTAAGAACTTAGGTATGAGGAATATGCTCATTTAGATGTCACCTCTCTTCAGCAAAGATGCTTCATATCGCTTCACCGGCCTTGAATCTTATGTTCTTCATCTTTGGAATCAAAGAAGCGCCTTCAATTTTTTTTCTTCATGACTTCGCTGCGAATCTATTCACCTTCTACACCTTTTATATTTAGGTTAAAGAGCCGCACATACTTAGCCCTCCATCTAAGCCTTTCAAGCAATCTCAACCCTTAGATCTTTAGGGTTACCCTAATGCCACAGCTGATTGTGGACTCTTGATCTCTTCCATCTTATACTATGACCGTTAATCTATCCAATTAATGCTGGGCATCCATCTCTTTAATGAAATGATCTTGGCCGTCCATCTCATCAGTGCTGAGTAAACACGCTTTGATTTATTTGACTATGAATATGGCCATATCGATATGACGTGCAGAAGGGAAAGTTGCTCCAAATTATGCCCTCTACCGTGCATAAAAATTTCAAAGCATTTGGAGGTATACATGATATGGTCATTGTCACGGGCATTGTCACCTGCACCCCTTATAGTGCTTCAAATTCTCTGAACTTTTAACTGTAGTCTCCTTTATCAGTGATAAACAAACCATACAAATTTCAGATCAATCCGAGTTGTACAGAATTAGTTATGAATTTTTGAACGATGACTGGTAGGTGCACCACACTTGCTTCAACGGGTCAACATATATCTTCATACTTGAAGGCTTTATTGTGCTCCAAATGTCCTGAAAATTTACAGATATCCTACCACATCTGTCTGGAACAATACTGCAAAATTTGAGCTCAATAGAATCTGTATTGAAGTAGATATGATGTTTCGAAGTGAACTAAAGTAATCTGTGCAGTAGGTTCTTTTCCAACTCTAACTTCTTCAATACTAACCAAGTGTTGAACTCCCTCTGAACTCTCTCAGAATATGTGTTGACAACAAATCCAACTAACAAAAAAACAACTCACCTTTTCAGTTGGCTCTTCAATCTCCTCAAATAAAAGGTTGGCTCTTCACATTGGTATAATCTTGTCCTTAAAATGTATTAAATATAGAAAGCTCTAATAGGGTATGAATATAGAGGTAAATCAAATCAAGATAAAATCAAATGTTGCATTTAGTATCATATTTGTTTTAAAAATAGATATTTGGATGCATCATATGGTGTTGATATATTTTAGTGTATGTTTCAGTGAACCATTTTGATGAAACTCTTCTACTATGATGATGTGACGGTAAGCTAACTGCAACCACTCTTCAACTACGCTGGACTTTTGAGTAGTGGATTTCTATCATTGGTAGAGATGTTAGCTCCGTCATCATACTCATTGGATTTGATAGCATACTCATTGAATATAATAACATCCTAATTGTTTTTTCCTATTTTCTTTTTTATACTGTGTTATGTTTTTATGATGTTGTTCATCTTGGACTTGAAACATGGGGGTTTATACTATAATATTAGACTTTATTCACATAATGCTTATATATTTTGTTATGATATATATTAATGCTTATATATTTTGTCCTCTATAGGTAAGTGGTAATTAATGCTATAACTGGCATGCTCAAGGAATGTGATAATTAAGGTAACTATTCATACAATCTGTAAACCAAATTAATATGATATAGATATATAATAATACTGGCAAATTTATTGTTGATTTTTTCTTGCAGAATAACAGAGTTGTGGCAATTATTCTGGCATGGAATGAAAATGGTGTTAGGGATTTTGTTTTGAGACATTTTGAATTTTATATTGTGGTTTGTAAAATATTTTGAACATAGTTGGTTATTTTGGATTGTAACACTTTAGAATACTATTTCTTAATATGAAATTATATTAATAATATTTTTGATGGTTTGTTTCTTTGAATATTGATAGTTTTTGAACCTTGATTATATTTATGAAATTGTAACCAATTATTGTAAGTATTTGAGAAGGCTTATCATATTTCTATGTCATCTATCATAAGCCTTTTTGGTCTGTTAGGTCTACTTGGCTTATGGTATATCGATTATTTTTTGTAACACAAAAAAGGTTATATTATATGTTCTTCAACAACACAATAATTGTAACACAATAAAAAGTGTTATGTGGAGAGTGCTATAGTAAGTTTTAAAAAATATTACGGAAATATTTCATAAGACAATAACATGTGTTATTGTATGATCTATCGTAACATTAAATTACAACACACTAAAAAGTGTTATCGAAAGGAGGAGTACATTCCATAAGCCAAGCAAACCTAACACCCTAAAAAGTGTTACGGTATCCTATGGTAAGACATTTTATGTCTTACTAAAGGCCTGATTTCTTGTAGTGTATGGAACAAGAATAAAAGCTAATGAATACAAAAAGAGAAACGGATGCGCGAGTTAGGGGATCGAAGTTGGTGTGTGGAATGGATCGAAAAATCGAGGAATTGGGAAGAACATCAATGAACATCAGAAAAAGAACTCAGACTGTAGAAGGTTCGAGAGGGAAACAGGAGAAGAAGTGATTGAGAATAGTAAAGGCTCCAAGTTTTTGTGGCATATCAAGTATGTCTTTGTTTGTAACTGTGGTCTCTAAGAATAATATGTCCGACTACTTTCTTTTAATTTTAGGGGTGCGATGTAGCCCCCGAATCGTTATGTATTAGTTTGACTAAAATGAAGTGTTTATAATTTGAAAGTTTCATATAAGTTTTGCCTTGCCTATGAAGTGTTTGATTTTATGCATGAATCAAAATGTTAGCCCTAGTCTAAGGTGGATTATGGCAACCTTAGGTGGGATGTGTTACAGAGCTGACCTGTAATGACCCGTGTTTTGGGTTGTGAGGAATTAGTCATAGTTTGGCCTTTTTGGGTGGAAATTGTTGGGTTTTAGGGAGTTTTATTTCCATACACTTTGGCTAAATCATGTTGTATGTTGATGAGCAAGTAAGAGGCAAAGTTTGAGCCCAATAGGGAGTACCCGTGAGAATGCCCATGAGAATGGCTTTTCACGTACAGTGATATTTTTGCATGGGAGCCTTCCTGATGTTGTTCTAAGGCTTGTGGCAAAATTCTAGAACAATTGGAGGTGCCCGTGAGAAGGGCCTTTCTCACATGCAGCCTCTATTACCCTTGTTTTGTTGTTCTGATACTCTTTTGCTAAAGGACCATGGTGAAATTATGAGTGTTTTGTCCTGTGTGGTTGCAAAAAGGTTGTAGTCTGTCATCAAAACTACATCGTTTTGATGTTGGGATTCATTTAATCAAAACTACATCGTTTTGATTTTGATGTGTCTATATAAAGAGAAGGAGCCTCTTGCTTTTGGGTTTAGGGTTTTCGCTGTCAGCCGCCGCAAGCCATCGCAGAGAGTGAGAGAGAAGGATTGAGAAGGGAAGAGGGAGAGTTCCCGATCGCTGCTGCTGGGGTGACTTGCGTGGAAAAGGGGAGTCGACGTTTAGCATTGAAACAAGAGCAGGAGGACGTTTTCAAGGTAGGGGTTCTGTTTTCCCTTAGACCTATCCCAGGGCTCTGGCCTGGTAGTATGCGATGCATGTTTATTCCTGGATATATATATATGTAAATCCATATAGGTGTGATCTCCTATATGGATGTTGGCCTTCAATGGTGTCTTGGTGTGATTCTGACGTTGGGTGGTTAGTGCATGTTAAATGTTCGATAAAATGTCTGTGTGAATATGCCTAGCACGTGTTTGATAATATGCATGTGTGGCTGGATTTGTGAGTGTAAATGTGTGCATGCTAAGTGTTTGTTTTTATGCCTGAGTGACCAAGGTGTATGTTGTGTACTTGACTGCATGGTTATTCACCCGAGAGGCTATGGAAAACGCTTGCCTGAAGAGGCGGTTAAATCACTTGTCTGAAGAGGCGGTTAAATCATTTTCCTGAGAGGCGGTTAAATCATTGGCCTGAAGAGGCGGTTAAATCACTTGCATGGCTGTGGAGCCTGTGTGGCTGGGGCTGAGGTTGCGCCCGTTTGTGTGGTGTGTTTCCATGCTATTTGTTCCTGCCACGTTATTGAACTAGTACACGTCTTCATGTAGTGGTTAGGTGCATGGGATGGGTTGGAGAGACTTGATCCCTACTGAGCTGTGGTTGGTCACCCCTCCTACTGTGTTTGTTTTCTTTACAGGGACCTACAGGCATTAGGTGGGAATGCCAAGGTGGAAGACTTTCTGCCTTGTGGCTTTGCTCCTTTTGTTATTTGAGTGTTTTGTCAAATGTTATGTTGAGAGACTATTGCAACTCCAAATGGAGACGATGTAATGGATTTTGGAATTTAATAAAGACAAGTGGTTTGCCTTTCGGTTATTTATTGTGGATTATTATAAATGTGTTTGTTGTCCTACTTGGATGTCGGATTCTGTACATCTACCCCTTGCCCACCGGGTGGGTAAAGGGGAGTCACGAACCGGTTTCCTCGGTTGGTAATCCGGGGCGTGACAATATGGTATCAGAGCATGGTCTAGTTGGCCTAGGGTAGTAGGCAAATCTGGATGTCTTGAGTCCTTTGGAGGAGCCTGGAGGGACGTGCCTGGATCAACCCGGTCCTCTTTGAGCCTCTAAGGTGTACTTGGGGTAGTCCAGTCTTGTGGTAGGATTTGCATGCGTTGGCATTAGGGCACTAGTTGCATTTGTTGTCTACGTGTGCTAAACTGTGATAAAATGTGGATAACGTGATTAAGTGTGAAATGTGCAACTCTGATTTTGTTACTCGTGTTATTTGAACTGTGTGCCTGTGGAATTGATTCCTGTGCAATGTAATTTCATGAGAACTGGAATGTGTGTGATGCCATGTGCTAATTGACTTGATAATGGGGTAGAGGTAGTGAAACTTGATAGATGTCGAATGCGTTCTGACGTTTGTGCTTCTTACTTCATGTAGTAAGAATGCCACTGAGGAGAGTGACACGTGCATCCGGGGCAGTGGCTGATGAGTCATCTGCCCATGAGGGCCCGGGTGCGGGGCAGTCCGCTGGAGGGCATCTGGCAAGAGGTTCGGGAGGAGGTGCGCCATGAGATGGCAGCACAACAGGTGGTGCCACCTCCACCACCACCAGTGGGGGAGCTGCCTCGTGAGCATGAGAGTTCGCTGGGCGGCGTACCGATTCGTGCAGAGGATGACGTGGTGACACGATTCCGAAAGGAACAACCTCCGCGATTCAAGGGGGAGGGGGACCCAGTGTTAGCTGAGTACTGGCTGAGGTAGATCGAGCATGTGTTCTCCTTTCTCCTACCCTGGGAGGAGGATAAGGTGAGGCTAGCCATTCGGCACCTGGAAGGGAATGCTTTGGAGTGGTGGCTGAGTGTTGCGGTGAGCCGTGCGGTACAGTACATGTTGTTGGACGAGTTCTTGCAACTCTTCCATGATGAGTTCTTCCCCGAGTCGTTGAGGTGGTAGAAGAGGGAGGATTTCGGCAGCCTGAAGCAGGGGACAAAGACGATGCCCAAGTATGAGCGCAAATTCAGGAGCTTGAGCAGATTTGCTCCCAAGACCGTGGCGCAGGAGTACCTGAAGGCCCACAAGTTCACCTTGGGTCTTAGGCCGGCCCTTAGGCAGAGGGTGGCAATTCTGCGTTTGAAGACCTATGCTGAGGTTATGGAGATGGCCCGTATAGCTGAGAGAGAGCTGGATCATGGGAGGCAGGCTCATCTGGGTTCCCAGTTGCAGAGTGCGCCTGATCAAGATTCAGGGTCCAAGAGGCTCAAGACTGAGGAGAGAGATAGCAGTTCTTTCCGCAGCCGGGGTCAGCCATCTATGAACCCAGGTTGATTCACCCTTGGCGACAGTACACAGGGAGGTCCATCGGGGGGTCTACCTAGCGGTTGTCACTGCTGTGGGGAGCAGGGTCACTTCAAGGGGCAGTGTCCCAAGAAGGACTGGCGATGCAACAACTGTGGATGAGAGGGCCATTTGCGTTGGGTTTGCAGGAGTGGCAACAGGGGAGCAGGAGGCATGGCATCCAGCATGAGGAGTGATGCTAGCTTCCGTGCACCAGTAGAGAGACCAGCTCGTTAGTGGCAAGCCAACCAGGCAGGATCTAGCCAGACCTGACCTCAGGGGAGGCCAGAGCGACAGTAGGCTGATGCTAGAGGTAGTCAGGGCGGGAACCGCCCCGCGAGTGAGCCAACCGGTGGCACGAGCCAAGGAAGGGTGTTTGCGCTGAATGCTGCACCCCAGGAGGAGGCTGAGCTACCACCTTCACCGGCAGAGGATGAAGCAGGACCATCGGTGGTTAGAGGTACTCTTTTGATCTCCTGCGTGCTTGCTTCTGCTCTTTTCGATACGGGTGCATCACGTTCTTTTATTGCTGAGCTTATAGTTGATGGCTTCGGGTTAATATGTGTTGAGGCGGAGAGACCCTTAGTCGTAGAGTCTCTGGTGGGAGGTAGGATTGAGGTGCGACGAGTTTGTCGTGATTGTGTGATAACCGTGGGAGATGTGGAGCTGAGCTTCGATTTGCATGTGATGCCTTTGAGGGCGTTTGATTTGATCTTGGGCATGGATTGGCTTATGGCTTTCCAGGCTGAGATAGATTGCTATTGGCGGCGTGTATCCTTCGTGTCACCTGCAGGGATCTCTTGTACCCTGCAGGGGGAGTGGGATCGTGAGGCGAGTCGAGCTGGGCCAGTGTTGGACCAGTGGGGTGCCATTACCCATAGGTTGGCAGCCCTGACCTTTGCTGAGGAAGAGAAAGTGGATAAGAGGGTGTGGCCAGCGGTCGTCGACCAATTTCAGGACGTCTTTCCTGACTAGTTGAGGAGTTTACCACCTAAGAGAAGTGTGGAGTTCACCATTGAGTTGGTACAGGGGACTGGTCTGATTTCCCAAGTGGCTTATTGGATGGGACACTGAGTTGAGGGAGCTCCAGAGGCAGATAGAGGAGTTGGTGGACCAGGGGTATATCCGACTGAGTACCTCACCCTGGGGTGCTCCGGTGCTCTTTGCTAAGAAGGCGGATGGCACGCTTCGCCTCTGCATTGACTACAGGAAGCTAAATTCGGTGACTATGCAGAACAAGTATTCGTTGCCTCGGATAGATGACTTGTTTGACCAGTTGAGTGGGGCCCGATAGTTTCCCAAGATAGATCTGCGATCAAGGTATCACCAGTTAAGGGTTAGGAAAGAGGACATCCCTAAGACTTCTTTTCGGTGTAGGTATGGGCATTATGAGTGGGTAGTGATGCCTTTCGGGCTCACTAATGCGCCAGCAGTGTTTATGCATTTGATGAACCAGGTCTTTGCTCCATACTTGGATTCATTCGGTATATTCCAAGACCGAGAGGGAGCATGTGGAACATCTGGCAACAATGTTGCAAACCTTGAGGGATCAATGGTTGTTTGCTAAGTTTAGCAAATGCGAATTTTGGATGCAGGAGGTCCATTTTCTTTGCCATGTAGTGTCAGCTGAAGGGGTTAGAGTGGACCCAACCAAGATTGAGGTGGTGTCATCATAGGAGAGGCCAACCAATGTCTTCGAGATTCGTAGTTTCCTTGGCTTGGCAGGGTACTATCATCATTTTGTGGAGGGATTCTCCCGTTTGGCGGCTCCTATGACAGCGTTGTCTAGGAAGGGAGTGAAGTTTGAGTGGACTGACAAGTGTCAGCATGCATTTGAGGCTCTCAAAACCCGTTTGAACACTGGACCGGTGTTGAGGTTACCTAGGGAGGATATCCCATACGAGGTGTATTGTGATGCGTCCAGGGTTAGTTTGGGGTGTGTGCTTATGCAGGAGCACAGTGTTGTAGCTTATGGGTTGAGGCAGTTAAAGCCTCATGAGCAGAATTACCCAACCCATGATCTTGAGTTGGCGGCTGTCATCTCTGCCCTGAAGAGTTGGCAACACTACCTCTTGGGGGAGAAATTTATGGTGTTCTCAGATCACAAGAGCCTTCAATACATCTTTACTCAGAAGGACTTGAATCTGAGGCAGAGGAGATGGGTAGAGTATTTGCAGACCTTCGACTTTACTATTGCATATACCCCAGGCAAGGGCAATGTTGTGGCTGACACGTTGAGTAGGAAAGGGAAGGCTGAGGTGGAAGTGAGAGAGTGGAAGCTGATGGAGCAGTTGGCGATGTTGCAGTTGCAGTCTGTTGTTCGTGATGGTGGGACAGTCCTGAGTCCTATTATTGTGGTGCCTACGTTGTATCAGCGAGTCCAAGAGGGATAATTGGGTGACATTGAGTGTGAGGTTCTCCATGCCCGTATTGAGGCTAGTGAGCTATCTGAAGGCTGGACAAAGGGTCCTGAGCATGAGTTGACATTTCAGGGGCGGCTCATAGTGGCTTCTTCTCTCCGCAATGAGGTGCTGAGGGAGTTTCATTAGTCTAGAGTTGCAATGCATCTACGGGGTACAAAGATGTACCATGCGCTTCGGGGCCATTTTTGGTGGCCTGAGATGAAACGTGATGTAGCTGCTTTTGTTTCGAGGTGCCTCACTTGTCAACAAGTGAAAGCTGAGCATCAGCAGCTGGCGGGCATGTTACAACCGTTACCAATAGCCAAGTGGAAGTGGGACCACATCGCGATGGACTTTGTGGCTGGTCTTCCGCCCACCACCGGAAGGAAGGACATGATATGGGTGATTGTGGATCGGCTTACCAAGTCGGCACATTTCCTTGCGGTTCGCGCGCGGGATTCCCTCGGGGCTTTGAGTCAGCTGTATGTGAACGAGGTCATGAGACTGCATGGGGTACCATCGTCGATTGTGTTTGACAGAGATTCACGGTTTACTTCCTATTTTTAGGCTGACTTGCAGGAGGCTATGGGGACAAAACTTAACTTGAGTACAGCCTTTCACCCTGAGACTGACGGCTAGACAGAGAGGATGAATCAGACTTTAGAGGACATGTTGAGGGCCTGTGTGCTAGATTTTGGGGGTTCATGGGCAACTCACCTTCCTTTGGTGGAGTTTGCCTACAACAATAGTTATCAGGCATCCATTGGGATGGCCCCTTTTGAGGCACTGTATGGAAGGCCATGCCGATCACCTTTGTGTTGGACTAAGGCAGGAGAGGCAGCTCTCTTGGGACCACAGTTGGTTCAAGAGGCTACCGAGAAGGTTAAGTTGATTCGTCAGCGATTGTTATCAGCTTAGAGTCAACAGAAATCTTATGAGGACCAGCGGTGGCGACCTTTGGAGTTTTCTGTGGGTGACAATGTGTTCCTTCGTGTTTCTCCACGTCGTGGTCATTGACGGTTTGGGCAAGGTTCCAAGTTATCTTCGCGATTTATCGGTCCTTCTGAGGTTCTGGCTCGTGTGGGGCCCGTGGCCTACCGGTTAGCATTGCCACCACGATTAAGTCGGGTGCATAATGTGTTCCACGTGTCCCAGTTGAGGAAGTATCATCTTGACCCAACTCATGTGATTGATTAGGGAACGTTGGATATTGAGGATGAAATGTCTGTTGTTGAGGTCCCTACCCGTATACTGGACTGATGGGAAAAGCTTCTGCGTGGTCGTGCTATTCCTTTGGTTCGCGTGCTGTGGCAGCACCGTGGCATTGAGGAGGAGACATGGGAACGTGAGTCCATGATGCGTGAGCAACATCCAGAGCTGTTCGAGGACGAACACTCTTGAGGGTGGGAGGTGGCTGTTGGCCAAGAGACAATTGTATGTTGTACTTCTTAGATCATCCTTTTGAGACAATGAATTGTATTTTATATTTGTATTTGAGATGTGTAATTGTGACATGCCGATTTACGTGATATGGTGTTGGCTGTTATGTGATGTGTATACGTTGTGATTCATGTGGTTATGCAAATGAGTTGCATGTGTTGTTATTCCTTGTGGTTCTAGTGACATGTGATTTCTTTTCGTGGACGAAAAGTCTTAAGGGGAAGAGGATGTAATGACCCTTGTTTTGGGATGTGAGGAGTTAGTCACAGTTTTGCCTTTTTGGGTGAAAATTGTTGGGTTTTAGGGAGTTTTATTTCTACACACTTTGGCTAAATCACCTTGTATGTTGATGAGCAAGTAAGAGGCAAAGTTTGAGCCCAATAGGGAGTGCCTGTGAGAATGCCTGTGAGAATGACTTTTCACGTACAGTGATATTTTTACATGGGAGCCTTCCTGATGTTGTTCTAAGGCTTGTGGCAAAATTCTAGAACAATTGGAGGTACCCGTGAGAAGGGCCTTTCTCATGTGCAGCCTCCATTACCCTTGTTTTGTTGTTCTGATACTCTTTTGCTAAAGGACTATGGTGAAATTATAAGTGTTTTGTCCTGTGTGGTTGCAAAAAGGTTGTAGTCTGTCATCAAAACTATGTCATTTTGATGCTGGGATTCATTTAATCAAAACTACGTCATTTTGATTTTGATGTATCTATATAAAGAGAAGGAGCCTCTTGGTTTTGGGTTTAGGGTTTTATTTGTCGGCCACCATGGCCGCCGTCGCAGAGAGTGAGAGAGAGGGATTGAGAAGGGAAGAGGGAGAGTTCCCAATCGCTGCTGCTGGGGTGACTTGCGTGGAAGAGGGGAGTCGACGTTTAGCATGGAAGCAAGAGCAGGAGGACATTTTCAAGGTAGGGGTTCTATTTTCCCTTAGACCTATCCTAGGGCTCTGGCCTGGTAGTATGCGATGCATGTTTATTCCTAGATATATATATATATATATATATGTAAATCCATATAGGTGTGATCTCTTATATGGATGTTGGCCTTCAATGGCATCTTGGTGTGATTCTGACATTGGGTGGTTAGTGCATGTTAAATGTTCGATAAAATGCCTGTGTAAATATGCCTGTGTGAATATGCCTAGTACGTGTTTGATAATATGCCTGTGTGGCTGGATTTGTGAGTGTAAGTGTGTGCATGCTAAGTGTTTGTTTTTATGCCCGAGTGACCAAGGTGTATGTTGTGTACTTGACTGCATGGTTGTTCGCCCGAGAGGCTGTGGAAAACGCTTGCCTGAAGAGGCGGTTAAATCACTTGCCTGAAGAGGCTGTTAAATCACTTGCCTGAAGAGGCAGTTAAATCATTTGCCTAAGAGGCGGTTAAATCGTTGGCTTGAAGAGGCGGTTAAATCACTTGCTTGGTTGTGGAGCCTATGTGGCTGGGGCTGAGGTTGCGCCCGTTTGTGTGGTGTGTTTCCATGCTGTTTGTTCCTGCCACGTCGTTGCACTAGTACGTGTTCTCATGTAGTGTTTAGGTGCATGAGATGGGTTGGGGAGACTTGATCCCTACTGAGCTGTGGTTGTTCACCCCTCCTACTGTGTTTGTTTTCTTTACAGGGACCTATAGGCGTTAGGTGGGAAGACCAAGGTGGAAGACTTTCTGCCTTGTGGCTTTGCTCCTTTTGTTATTTAAGTGTTTTGTCAAATGTTATGTTGAGAGACTATTGTAACTCAAAATGGAGATGATGTAATGGATTTTGGAATTTAATAAAGATAAGTGGTTTGCCTTTCGGTTATTTATTGTGGATTATTATGAATGTGTTTGTTGTCCTGCTTGGATGTCGGATTCTGTACATCTACCCCTTGCCCACCGGGTGGGTAAAGGGGAGTCACGAACCGGTTTCCTCGGGTTGGAAATCCGGGGCGTGACATGACCAATCTTGTAACACATCTAATTGGCTTAAGACACTATCTTTGCAAATTCCAATTCACATGGACCAAATGATTTTGGGATAGAGTTTAAATCTTCTTTACATGGACCAAATGGAAGAAGAAAGATGTGAGCCTATGAAACTGAAATAAATTATAGCATGCATGATTTAGGAGAGCGAGTGTATAATGGAGGGTGGTGAAATCAAACCCCTGGAAATGCATTCTCTGTTCACAACCAGAAAAATAATTTGTCAGATCGTTCATCACCAACTTGTTTTGAGTTATTTTATTCAATTAGAATCTATTAGATCGATCTTAAAGACATCATTTGAAATTCTAGATAATCAAGGAAAAGACAAGTTTTAATGTTTGCTTACTTAAATTGATGCATAAGATCTTCGTGGGACGATAATCTAGGGTTTAAGAATCTCATTCTTTTATTACTTGACTGTGCACTTGCAATACACTGCCTTCTGGCGTGTCAAGTTTTTGGCGCCATTGCCGGGGATCTAGTGTGCTTTTCATTTAGAATGCAACATTGTTAATCTCTGAATCTTCATTAATTTAGAGCTTACTATTTCATATTCTTTGCATGAGTATTTGTGTTGTGCATTTGGTTACTTGGCTTGGGGTTGAGTGAGATGTTTTTCATTTTGTGCGGGTTTATGTGTTTTTCTTTTTGATTGTTGTGATTGCAGATAGTGATAAAGTGTATGACCCGTTCAGGATCTGACAAATTATTACCATTTGATCCTGAACCAGAGCAAACACTATTAGCACGAAAACGATTTTTAGTTGTTGCTGAGGATAAGAAGAGTGTTGGATCGTCTGCTCAAACTGTAACAAGCATTAAAGCAAAAACAACACAAGAACAAAGCAGTAATGATATGGTAGACAGTAACAGACCGCCACCATTGGTAGTTCAGCCAGCAGCCCAAATATTACAGCAGGCTGCTGTACGACAAACGCCACGAACATTAAGAGATTTCATGCGCCCTATGATGGCAGATCAATATTCTGGCATCCAGTGCCCGCGCATTCAGGCAAATAATTTTGAGTTGAAGCCAGCCCTGATTAGTATGGTTGGGCATAGCTCATTCAGCGGTACTGCTGCTGAAGACCCGTATAATCATCTCTTTACGTTCCTAGAGATGTGTGATACAGTCAAGATGAATGGCGTCTCGGATGACGCCATTAGACTGAAATTATTTCCCTTTTCTTTACGAGATCGAGCTAAGAGTTGGCTACAGTCTTTGCCTCCAGGAACTATTTCTACTTGGCAGGATATGGTTGAGTATTTGTTTGCCAAATGTTTCCCACCAGTTAAGATTGCTTATCTTAAGAATCAGGTGAACCAATTTAAGCAGTCTGATTTGGAATCCTTATATGAAGCTTGGGAGCGGTTTAAGGATTTGGTCAGACGAATTCCAACGACAGAAGGATCGCCAGACTATAACCATGTACATGCATTTTACATGGGACTGATTAGTCAAACACGCATGATGTTAGATGCTACAGCTAGAGGTACATTTATGCTGAAGAGCCCAGATGAAGAAGTGCAGATGCTGGAAAATATGGCTCAGAATAATTATTCTTGGCCGTCGGACATGAGTCCACTTGTAAAAGTAGCAAAAGTGTAGTCCTTTGATGCTTTTTCTGATGGCAATGCCAAACTAGATAAACTAACTAGTCAGATGGCAGCCTTAGCAATGCATGTTGTAGTCCCTGACCAAAGTAGTACTAGTGAACTTGCTGGACCAAGTGATTCAGTTGATGAGCAAGTTCATTATCTGGGAATTGGGGATTCTATCAAGCTGCAAATCAATTTTCGAATCAGTTTTAATCCTCTTATCAAAATCAGGGACAGCAGCAACAACAACAACCAGTACCTAAGTGTTATTATCCCAACAACAGATTCCATGAAAATTTCTCATGGGCTAAGCAGAAAAATGTGTTGAATCCACAGCCTATCAATCAAACTCCCCCAGGATTTGCACAATCTAGCCAGCCTAAGGAAAAGGATGATGACTTAAAAGGTATTCTAGCGGCGTTCATTAAAAGCTCAGATTCTAGATTTCAGAAGAATGAAGCTGTGTTAGGGGGACTCATTGATACAGTAAGGGACATGGGCACTGCTCTTAAAGGAGTGCAGCAGCAGATGGGACAAGTTGTTGATACTGTTAATGCTTTGCAGAAGGGTTCATTCCCTAGCAATACTGAGGTAAATCCTAAGTAACATTGCAAAGCTATAATGCTTTGAAGTGTTAAAGAGCTGATTAGGACTGCTGAGGTTGAACAGACCCCTGACCTTGCTGCACAAGAAGGGAAAGAGGAAGAAGCAGGGCCTAGTGGGAAGGATCAGTCAGCCTACTGTCCCGGTGTAAAATTTACTGGGAGCTCTGTACCAATTTCTGCACCTATTCCATATCCTCAGTAGTTGTAGAAAAGGAAAAATGATGAAAAATACTCCAAGTTTGTGGAGCATTTTAAGAGACTGGAAATCAACATTCCGTTGATTGAGGCTTTGGAATAGATGCCTAGGTATTTGAAGTATTTAAAAGATATGGTTGCAACAAGAAGACGGCATGAAGATCATGAGTTAGTGGCACTTACCCATCAGTGTAGCGCAGTATTACAGCAGAAACTGCCACAAAAATTTTCAGATCCCGGGAGTTTTACTGTACCTTGTATAATAGGAGGTTCTAAGTTTGAGAGAGCTCTTTGTAATCTGGGATCCAGTATTAATCTCATGCCTTTAGAAATCTATCAGAGATTGGGCTTACAAGGTATGGAGCCCACTTCAATATCTTTACAGCTAGCTGACAGATAAGCCAGAGTTCCAGAGGGAATTTTAGAGGATGTACTTGTTAAGGTGGACAAATTTATTTTTCTGGTTGATTTTGTAGTGCTGAATATGGAAGAGGACCGAGGAATACAGCTCATCCATGGCTGTCCATTTTTGAGGACAGGACGTGCTTTGATAGACGTTCAGCATGGAGCTCTTACTCTTCACATGGATGAAGAGGCAGTTGTGTTCCATATGGCTCAAGCCATTAAATACCCACAGGACGATGCAGCGAGTTGTTATTGGCTAGATTCAGTAGCCAACTGTATTGATGAATTTTTCTCAGAAGACATAATAACAGGGGATATGGATCAACAACTCAGCTACTGTGATTTAACGGGAGACAATTACTGCGAGGAACCACTACAAGGAGAAGTGACTGAACTATCCATTTCTGAGTAGATTCCTGAACTACCCCATCCAGAATTGAAGCAAATGCCAGAACATTTAAGATATGAATTCTTAGATGATACCAGTGCTTACCCTTTTATTGTAGCTGCAGGGCTTTCTGAATTAGAGAAGCGTAGGTTATTAAAAGTTCTTGGGGCTCATAAAGGGGCATTGGGTTGGACTTTGGATGATATTAAGGGAATAAGTCCAACAGTGTGTACGCATAAAATATTAATGGAAAAGAATTTTCGGCCATCTGTAGAGCACCAGTGAAGACTAAATCCAACAATGAAGGAAGTGGTTCGTAAAGAAGTACTTAAATGGTTGGATGTTGACATCATCTACGCAATTTCAGACAGCCAGTGTGTCAGCCCTGTTCAAGTTGTTCCTAAGAAAGGGGGAATGATGGTGGTGAAAAATGAAGATAATGAACTGATTCCTTCTAGGACAATTACTGGCTGGAGGGTTTATATTGATTATAGAAAATTAAATACAGCCACAAGGAAGGATCATTTTCCCTTACCTTTCATTGATCAGATGTTGGATTGCCTAGCTGGTTTTTCCCATTACTATTTCCTAGATGGTTACACGGGTTATAATCAGATAGCCATTGCTCCAGATGATCAGGAGAAGACGACTTTCATGTGTCCATTCGGCACGTACGCTTTCAAGAGGATGCCCTTTGGGCTTTGTAATGCACCAGCAACGTTTTAGCGGTGCATGATGGCTATCTTCCATGGACTAGTGAAAGAAATTATGGAGGTATTCATGGATGACTTTTCTGTTTATGGGTCATCTTTTGATAACTGTTTAGCCAATTTAATCATTGTTTTGAAACGGTTTGAAGAAAAGCACTTAGTCATTAATTGGGAGAAGTGTCATTTTATGGTCCAAGAGGGTATTGTATTGGGCTAAGATTTCAATTATTGAAAAATTGCCTCCCCCAACCAATGTGAAAGGAGTTAGAAGTTTTTTAGGACATGCTGGTTTTTACCGAAGGTTTATAAAAAAAAATTCTCAAATTGCTAAACCTTTGAGTACTCTGTTGGAAAAGGATATTCCTTTTCAATTTACTGATAATTGCATGTCAGCATTTACACTTCTGAGAGAAAAGCTCACTTCTGCTCCAGTAATTGCTACTCCAGACTGGGCGTTGCCATTCGAATTAATGTGTGATGCCAGTGATTATGCTATTGGAGCTGTGTTAGGTCAATAGAAAGATAAGGTGTTCAGGGTCATCTACTATGCTAGCAAGACTCTAATAGAGGCTCAGTAGAATTATACCACCATAGAAAAAGAACTGTTAGCTGTGGTGTTTGCTTGTGAAAAATTTAGACCTTATCTGTTGGGGTCTAAAGTGATTGTTTATACGGATCATGCTGCCATTAAGTATCTATTTGGGAAAAAGGGTGCAAAGCCACGCTTAATTCGTTGGGTCTTGCTCTTACAGGAATTTGATTTGGAAATCAAGGACATGAAAGGTTCAGCTAATGGAGTTGCTAATCACCTTTCGAGTTTGGATTTAGGAGCAAAGGACAATAAAGAGACTGAGATTCGAGCTACATTTCCTGATGAGCAGTTATTTGCTTGTGATGTAGCTTTACCATGGTTTGCTGATATTGTGAATTATCATGTTTGTCAGATTATTCCTGCTGAATTCACTTTTCAGCAAAAGAAGAGGCTGCTTCACAATGTGAAGCGTTATATATGGGATAATCCCTTTCTTTATAGGAGGTGTGTGGATCAGATGATCCGATGTTGTATACCGGAGGACCAGGTGCAAGGTATCTTATACCATTGTCATGCTTCATACTATGCAGGCCATTTTAGAGTTTAGAGTACTGTTTCCAAAATTTTACAGAGTGGTTTCTTTTGGCCGATGATGTTTAAAGATACATACACGTTCATCAAATCTTGTGACAGATATCAACGTATGGGAGGTATTACAAGATGACAGGAGTTGCCTCAGACAGGGGTCTTAGCTGTTGAATTATTCGATCTCTGGGGTATTGATTTCATGGGCCCATTTCCTCCATCTTTTGGGTTCTCTTGCATTTTAGTTGCAGTGGACTATCTGTGGCAACTAGGACCAATGAGACTCGGGAGGTTACTAAATTCTTGCGCTGAAACATTTTTACACGATTTGGTATACCCCATGCAATTATAAGTGATGGGGGATCTCATTTTTGCAATAAGTTGTTTGACAACTTATTAAAGAAATATGGTGTGGAGCACAGGAAGTCTTTGCCTTATCATCCACAAGCTAATGGCCAAGTTAAAGTTTCGAACAGAGAAATGAAACAGATATTGGAGAAGACAGTTGGAGCAAGTAGAAAGGACTGGTCTATGAAATTAGATGATGCCTTATGGGCTTATCGTACATCTTACAAGACACCAATAGGAATGTCTCCATACCGATTAGTGTTTGGAAAAGCCTGTCATTTACCTGTTAAGCTAGAGCATCGAGCTTATTGGGCAATCAAGAAGCTCAATTTGGACCTACAATTAGTTGGGAATCAGAGGTTCTTACAACTAAATGAGTTGGATGAGTTTAGACTGGAAGCTTATGAGAACTCTAAGCTTTATAAAGAGAAAATCAAGCTTTGGCATGACAGGAGGATTAATCCTTATACATTTCAGCCTGGTCAGCAGGTTTTGCTTTTCAATTCTAGGTTGAAATTGTTTCTAGGAAAGCTTCGATCAAAGTAGTTGGGACCTTATATAGTTCAACAAGTATTCCCATATGGTAATGTTGAGATCAAGTCACAAGCTGGAGATATTTTTAAAGTGAATGGTCAGAGGCTCAAACATTATTACGTAGAAGATGAATGCAGGACGATTGATAACATTTCTCTTACCAGTTAAGAATGGTGAGGGTCTAGCTAATGACGATAAAGAAGCGCTTGATGGGAGGCATCCCATATATTCTTCATATCCGTTTGTTTTTGTTGTTCCTTGTATATATATATATATATATATATATATATATATATATATAACTAAATAAATATTTACACGTAGCAATGGCATGTGGCGATGGTCGCCTCGTGCAGTCGCCACGTGCACTTTTTGTTGTTCTTTTCATATAAATAAAAAAATCCTGCACGTAGTGATAGCACGTGGCGATGGTTGCCACGTGTAGTCGCCACATGCAGACTGATCAGTATTTGCCTAAATTCAGCGGTCTTGTCTATTTATTTGCACGTGGCGACGTTTTGCTCATGGCAATGGTTGCCACGTGCTATCGATACGGGCGTTTGTCATATGTATCAGATTAGGCGGGAAGTTACAGTTTTTGAAATTCCGAAGAGCGGGAACCTTCACGTGTGCGTTTTGGGAAAGCACGATGGTCGCCACGTGCACAGCAATCGGTGGTCCAGATTTCTCAAGAACTACAATTTTATCACATGGCAGCTATATTTTGACCTAATTATGCCATGTGCCGCAACTTTTGGAGTGCTATATAAGGCATTTTAGGGCGTCATTTATGTAAGGATTAAAAAGTTGGTTATCTAGTTTCTTCTTTTATCTCTGGCACACAGTAAGCTCTCCGGCCAATTTTTTTCTTCTACTGGTGTTTTCATGGAGCTGGCATCTAAATCCACTAAGGGGTCGCATGTTTTTGAGGCTTCTGATATTTATCCAGGCCATGTTTTGGACTGGCAATTGTTTGCTCAGACGAATTTTTCATGGTCTGCCGACATTCGCGCCCGTTTAGAGTCCACTGGTGTGCGCAAGTTGGTAGCAAGACCTTGTCAACTCTTATTCGCTGAAATTATTGAATTTTATCAAATGGCTGAGGTGGTGCAAGATAAAGAAGAGGACGAAACAATGATTATCGGTTCTATGCAAGGCCGGGATATTTGGATATCTAGTACTATTATTCATTCGGTCTTCGATCTCCCTGAGGTAACTACTGCATTTCCTAAATATACTTGTTCCACTTTTGGTCAATTGATGCATTTTATTGGGAAGTGGGATAAGCGTAGGCAACATACAGAAAATGGTTTTGTTGATAAATACCGTTTTTTAGATCATATTGTGGGAAAATGTTTGTTGTCCCAAAGGAAGGGAACTGATGGTGTGCCTAAAGAGCATTTATAGTGTATGTATTGTATTGATCATGACTTGACAGTTGATTGGGCTTCCATGATATTTAAGCACTGGGTGAAATTTTTGCATCATAAGAGTTTTGGTCGAATTTTATCTCATATTATGATTAATCAGTACCCTGTTTTATCTGGACATCATGAGGGTATTCCTTATCCTAATGGCAATGTCTTGCGTGAGTTTACTGCCAATGGATATGTGGCTGTTGAAATGTTGGGTGCATGGCATAAATGGGCTCCTAGTTCCACTCAAGAGCATGACCAGAGATCATCATCTAAGGAAAAGACTCCTCGACGACAGTCAATCCATGCTACCTCTGTTTCTGAATATTTTCGAGTACCATCTCCTCCAAAGGAAGAGGTTCCTATAGTTGATGTCCGGGCTCAGTTGCATTCTCTATGGGCTTCTTATGTGTACAGGAATCAACACTTACACAGTGTATGGAGTTTTTGGGATCAATATGGTCCTTTTTTGATTTCTGATGTTGACATTGTGAATTGGGCTCATGAGACTGGCAAATTGTCTCAATTTCAATGGGATGAGTTACTTCGGTATTTCACAGCTCGTTCTTCAGCTGCTCCCCCTGAAGAAGTTCCTTCCTCCCATGTTCCGGTTTCCCCAGTGCATCCCACAATTACTCGTGAGTATGTGGATTCACGTTTTGCTCAACTGGAGCGTCTTATAGGAGAGGTGCATAGGGGACAGGAAGAAATTCGACAGCAGCAGCGGGAGTAAACTAGCCACTTGGATAAATTTATAAAAAATTGTTTCGCAAGAGCAAATCTCGCCCTGGATCAGTCTCTCAGGTTTCTTCTTCAAATCACCCAGAGGAGGGTTTTGATCATGTTGCTTCTCACACCGTTGAGCAACACTCGTTTCATTATGCGCCTGATTTTCCTACAGCGGCTCCTTTCTTTCCGACCGTTTCTCACTCTTCAACAAGTCCTGATTATCATCTTCCATTCGAATATGTCAATCCTGCTGTGACTTCCCCTTTTTCACAACATATTGATGTCCCATCGGTGGCTTCTCTTATACAGAGTTGGTGTCCTGACATTCCTCTGGTTCTATCTGATCCCATTCCATCGGCTATACCCACTCTGGGGCAACGTGTGTCTCTCAGTTTTCCTCTTGCGTTGGAAGCTTCTCCTGTTGTTGCTACTTTTTATGATTTTATGACCTCTACAGAGGAGGCAGCCTTGGAACATTCTGTGGGTACTCCTTTACCATTATTTCCTCAGGACCTCCAACGCATCACCAGTACTGAATGGCTGTACACTGAGGACATTGACTAGTTCACATGGGTATTGCTGCGTATAATGTGCCATGAACCAGACCGTTATCCTGGAGGTGAACAGACTGAAACTTTACCTAGGTTTCTCACTTCCTCACCCACTAACATGAATGCCTTTAAAGATCAGATTCGCGGCCATGTTACTGGTTTTCGTTCTTGGTCATCTTTGACTTCTGTGCTCATTCCTGTCCACATTGAGGACAATTATATTCTTTTGCATTTGGATTTGAAGGAAGGGCGGATGATTTTGTATGATTCTTATCAGGGTTATGGATTTCACACTCGTACCACTAAAATCAAGAATGGCGTTGTCTGCCGTGTTCGTAGTGCATTAAAGGATGAAGGGCTTCTCCATAACAAGTTGCCTTTTTTCTTCAAGGTAGCTTCTGAGCTTCCTCAGCAGCCCGATGGTCATAGTTGTGGTGCTTTTATTTGTTATTATATTATTGCTATCCTTAAGGGCCGTGCTTCTTGGTCTTTTGGTGAAGTTGATGAAGAGTTTTCCACTTCGTTGATGGAGATGGTGGCCCGCGTGTCCTTTTATTATAGTACTCCCTCTTGACAGCTTTCTTTCGAGGTGTTCTTTCTGTTCTTTTGTTCTTTTGCACTCGGGACATTGCATCTTTCTAGTGTGGGGTCACGGGTCACAGGTGTCCCCTTTTTCTTACCTTTTTTCTTGAAATTTCCCCTGTTTGTTATGTACGCTTCCCTTTCATTTGATGCTAACATGTTGCTTGGTGATTGTGCTGAATTTTTTTCTAGTTAGTCTCTCTGACTTTTCTTATGCTTTGAATGAGATCACTATGTACCAAGCAGCCACTTTTATGTTTGCTAAGTTGTTATGTGTGTAGAGCCTACTGTTCTACCTGTAGTTATGTGTGATCAGAGAGAAACAGTTCCCCCCCTTGAGCTCTTTTATAGTGTGTACATTCTCTTGGTTGATGAGCTTATGCCAGTATGCTTGAAGTTGCAATGCAGTGTCACGCCCCAGATTTCCAACCCGAGTAGACTGGAACGTGACCCTCCCTTTACCCAAGTTGGATAAAGGGGTTAGAATACAACATACACTTCACATTTTATATTCAGAGACCAATATTATATTTATTGAGTCTAAACATAACAAATGTGTTGAAAACATGCTTTTATTACATTAAACTCCACCTTACAATATCTCCCCACTGGGGTTACATCAACTCCCACAAAATAACATAAACGAAAGACAGTAAAGTAAATAAGGTCTTCCACCTTGGGGTCCCACCTAACGCCTGTATGTTCCTGAAAGAAAACACAACATAGAGGGAGGGGTGAGCAACCACAGCTCAGTAGGGATCATGTCTCCCCAACCCATCCCATGCTCCTAGCGTCTACATGAGGGTGTGTACAGGTGTAGTGTAGTGACAATAAGATATAAAGTATAAACAGGTTGTGTTCCACAATCACACGGCACACACATATCCACAGCCATACAGGCTTAACCATATAGGCTAACATATCCACAGCCACTCAGGCTTAGCCACGCGGGCTAACATATCCACGGCCACTCAGGCTTAGCCACACAGGCTAACATATCCACGGCCACTCAGGCTTAGCCACATGGGCTAACATATCCACAGCCATGTAGGCTTAGCCACACGGGCTAACAGTTGCAGTCCCAGGCTTCCACAGCCACTAGGTTCCACAAACACAGCATACAAGGTCACACAGGCATTAAAACAAACACGTAGCATACACACTTTCACAGGCATAATACCAAACACTTAGTTCGCACAGCCAATCAGGCATAAAATCAAACACTAGACATGCAGAGTCTCACAAGTATTTTACCAAACGCTTAACATGCATACATTCACAAACGCACAAACCCAGCCACACAGGCATTTTATCAAACACATACTAGGCATATTCACACAAACATATTCACACAGGCATTTTATCGAACACTTAATATACACTCACCATCCAACACCAGAATACATCAAAAACCGCCATTGAAGGCCAACATCCATATAGGAGATCACACCTATATGGATTATATATATATATATAAACAGGTATAATCCATA
The DNA here is from genome assembly GCA_023512835.1 of Taxillus chinensis. Classification (NCBI taxonomy): domain Eukaryota; kingdom Viridiplantae; phylum Streptophyta; class Magnoliopsida; order Santalales; family Loranthaceae; genus Taxillus; species Taxillus chinensis. Next base: position 48,948,994 of record CM042089.1, read on the forward strand.
ATCTACCCTAGAACCCTAGAACAAAGGAGGATTTAGGAAAAACAAAACCCCTACCTTGTATGTCCTCCTGCTCCTACTTCCACACAAGACTCCGACCACCCACGCAAAACGCTCCGGCAGCCACCAGAAGCTCTCCTTCCCTCTCTCTGTCTCTCTCTGCGACGGCTGGTGGAACAACAAACCCTAAAACCTAAAATAGAGGGCTTCTCCTCCTTATATAGACAACACAACATCAAAATGACGTAGTTTTGATTAAGTGAATCCCAGCATCAAAACGACGTAGTTTTGAAGGAACAAGCTATGACCTTCCCACATCCATACACACCAAAATATCCATAATTCCAACATGGTCCTTTGGGAAAAGATGATTAGAATAACAAAACCAAGATGACTGTACAAAAATATGGCTGCACGCCCTATTGCACGCCATATCCCCAATTGACTTGCAACTCCAAAAGCTGTGAAATTCTACCCCAAGCTTCCTTGCATCATGTAGAAGGCTGATATGCAGAAAAATGCTTGCACGCCAATTGGTCCAATTGGCTTTCACGGCCTTTGGCTCTGAAACTTCTGTGGAAGGTAGACCACATTATTCTAAGAAACTTTTTATCCACACGCCAATTGATTTGAGGCCATCTACTTGGTCAAAATAAATCTCCAAAACCTGACAAAACAGCCTAAAAGCGCCTGTATATGCAAATAGCATCTTCCTAGGCATAAATGCACGTTATCACTTGTCACGTGTACCTCCCAAAAGTCCCCTCTTGGGCTCATCTCTTGCCTCAAACTTGTGCACCAACATCCAAGGTGTTTTAGCTAAAGTGTGTGGGAAGGAAACTCCCTAAAACCCAATAATTTCCACTCATAAGGCATCTGTGGTTAACTTCATACATACCACAAACACGGGTCATTATATCCTCTCCCCCTTAAGACTTTTCGTCCTCGAAAAGAAACAACATACGAGGAAAACAAACACAAGCTACCCATTTGCCACACGGCGAGCCACAACACCCAAATGGGTCATCCCCCCCCCCCCCCCCCCCCCCCCCCCCCCCCCCCCCCCCCCCCCCCCCCCCCCCCCCCCCCCTCCCCCCCCCACACCGCGCACAAAGACATAACGGCATATAACAAGGTACCACCATAATCCATAACCACATGCATCACAATAATGTATATAACACATATCCGCATGTCACAAATACACATCTCAAAACACATCACAAATATGAACAAATGTCTAAAAGACAATACAAATACACCAAATCATACACAACTAATACAAGAAAACACATCACTATCCCTTGGCCAATAGCCACCTCCCACGCTTAAGATTGTTCGTCCTCGAACAACTCTGGGTGCTGCTCACGGTTTATGGACTCACGCTCCCACGTCTCCTCCTCACCTAACACATACTTCACAAGTAGTCACATGTCACAATGGTGTAAGACATATACTCCCATCGCCAACCCGTTTAACAAATGACATAGGTCACAGACCAACTCATAGCATAAACACCACCACAAGGAACAACTCACAAAACACTACTACACATTTAACGTTCCACTGCCCAGTCGCAAACACCATACAAACGCATCCGTTGAGAGTTACCTCACAACCATCCCACCTTTGGATTTTGCGTCCCCGAAAAGAGAAACCAAATAGCAAACAACACGAAAAGATCAAAGCAACACATAATGCAGTCATTACCACAAATGTTGGAGATGCCAACTCGCGGCACAATGGGACCAACACTCCACGACATAAAATACCCAACAATGACCCACCAATTGGGATTTAAAGTCAACTCAGCCTCAGCCCATAGGTAGACCTCGCCCTAACAGCAAGCACAATGAGGTCACAATGAAACACAAACAAATAGGATAGCATTATGCAAACCACAATCACATTCCAACACAGGGAGCTCTCCTCCAGCAGCACCATCATCACTGCGAAAACCACCTCACTCAAGCAAGGAACATTGAAACCCAACCACGCCAATGGTGACGCAGAACGAAGTACAAGCCCAGACACAACAACACGAGAATGAAGTGTGCCCTCAACCATTCGGTCACAGTCAACCTGGCGCCCAACGGAGTCCAAGGATGAACTCAAAACAATAAATGCAGCACCTCACACACAACCATGGTAAGACCAAAACCCACTATCGGGCTATCACTAGTCACCGACTTTGAGAATCGACCTCCTTGATCACGGTCAAATAGAGATCCACCAAGATCCCACACAGCCTTCACAATTGAGGCTTACCGCACAGCCCAAGAGGTAATGCCTTACCAAGTCAGCAGACGCGCCACGCGATAGGAATCCTTTGACGCCGAGTAGTTATGAACAACATAGTTCTCCCCACACTGAAAACTCTCCTATCTGCAACATGACCACAATAAATCCTTTGTGTCACCACTCACAGGTCACAAGAAAATCCCTTGCCTCCAAGACATACTCCACCTCATGGCCCACCAACTCCGCTATATTAACTATTACGTTCTATCTCAACACACCAACAAAACACTCAAATAGACCAAGCTTAATATGGACACTGCAATTCCTCCGGGTAGGCACAAGAAACAAGACATGCAAACTCCTGATTCGGGACATTCACGTAGCTCCCAAACACACCAACACCTTGATGGCGTGGACCATCTCACTTACCGCATAAAAACGCACACGAAAGACTTTCAAGAAGAACATATGTAGCATCAAGACCCCATAATAGCCGCAGGACACAAATCCCCCCAAAGGAGTAGCACTAATACCCCTTTCAAGCAAAAACTCACATCTGACTCCATTCTAGTGAATCACAACTCATCAATACTTTCACACTTTAACTTAGCATGCCATCACATGTGACAAGGAATAACATCAACATTACACATAACACCCCTCTTCATCCCACATCGCACATGATATGCGCATGCATCACCTCTTACTCCTCTGCATATGTATGCCACGAGACCCACACATAAGAATGATGCTATACCCCTTTAGCACATATGCAACACACACAACAAAACAAAGCAACCACAACACACGAAATAAACTACTGTGTAGAACACATGTAAGAGAGGATATAGTAGCCCCCACCTCCTCGCCTCTTTTAAGCCTGTTACCCACAGGACATGGATTAACGGAATGGTTCTACCACCAGGAGTACATCCTCAACCCCTCGGAAGATGTCTCCCAATTATGAGGAAAAACCCAAACAAGGCCTGCCCAATCTCACTCGCTTACCTGCTTGCACTGATTGGATTCACTGGGCACGATCCTATAAACTCACTCGTAACCTAGTTCCATAACTCATCACATTTTTATACATACGCAAACCCATTTCACCTCATATCCTATGAACATTACCCTAAGGTCTTTCACACACCACCAGCATGATACGTGGTCAATGTTTGGCCACCCAAGAATTTGCAGCCATCTCCACAGGATCCCCATAAGAGCCTTAAAACCACATACCACTCTCGCCAATCAATTTAGATCTCAATGACTCAAGGAGTGGGTTATACTAGTGGCAATTTCCTCCCTCAACCTTGACACTTGGAAAGGTTACCAAAAGAACATCCTTCTTAGGTACCACATCTACAGAAACCTCTACTCACATGAAAACACATTTCTATTACTCAAGGTTGCCACAGCGGGGTCACACACTACCGAGAGGTAATCTCACCTACGCCAGAGTATTAGGGGTAACACAGTAACATTTATTACTTTCCTCACACACGGGCGCCCAAAATTGACTACCACACAAAGATACGATTAACACTTTAGACCACATTAAAACCACCAACTCTTTCCAACAACTATTTATAACCATTAATAATTTATTAGTCTTTTGGTGTCATATATATATATATATATATTTTTATTTATTTTACTCATTTATTCTCTAGTAGGTCCCCAACTATGTCCATCCTAAATGGTAACTCAAACGACCTTCTAAGCCTCACCTAACATAAAACAGTGGCTCAAGAGCCCACCCAGCGAGAATACCCCTCTATCATAAGTGTCTTAATTAAATTGCTAGAAACTCAACAATCAAAGGTTCACCCATCCTCACCTAATCCAGCACGAGACTCAACCGATCACTATCGTTAAAGGAATATGATACCAATAATAAACAAAAATCTTAACACGCGAGAATCAAAATTGTACCCTTGACTAAGGAAAGTTCTGCCATGCTCTGCTCCTAGCCTCACTTGAATTTTGCTATATCTCTAGCTCGTTGAGCCAGTCCTCTAGCACCATGACTTGCTTTACCAAAACAGGCTGTCTGGAGATGTCCTACTTTTCCACAGATACGACACTCGTACTTCTTCCTGCCATACTCTTTTCCAATGTCCCGGTTGTCCACTGCAAGAACAACCCCTTTGGGAAACTGGTCTTTGCCTCTTGAGCCACTTTTTGCTGATCGGGATAACTATGCTTTAGTTAATCTTCACCCAAGCTCCCCCCGATGATGTGGGTTGATAGCTCTCGGCGTACCTCGCTCTTAATCAGTTGTCGAATCTCATCCTTCAACTCTTAAATTACCAGGCTTAAGATGCCAACCTCCGCCTTGATTAGATCATTACTTACATCCTGCAGCTCACCCACTTGCCCAGCCTGAGGGGCGGGCTTCTTCGCTACCTCAATAGTCGTACAGGTCACAATTTTCGAAGACATTGGCTCCACGAAAAGGCAGTGCTCTAGGTTATCACTCAATAATCTCAATACCATTACCGACTAGGCATTCTGAGCTATAACTAACCTCAAAACATGCATTATCACCACACAAATTCATGGATGCACAACACAAACTATACAAGTTCACACCTTTACATTGCACATATAATCTATACTTAAGTGGATATCTCATCGTTTTGAACACAACATCGCTTCTTCCACACAATACCATACAAAGGCGCATACTCAATCATTCACAGAACACCAACATTATTGTATTTTATTTTACTTTATTTTACTTTATTTTATTTTATTTTCCGTTCGTTCACATTTTACAAGCTTCAAGTTCACAAGCACTCGGTTTCAATACCACAAATTCTTTTCCACGCTTTCATGCTCAAATCATCACAAAATTTTAGAGTTGCACATTTGAAACTTTATCACGTTCAAACCATTTATCCATGCAATTACTCACACTGTAGGGGTTCTGTTCTTCCTAAATCCTCCTCTGTCCTAGGGTTCTAGGGCAGATTATAGAGTTATACCTGGTTATATATATATATATGTAATCCATATAGGTGTGATCTCCTATATGGATGTTGGCCTTCAATGGTAGTTTTGATGTATTCGGGTGTTGGATGGTGTGCATATTAAGTGTTTGATAAAATGCCTGTGTGGATATGTCTGTGTGTATATGCCTAGTATGTGTTTGACTTTATGCCTGATGGGCTGTGCGAACTAAGTGTTTGGTATTATGCCCGTGAAAGTGTGTATGCTACGTGTTTGGTTTAATGCCTGTGTGACCTTGTATGTTGTGCATGTGGAACCCGGTGGCTGTGGAAGCCCGGGACTGGAACTATTAGCCTGTATGGCTAAGCCTATATGGCCGTGGATACGTTAGCCCGTGTGGCTAAGCCTGAGAGGCTGTGGATATGTTAGCCCGTGTGGCTAAGCCTGAGTGGTTGTGGATATGTTAGCCTATATGGCTAAGCCTGTATGGCTGTGGATAGGTGGGTGCCATTTGAATGTGGTATACAACTTGTTTACATTCTATTGTCACTACACTACACCTGTACACACTCATGTAGACGCTAGGAGCATGGGATGGGTTGGGGAGACATGATCCCTACTGAGTTGTGGCTGCTCACCCCTCCCTCTATGTTGTGTTTTCTTTCAGGAACATACAGGCGTTAGGAGGGACCCCAAGGTGGAAGACCTTATTTACTTTACTGTCTACCATTTATGTTATTTTTATGAGAATTGATGTAACCCCAGTGGGGATGGATTGAAAAGAGGATTTTGTTGTAATAAAGACTGGTTTGGATTGTGGATTGCTTTTATGATCTTTACTATCTTGAATGTGTCGTGGATGTTTAAAATGTTATGTTCGGGGTTTGCACCCTAACCCCTTTGCCCTCCGTGTGGGTACAAGGGGAGTCACGTACCGGTTTCCTCGGGTTGGAAATCCGGGGCGTGACAATATGGTATCAGAGCTTAGTCTAGTTGGCATAGGGTAGTGGGCGGACCTGGTTATCCTAAGTCCTTTGGAGGAGCCTGGAGGGACATGCCTGATCAACATGGTCCTCTTTGAGCCTCCAAGGTGTACTTAGGGTAGTCCAGTCTTGTGGTAGGATTTGCATGCATTGGCATTAGGGCACTAGTTGCATTTGCTGTGAATGTGTGCTGAGCTGTGGATAAGATCATATGATTAAGTGAAATGTGCAACTCTGATTTGTTTGGCAATGTGTATTGAACTGTGCAATGTGATTGATACGATGTATGTGTGCAATGTCATGTGATAGTGGAATTGAACTCTGACCGGGATTCGAGGTTCACTTCCCGTTTTTGGGCAGGTTTGCAGGAGGCTATGGGGACCAAGCTTCACTTGAGTACAGCCTTTCACCCTGAGACTGACGGTCAGACAGAGAGGACGAATCAGACTTTGGAGGACATGTTACGGGCCTGTGTGTTAGATTTTGGGGGTTCGTGGGCAACTCGCCTTCCTTTGGTGGAGTTTGCCTACAATAACAGTTATCAGGCATCCATTGGGATGGCTCCTTTTGAGGCGTTGTATGGGCGGCCGTGTTGATCACCTTTGTGTTGGACCGAGGTGGGGGAGACAGCTCTCTTGGGACCGCAGTTGGTTCAAGAGGCTACCGAGAAGGTTAAGTTGATTCGTCAGCGTTTGTTATCAGCTTAGAGTCGGCAGAAATCTTATGCGGATCAGCGGCGGCGACCTTTGGAGTTTTCTGTTGGTGATCATGTGTTTCTTCGTGTTTCCCCACGTCGTGGACATCGACAGTTTGGGCGAGGTTCCAAGCTATCTCCGTGGTTTATTGGTCCTTTTGAGATTCTGGATCGTGTGGGGCCTGTAGCCTACCGCTTAGCGTTACCACCGCGGCTAAGTCGAGTGCACAATGTCTTCCACGTGTCCCAGTTGCGGAAGTATCACCCTGACCCCACCCATGTGATCGATTGGGGGACCTTAGACATTGAGGATGACCTGTCCATTGTTGAGGCCCCTATCCGTATCCTAGATCGGCGAGAGAAGCTTTTGCGTGGTCGTGCTCTTCCTTTGGTTCGTGTGCTGTGGCAGCACCGTGGCATTGAGGAGGAGACATGGGAACGTGAGTCCGTGATGCGTGAGCAGCACCCAGAATTGTTCGAGGACGAACAATCTTAAGCGTGGGAGGTGGCTGTTGGCTAAGGGATAGTGATGTGTTTTCTTGTATTAGTTGTGTACGATTTGGTGTATTTATATTGTCTTTTAAAGACATGTGTTCTTATTTGTGATGTGTTTTGAGATGTGTATTCGTGACATGCGGACATGTGTTATACGCATTATTGTGGTTATGGATTATGGTGGTACCTTGTTATGTGCTGTTATGTGTTGTGCGCGGTGTATGACCCATTTGGGTGTTGTGGCTCGCCGTGTGGCAAATGGGTAGCTTGTGTTTGTTTTCCTCGTATGTCATTTCTTTTAGAGGACGAAAAGTCTTAAGGGGGAGAGGATGTAAGGACCCGTACCTTGAGTTAGTCACAGTTTTGCCTTCTAAGTAGAGTTTTTCTAGATTTTGACCTAGCGAATGGACTCCAATGAATTCACGTGCAAAAGGAAAGATGCTTAGAATGATGTCCTCTATCTACCACAGAAGTTTCAGGACAAACGGACGTGTATGTGAGGTGCACATGAAATGGGTCCATTTCACGTGCAAGTGTGGTTGTCTTCTACATGATGCAAGGAGGCTAGGGGTGAAGTTTGAGCGCATTTGGAGTGCATTTGGAGTTGCACGTGAATTGGGGAATTCACGTGCAAATTGGCGTGCAGGCATGTTTTTGCATGGTTACCTTGGTTTTGTCATTCTAATCATCTTTTCCCAAAGGACCATGTTGGAATTGTGACTATTTTGGTGTGTATGGGTGTGGGAAGGTCATAGCTTGTTCCATCAAAACTACGTCGTTTGATGATTGGGATTACTTAATCAAAACTACGTCGTTTTGATGTTGTCTTGTCTATATAAGGAGGAGAAGCCCCTCTGTTTTAGGGTTAGGGTTTGTTGCTCCACCGGCCGTCGCGAAAGAGAGAGAGAGAGAGAGAGAGAGAGAGAGAGAGAAGGAGGAAGGAGACCTTCGGTGGCTGCCGGAGCGTCTTGCGTGGTGGTCGGAGTCTTGCGTGGAAGTGGGAGTAGGAGAACATACAAGGTAGGGGTTCTGTTCTTCCTAAATCCTCCTCTGTCCTAGGGTTCTAGGGCAGATTATAGAGTTATACCTGGTTATATATATATATATATGTAATCCATATAGGTGTGATCTCCTATATGGATGTTGGCCTTCAATGGCAGTTTTGATGTATTCTGGTGTTGGATGGTGTGCATATTAAGTATTTGATAAAATGCCTGTGTGGATATGTCTGTGTGTATATGCCTAGTATGTGTTTGATTTTATGCCTGATGGGCTGTGCGAACTAAGTGTTTGGTATTATGCCCGTGAAAGTGTGTATGCTACGTGTTTGGTTTAATGCCTGTGTGACCTTGTATGCTGTGCTTGTGGAACCCGGTGGCTGTGGAAGCCCGGGACTGGAACTGTTAGCCTGTATGGCTAAGCCTATATGGCCATGGATATGTTAGCCCATGTGGCTAAGCCTGAGAGGTTATGGATATGTTAGCCCGTGTGGCTAAGCCTGAGTGGCTGTGGATATGTTAGCCTATATGGCTAAGCCTGTATGGCTGTGGATAGGTGGGTGCCATTTGAATGTGGTATACAACTTGTTTACATTCTATTGTCACTATACTGCACCTGTACACACTCATGTAGACGCTAGGAGCATGGGATGGGTTGGGGAGACATGATCCCTACTGAGCTGTGGTTGCTCACCCCTCCCTCTATGTTGTGTTTTCTTTCAGGAACATACAGGCGTTAGGAAGGACTCCTAGGTGGAAGACTTTATTTACTTTACTGTCTACCATTTATGTTATTTTTATGAGAATTGATGTAACCCCAGTGGGGATGGATTGAAAAGAGGATTTTGTTGTAATAAAGACTGGTTTGGATTGTGGATTGCTTTTATGATCTTTACTGTCTTGAATGTGTTGTGGATGTTTAAAATGTTATGTTCGGGGTTTGCACCCTAACCCCTTTGCCCTCCGTGTGGGTACAAGGGGAGTCACGTACCGGTTTCCTCGGGTTGGAAATCCGGGGCGTGACAGCGCAGACTTGCTGTACAAACCTTAGCTGACAATATCGCTAAGTGGCTGTGTTTATGGTTGTAAGTTTGCCTCGGAGGTAGATGCCTCATAGGTTCGGTGACCCGAAGATTTCAGTTAGCACCTGTAGAAAGTTGCGAAGTTTTGCTTCAAGCTTTATGGTGTTTCTGTGAGTCTACGACTCACATCTTCGAGTCTTCGAGGCTAGAAGTCAGGTTGGATTAGCCTTTTGTGTCACTCTGTTAACTAAAGTCTACGACTCTGCGAGTCTACGACTCTACGAGTCTGCGACTCTTTCGAATAACGCTTAGAGTGACTTCTTCGAGTCCATCTAATTCTACCTGTTATTGTAGCTACGAGTCTACGACCCTAGTTCTGCAGGTCTACAACCTTCGGGTCTCTCAGTTTACTTTATTTGACTAAGTGGTCTGAAAATCTTCGACTCTACGAGTCTTCAACTTCGCTTTTCTTCCTTAATCTTTCACAGAGGCTCATAAACTGAGTTTCTATATAGCTACGACCCTTTAGCTACAACTCTCCGCCATCGATCTCCGAGTCTGGAAGTGTGGCAATTTCTCTATAGTGACTATGTCCCTTGAGTCTACGAGTCTACGACTCTACGACCCTTGAGTTACAGTTTCATTTGTTTGCCAGTCTGATGGTCCCTTGGAGCCTAGAGGGGGGGGGGGGGGGGGGGGGGGGGGGGGGGTGAATAGGCTCTTAGTCAAACTCTTTTGTTCTCTTAAGGCACCGCACTAATCTAGTTAAGTGAAAGAATCACTGCGGAAGATAACCAGATAGTGGAAGTATTTTGTTTTATTATCAAAGATAATTACAACAAAATAGAAGCAACTCTCTTACACTCTGTTTTACAAAAAGGATTCACACACTAGCCTTGTTTGTATCTTTGAGCTCTTGTACATACGCAGGGTTGATCCCTCCTTTTTTTTTTTTTGCACTCTATCACTTTTAGTAAATATACAAGTATGAATTTTTATACAACCATTCCTAAGAGACAACCTTGGAACTTGTAGTTCCGGAATGCGTTCAGCACTAACTATTCCTCGGTAATCTCTCTATCTTGACTGCTGCGGTTTGTGGAGCTCAAGATCTTGGGTTTGAAGAGTATAAGTGCATTTGTGAGTTCCCAAATACAATTGAGGTTGTGTCCACATATCCGGATGATCCACGTGTAAGATTCTTCAGGTTCTCAATAAGTTTGTCTTACATCGGGACGCCACGAGCTGATAACTTTGAATGCAGTGAGTTGAAGTAGTATCTTCTTGGTCCGGTGTAATTCTCCTTACTCCGTTGCTAATGAAGCTCGGAACCTTACTCCGTGTCAGTGGTTGCTTACTCCATGTCAGTGCTTTCTTACTCCGCATGTAAGTTCCTTACTCTGTATGTAAGTTCCTTACTCCGAGCGAGTAAGATATCCGGATTCCTTACTCCGCATCTAGTTTTCTTACTCCGTGTGAATAAAGACTCGGATCCTTATTCTGCATCAATACTTCCTTACTCAGCATGTATGAAAGATTCGGACGCCTTACTCCGTGTCTTCTTCACTTTAGTTCGCTTGAGGGGAAGACTTAACTATTTAACTCCATTTCAATCCTTTTGCTTCGTGTGACCTCGTTGACCAAGACTCTTACTCCGCACTTATCCTTTAAGTTCTTAGTCCTGTACGAATGTTCCTTATTCCGTATGTATTTGTGACTTGGTTATTTACCAAGTGTTTGACGACACTCACTCTTGTCCGGATCAGGATTATGTATCCTGTCCTTAGCTTTGCTCTCACGAGTGCATCTCCGGATTAGTAACATATCTTCCCCTAATGATCAAATAAATACAAAATTGATCTCGATCAAATTACATAAGGCTTTATCAGCATTATCCAAATTCTGGGTTTGATCCAACAATCTCCCCCAATTATGGATATGCCCAAACCCTTTGTAATCTGATCTGGTAAGCAATGTAAAAGAATAACATACAGAATATGCAACACAACCAATTTCATTGATCATCAACTAAGTACAATTCAGCCTTAATACAAGATTTTCACTAAGGTTATAAGGCTTACTATACTTGAAGATCATAGTTGCTGCCTTCTCTCTAAGCTCCATTGTCTGCTTCATCGTATAAGTAGTGTGTTGGCTCCAAGATTTGTCCACAGTCAAAAACGACTTGATGAAGTAACAGACAAAAGCCCCGCAGCTATCTCCATCCGGCTGTTGTGGCACTTGCTTCTTGCCCCGGAATGTCGCCTTCAGCTTCTCAGTTGGGCCCAAGGGTGTGATGCCCAATTCTTCATATAAATGGGCTTTCTTCATAGCTTCAGTCAGTCTGAGACATAGAGGTTCCCATTGATTCTTTCTTACAAAGTGCTCCACTATCTGATGAGAATCAATGAGGATCATTTGCTTGGACTGAATCATAAAGACAGCCATCATGAAGTGTGGCGACATGATCCGGTACGGAATGAGGATAGTTGAGAGAGTTTTCCATGGCTTGCTATCCTCAGCAGTTCCATCGATGAAGGACTGAATTAGATCCACACTGGGAAGATAGCCTTCATTCCAACACTACAAGACATCAAACAAATGCGCATCCTTGTAAAGAGATGGAAACAGCCTCATCTCCATCTTCGCAGCCCTTGAGAAGTTGTCAATATCTTTTGTTGTAAAGAGACCTTTCTCCGAACAAAGAGTCTGAATGTCATCCGGGGAGAAAGGATACATTTCAGAAAGACATCTTCTCTCGGCAGAAGACACAGCATAAGATTTCATTGCTTTGCGAACGTTTCCATCCGCATTAGAGGGGTCAACCTCCGCATATGATGGGAGGAAGGTGTTGGCGGCGGATGAGGAGGATGGAGGAGGAGCTGGAGCTGCAGTAGAGGAGCTTGGCTGAGAAAAGCGGCTTCGTTTGGGAATTTGAACTCCCTGAAGCACTGAAGAGGCAGGCCGCTTCTCAGTCCGAGTAGATGGTTGTGGTGCAGAAGGAGCAGGATCAGATGACACTTTCTCCCCCGGTTTGGCAGATCGACGGGAAGCAACGGGAGGGCGAGCCATCGTATGCGCCAGGTCTGCAAAAGAGGTAGACAAGGAATGGACGGACGAGGCGACGAGATCCATTTTCTGCTCCATGGAGGTAGAGGAGTCAGTGAGAGCGGAGAGGAGGTGAGTGCCAAGTGCATCAACCTTGGCGGCGGTGGCGGAAATTTGGGCACTGTGAGCCTGGGCGTGGCGGTCCAACTGGGCAGAAAGCACAGCGTCGGAGTGGACCGTGCCGAAAGAGGCACGCCCCAGGACCAATTCCGGAGCCTTGGAGGACTCCCCCGCATGAACGGGGAGCAGGAGTGCGGCCGGGCGAGGAGTCCGCAGGAGTATCAGCGGCAGCAGCAGCAGAAGGAGCTTCCGGAGCATCGGAGGCATCCGGGGCAGCTGACCCGCTTTGACCAAATAGGTCAACAATTGGAACGGCGGGGGCAGGAGAAGATGGGCCAGCCTTAGGCGGGGAAGGACCCCGGGCAGAAAGGACGGGACTGGTGGGAGTGGTGAATGCTACATCTGGAATGGAGGCCGGCGTAAGAAAGCCGTGATCCAAGTTCCAGATGATCATTTTCTCCGGGGATTGGGTATGGCAGGTGTAAAACACCCGGAGATCGTTGTCTGGAAGGGAGGCGGTGTGAGCAAGGCTAAAACGGAGCCAGAGGTTCGTTAAGGTGTCGGTGGAAAGATGGGCTAGGTAGTCTCGGGGTTGAGGTAGGGGAGGCAACGGAGCTTCCGGAGAAGAGGTCGGGACATCAGCAGTTGCGGCAGCAACAGCGGAGGTGGAGGGAGTGGGGACATCCGCAGCAGAAGGGGCTGAGGAAACAGCCTTTGGGGCACTGTGCTGAGATGGCCCCGCAACCTCGGACGGGTCGGCATGAACGCTGTGCAGGGAGGCCCGTGAGTGGGAAGGTGCATCAACAGACCGAATCCGGGAGGATCGGGGTGCAGAACTGACCTCGTGGGCTTGGCTATCAGAGGGGTCACCAACAGAGCTGCCTTGTTGTTCCGAGGCAGGGAGAATGCGGAGAGCTACAGTGGGTCGGCGAGCGGTCATGTTCCCATCCGGCGTAAGGTAACGGAGGTAATAAGCCGAGGGAAACGAGACAGCATCAAATCGGGCGAAATGGTCCGGACGTAGATGCCGGAAGACAATGCTGAGGATGCGCCCGAAGGAATGGTTTTCGGGACCATTCAGCAGCAAACGAAATAAGAACATCCCCCAATCCATCGGAAGACCTTCAAAAACGCCGTACATGGCCAGGAGAAGGTCGTACGGAACTGAGTCCAGGGCGGATGTGCGAGCCAGTAAGCATCGACTTAGAATGGTCGCCATACATCGATAGCGACCCTAGAAGGATTTCACCTTGTATTCCTTCCCCTTGTTTGTGCAACCCATAGAAGCCGCCATTGGATCGGCATAAGGGGCTGTGGTTCACCGGGGGGTAGGCGGAGAGCAGCGCGAAGAACGGCGGGAGTGATGATGATGGATTCTCCGCGGACATAGGAGATGATGGAGTCGGTGGTGCAGCGAATCCGTTGGTAATACTCAATGATGTCGTCGATAAGAAGATCGACGGGATTGGAGACCAGATAGAGTATATGTGAGGCTTCAAGGAGAGGGCGAAGCTGGAGAAACCAATCCGGAGGATTGGAGACAGCGTCCCAATCAACCAGATGACCAGGATTAACACCGGAAAGGGAGATTCTGGGTGCCATTACAGATGAAATATGAAGAACAAGAGGAAAGGTGAGGTCTTGATGAGGAAAGTAGCAACGAGAGGTTTAGGGATTGGAAATGAGCAATACTCGTGCTTCGCAAGAATAACCAGAATATATATATCTAAGACCGTGTCCGGAAATGTCAGCGGGCCTAGGAATGTGCGAGTGAGATAGGGACCCGCGCGACATGCTGATGTCATTAGTCTGGATATCGATGCGCCTCCGAATGAAACGATGTCGTGGAGACCACATGACCAAGTAAAGATAACAACTGGTTGCCATCCAGAGAAGTGTGTGTGCAACCCGAGATATGCATTTAATGAATCATCATTATTCCTCCTCAAAAGCATGCGACATATGAGTATACATGGATTGTCACAATTGAGCAGTGTCAGGAGTCCGGAGGAATGACCCGACAATCATCCGGAGTAAATAATATTCATGGAAGAGTATCCAGATGAATAATAGACCTTGTCCGTAGTAAACAGAGTTCGGTGAGAGAGTAGAGTAGATTCCTTTGCAGTCAAAAAGTCGAAGAGAAGAGAAGTACTACAACACTTCAAATCCGAGACTATGGACTGGATTTATCGATACGGTTGCAAAGAAAATCTGAACCTGTAGCTAAATAAGGATAAACTGAAAATACAAAAGCTTAACAGGCAAGGATTAGTACGGATTAGAGAAGATAATCAGTGAAAAACAACATAATCCGAACTAATGAGAAACAGAACTCATGCATTGCTAAGAATGTAGTAGACGTATGCATACGTGAAAATGATCAATATTGCTGAATCAGGACATATGTTAAACAACAATACACAGGTTCATATAGGTCAACATAGCGAAACCGTCTTGCTGAACAACGTAGCTAAGATTAATTAAAGAGCATATGATTTGGCCAATTTAGGATTCATGAGTGAAAAATGATAGAGCGAACACATGTCAAAAGAAGGCAGGTGATTAGCCGATTAAAATGCATGGTTGAAGAAGGAAAATACATCCAAACATGCCACTTTTCTGATTCAAAACAGCATGTCCAGTCAGATCCGGAAGTAAAAGTTTAGAGGAAGGAGAATCCGAGACATATTAGGGGTTCATTGCTGCTCCGCCGTAGATCATTTAATCCTCTCAATGAAAAGCTCCCCCTCAAATAGACAGTCAGGAAAGAGGTCATGAGACATATACGGGGGGTATTACTGAATAATATATAAAGCATTGTCTCCCCCATAGATTGTGCAATCCTCTCGGTTGACCTTTCCGATTTGTAGAAGTTCAGCACTGTCTATCTTATTAGAAAACTATACTTCAGAAGCTGATCAGACTGCGATTGAGTATTCATCCACCAGGCATTCCAAGCTAACCCATTTCACTTCTTCAACTATGCATGTTAATAGAGTAATCTAAATGAACATGCTTTTGTCATGTGGTGATTAATGGAAATTAAGATCATGAAACCAGAAGAGGTAAATCATATAAGCTTTAGTCATGTTAGCTTAAATGACTTCAGTCGGGAAACGCAAGCATCCTCCCAATATGAGGTTGAGATTAATATCAGAAGCATGAAGCCGTTAAACAGTAAGTATGATCAGTAATACAGTCAGTAAGTCTCTACTACTTTCAGTAAACGTACAATGCATGTTCTGAGAGTAAATATACTATTGGGTAATTCAAATGTGAAGCTATGCAGAGAAGTCAAGCATACCTAATCGGAAGAGTAGTTCAGAGAACCTCGCATCAGGTAGGGGCTTTGTAAGTATGTCTGCTAATTGATCTTCATTAGCAACATGTTCCAGTGAAATATGCTTTTTGAGAACATGATCGCGTATGAAGTGATACCTGACCTCAATGTGCTTCGTCTTAGGATGCATGACAGGATTGTTGCTGATGGAAATTGCACTAGTGTTGTCACAGTAGAGTGGAATAGATGACATGTTGAAACCGTAGTCAGTAAGTTGACTTTGCATCCAAAGTAGCTGTGCGCAGCAACTTCTGGCAGCTATATATTCCGCCTCAGTAGTAGAGGTTGATACGGAATTCTGCTTCTTACTGAACCATGAGATCAATCTATTTCCTAGAAACTGACACGTACCGCTTGTGCTTTTCCTGTCGATGCGACATCCAGCGAAGTCGGCATCAGAGTATCCGGATAAGGTGCAGTTGGACTCCTTTGGGTACCAGAGTCCCAAATTCATCGTTCCCTTGAGATACCTTAATATCCGTTTCACATGAAGCATATGTGACTCCTTGGGATTCGCCTGGTATCGTGCACAGATGCAAGTTGCAAACATAATGTCTGGGCGACTTGCTGTAAGATACAGCAAGGATCTGATCATCCCTCTGGAGTCAGTCACATTTACGAATATGCCGTCAGCATCCGGATCTAACTTGGCACTGACAGGCATGGGAGTTTTGACGGGAGATGAACCTTCCATACCAAACTTCTTAATAAGATCGCGAGTGTACTTAGCCTGATTAATGAAGATTCCTTCCTTGAATTGTTTAACTTCTATTCCAAGGAAGTAGGACAGTTCTCCCATCATGCTCATTTCAAACTTGCCTGTCATCAACTTAGCAAACTCTTCACAAAGCTTCGGATTCGTTGATCCGAAAATGATATCATCCACGTATATTTGTACGATCAGAGTGTGTCCTTTCTCTTTTCGTAGAAATAGGGTGGTGTCTATCTTCCCTTTTTGGAAGTTATGAGCAAGTAGGAATTCTGACAGTGTGTCGTACCAGACTCTTGGAGCTTGCTTCAAACCATATAGAGCTTTCTGACGTTTGTAGACAAGATGTCCTGCCTTAGGTTCAATGAAGTCGGGAGGTTGTTCAACATACACCTCCTCTTGAAGGTCTCCATTCAGGAATGCGCTCTTGACGTCCATTTGATAAACTATGAAGTTTTCATATGAAGCATATGCCAGAAACATTCGGATTGCCTCAAGTCTTGCTACCGGAGCAAAGGTTTCATCATAATCTATTCCTTCTTCTTGACGATATCCTTTGGCTACCAGTCCGGCTTTGTTCCGGATTACTATTCCATCCGTATCAAGCTTGTTCCGGAACACCCATTTAATGCCAATGACTTGCTGAGACTTAGGCCTTGGTACTAAGGTCCACACATTATTTCTCTTAAATTGATTCAGCTCGTCTTGCATGGCTTCTATCCAATTTGAATCTTTAAGAGCTTCATCTACCACCTTTGGTTCTATTAGAGATAGAAAACACGAGTGAAGACTCATGTTGGAGGTGGCTGCTCTTGTTCTTACACCAACAGTAGGATCACCAATCACTTGATCTGAGGGATGGTTTCGAGTCCATCTGTAATTCTGTGCATGTGATGGATGATCTTGAACAATTTGAAGCTCTTCCAGATTAGGTGGTTCAGTTGTATCCGCTGGTTGAGCTTCGCCCGGACTAGTTGTTTCCGTATTAGAAGGTACGGTTGAACTAGAAGGTGCTCCGGAATTTTGGGTATCCGTAGGAGTATGTCCGGAGCTAAATGGTAGTCCGGAGTCCGAGTCATCTGTAGCATCATCCATATAATTTCTTTGTGTCTCGCTGATGCCACGTGATTGGTCAGGATGTGTAACAGGAACATTCATAAACTTCGAATAATCGACGTTGCTGTCCATGACCTACACATTAGAACTTGAAGAACCGACTTTTGACCAATCAAGATTAGCTTCATCAAAAGTCACATGGATAGATTCTTCAACTTTAAAAAGTTTTCTATTGAAGACCCGATAAGCCTTGCTATGTAGTGAGTACCCGACAAAAAATCCCATCATCGATTTTGGTTCAAATTTATTCCGGGTCTCTTTGCCATTTATCAAGTATATAGCAAGTACACCCAAAAGCTCGAAATGTGAAATTGAAGGTTTTCGTCCTCTCCACATCTCATAGGGTGTTTTCATGGTAGATTTATTTATTAGAGTTCTGTTCGAACATAGCGGCGGTGGACACAGCTTGACCCATAGAGCGAGAGGAAGCGTTGCCCCCGCTAACATGGATCTACAAGCTTCAACTAAAGTACGATTCTTGCGCTCGGCTACCCCATTTTGTTGTGGGGTTCTGGGAGCAGAGAAGTCATCGTTGTATGCCCTATTCAGAACAATATGATCTCATTTCTGAAAAATCAAATTCTGTACCATGATCACTCCTGATGCATTTAATGCTCAGTCCTTGTGAGTTGCTTATCCAGTTGAAGAGATCTACTAGATGCTCAAAAGTTTGATCCTTTGATTTCAGGAACATCACTCATGTGTATCTGGTGAAATCATCGATAACCACAAGGGTATATCTCGCACCAGCTAGTGATGGAACAGATATAGGACCACAGAGGTCCATATGAAGAAGTTGTAGAGGAGCAGTTATTGAGTTAACTGATTTGCTCTTAAAGCTGTGTTTAGTCTGTATGGTAAGTTGGCATTCTCGACAGAGAGTGTCTCTGGAGAACTTGAGTTTAGGTAGACCAGTGACAAGATCAAGTGATGCTAACTTAGACAAAGTCTTAAAGTTTAAATGAGCGCATCGCTTGTGCCATAACCAACTATCTTCATCTGAAGCTTTAGTGAGGAAGCATACAGGGTCAGAAGAATTATTTCTTAAGACCACTGAGTATATGTCCCCATCTCTTGATCCGGATAACTTTACATCTCCGGATAAGTTTTCCTCATCGTACAGGTGTTGGACATAAAGGAAACAGTAAATCCTTTGTCACATAAATTACTGACACTTAGCAAATTATGCTTCAAACCTTCGACTAGTGCAACTCTAGTGATTGATACACGGCCGTTGGTTAAAGTGTCATACCCAACAGTCTTACCTTTGCTGTTGTCACCATATGAAACGGATGGACCTCATTTTTCATTAACTTCTACAAGCAGAGTCTGATCACCCGTCATATGTCCGGAGTATCCACTATCAAGGATCCACTTGCTTTGATTGATCTTTAACTTCAAGTGATCCAACAGTGCATTCCAGAGATGCTCCTGAAAGACAACAGTTTACACTTTTGGTGCCCAAACTTGTTTCGGGTGGTTAGAAAGAACAGCAGCAATGTCAACGGTTCCGGATTTAACTTTGCTAGGACTTTTAGCTCTCCAATTTGACTTTAATTTGTTAGTTTCAGTTGCTTCTTTTATTTGGGTTATCTTGGGAGAGACACTCCTTTGAGGTTTAGCTTTTGTTTTGCTCGAAGAACCCTTTTTATTGAACTGATCTTTATTGGTACGAATTTGATTACAAAGCCAATTATCAGATAAACTCCAACATTCATAGTGATAATGACCTATTTCCCTACAGATGGAACAGACACTATAATGCGGAGGAGTTGAGCAGGAGTCAAGTGTAAGGGTTAAATTAGCGTACAAGATAGTTATGGGTTAAATTCAGAGAACAAGACACTGTGTAAATAGAAAAATAGTAGCTTGCTCGCGCAGGAGTTGAGCAGGAGTCAAGTGTAAGGAGGCCGCTCGACTGCTCATACGATCAAATTCAGGCACGAGAGCTGGGAACCCGTTGGTGGTCAGGATGCGGATGTAATGGCAAACGTAGAAGCCGCAGGTATGAGCATCATCCTGAGCAGGAACGCCTTGCTTGACTCGCGTAATTTCCATCGGTTTGGAGAGATGATAACCACCACACCCATGCGAATATCCCTGCATGACACGGGTGAGAGTACGATTGAATTCACATAATTGTTCACGCCGATGGATTAGTAAGGTGCTAGGTTTGGAGTCAAAGATGACGATCCATTGGTTCTTGAAGTCAATGTCGAGAAGAAACCAGTGCGGGGATGTTGACAAGTAGGGGATAAGCACATGGTCTACCTCATCCCAGGGACGGAAGGAGTTCTCATATCTGCGACCCTGTATAATCTCGATCATTGTTGCATCATCAATCAGCTAAGCCTGCATGATCGGCAAATAGAGTTCCACCCTGGTATCTCTGCAAATGTGCAGAGGTAGCTTCTCTAGAAATGACTTCTGTGCGAAGATGAACTGAGTCATCTCAATATTATCCATTTCTTCACTGTCATGGAGTAGTCGACAAAGGTCAGGTCAGGTCCGGTGAAGAAGGCTTCATAGCCGCAAGTCCTCGCAATGGTATCCCCAGCAACATAGGTGTTGAATGCAGCTAGTTCAGCTAAGGTGCCTCTAGTTGTTACAATGCGAGGTGGGGCTAATGGTTGGTCGGTGGTGATAGCAGTTGGTTTGGTGGGTGAAGCAGGCATGGTGTACTCAGCCGTACTTGGATGTGAAGTTGAGGGGCCTGGCTGAGTGGAGGAGGATGGTCGGCAGGGAGCAGCCGTCTGCTTCTTCATGCGGGTTGCAATGGGAACATCATCATCATCATCATCAAAATTTGAGATGACTGTGGTTCTGTGTGCGCGCTTTCTCCCCTGCATGTAAGTGGCAGTAGGTTGAGGTTGTGAGTTACTCGGAGAAGGTACGGCTGGCTGTGGAGTATCGACTGGTTTAGGTGCAGGTCGGTCGGATGGCTGTGGGAGTGTGTTTTTGACAGTAAGAGATATTTCACCACTTGCAAGACGATGACATTCTGACAAAATAGCTCCCAGAGTTGTACTGAGTCCTTTGTATTGTCTCTGGTAAGCTCCTTTGATGTCTTCACAGTGTTCCTCCAGATGTCTAAACCCATCTGTGGTCGCACTTGTGAGTGATGTCATTTCTTGCTGCACCTTATCGAGAGTACGGTCTGATGATTCAACTTGAGTTCGTACCTCTTCCATGCTTGACTCCATGGTAGCCAGTCGTTCTTCAAAGGCCTGAGATACTGATGTTTTGAGGATGCCAGAGGAAATCAGTTTCTCAATGACCTTGCTTGCCAGAAGATCTACTTCTTCAGTCGTCAGAGAACGTGAGTGAGACGCAGCTAGTACTGCAATAGCCATTGGGATATTAGCTGTGAACTCCTCACTCACCTGAGTGGCCACCTGATGAACGACATGTGCAGATGGTGTTGCCATCTCAGTCCTTTCCATAGTCTCACGGACTTGTGGGACAGCTCCTGCATCGGAGTCACTGGCTGCAGCACCAGGAGTTTCTTCTTCTGCTGCTTCTTCTTCTACTACAATGCCTACCACCTCAGCATCATGTGGAGTAGATGTGATAGGTGAGTCCACCATGATAGGAGATGGGGTAACCACTGATACGGCTTCCACTGGGTCTCTTCTTACAAGACTCTGCTCGACTAACCAATTAATCAGATGGTCTCTATCTACCATCTGTTTACCAAAGGTGATCCATGCCTTTCGTAAATCAGCGAGGGTCATATGAGCCTTGGCATATTCCATATAAAAATCTTCTAGCTCAGACTCCCCAAGGGTGCTCAACAGTACAGGTGTAGTACCCCTATCCTCTGGGGTTTCCTGTGCTGGTTTTTGCCCTCCAACTGCAGGTGTTGGACCCCATTTTGTCCGGGTTGGACATACTGACCCCATTTGATATACCTTTCTGCCTATGCCATATACCTTGTTGAGCAGGTCCACAATGATCCCATACTTCCAAGGAGTGGTTTCTGCTACAAGTCCTTGAAGCGCCCCAAGACCAACACCAAGTGATAGAGGATGAAAATTGGAGACTAACGCACTTGGCCGAGCTCAAATCGGACGTAAAATGAAGAAATTATGGCCAAAACAATTTTCAAAAAAAAAAAACTTCGGGGTTGACCGTTGACCCTTGACCGTTGACCTGCCGACACCTGGACCCATTGACCTTTGAAGCCCCGAAGCCTCGAAGCCTCGATGCCTCGAAGAATCGAAGCCTCGAAGCCTCGAAGCCTCGAAGCCCCGCTGCCGACACTCCGACCTTCGACCCTTCGACCCTTGACCCTGCGACGCCTTGATCTGCGAACCTTCGAACCTTGACCCCGACGCCTGTAAGCCTTCGACCCTTCGACTCTGGACACTCGAAGCCTATAAACCTGCCGACACTTCGACCTTCGAACCTTGACCCGGACGCCTGTAAGCCTTCGACCCTTCGACCCTGGACACTCGAAACCTATAAACCTGTCGACACTTTGACCTTCGAACCTTTCTCTGATGACGCAGACCACACACTTTAAACTACTCAAAGTAGAGGGTATCCAACTGTACCCCAAAAACAGTTGGTGGTGACTCTAAAACTTCTCACCATTGGTTTAGTTTGAGCTCACCCCAAAAGGGCTCGGACGAAAACCAGTAATGACAGCTGGCGACTCTGCTGGGGATAATGAACACTTTAGAGAGTTAGGTCTAGAACTAGGATTAGGAGGTTATATTTAATTGTACTGTTGTATATATTTAACTGTCATGCTAAGTTGTTTTTTTAGATGTAATTGTGATTTACTTATTTTTTATACAGTTGTCGTTTAAACTGTGATTTATTTATATGCTTTAATTACCATGATAGTTGTGATTTACTGCTTTCCATACTTGTTGCATTCATGCATAACCCTATACCCGGGTTTAGCACAATTTAGGTTAGCGAGGTTCAGTACGGTCCCCAGCGCGTTGATCATTATCCGCAATGGGGCCTTGGACTCCTCACTCAAGCTTGAGGTTCTTTTAAGGCACGTCCTTTTAAGATCCCCCTCCGGTAAATCCCATGGTTTACGGAGCCCTCTATTGAGGAAGTTTGGGAACCAACGAATAAGATAGGTGTAGCAATAGAAGCCCATCAGGGGCATTGACCCACACTTTATTTGCTCATTCCATGCTAACCCTTGTTTTGCAGGGTAGTCCTTAAGTCATTCCCTGCACATATTAGCTGTTTTTTTACTATTGGTTTATTCTTTTTCCTGTCTAACTGCCTTGATATATTAACCTGTCATCCTAACCTGTCACCATGCAGAACACAACATTCATATAGGCATGGCGACTTTCAGTCATCTCCTAAAAGGCCCTCAGGACAAGGAGGCTGTCGCAGTGGTGGCCCAAGCATCTGGAGACATTCAACTTCGCCTTGGAGACTTTCCGCCGGGGGAAACCCTCAAGGCAGAACATGTTATCATAGAAGATCAGCTGGACTACACTAAGGAGGTGCAGACAATATGGAGGCAGTGGTCAGATGAAAGGAAAAGCATATACATACGACAGTTTGGGGATTTGCTCCATGTGGCCGAGTTACTGGCCGATACAGATATGCTTGGGGCAGCCATATATTTCTGGGAGCCTCGACGGCGGTGCTTTGACTTCAACGGCATAGATCTGGTTCCCACAATAGAAGAACACAGAAGATTATTGGACATCCCCGTGGAAAACAAAATGAAGATCTATCTACCTGAGCCCAGAAGGTCATGTCGAAGGGCCTTTGCTGAGATTATGGGAAAGCCAGTATGGGACTCACTGGCGGTCACAACCTACGGTGGGCGAGAATATCTTCCATGGGCAACAATCAAAGAAATAATACAGACTGCAACAGAAGCAGAGGCACACAAACTGCTTACACTAGCTATATATGGGCTACTCATTTTCCTGAGGATACCGGCCCACATCGATGGGGCAATTGTAGATTTGGTCTAGCAGGTGCTCAAAGGATGTGACCCTACTCCTGCTATCTTGGCTGAAACCATCCGATCTCTTACTTACCTGAGGAGTAAAGGCTCGGGACAGTTCATGGGTTGCCTACCTCTCCTGTGTACCTGGTTGCAAGGTCATTTCCCATGTAGTGTTCATCGTTTCCCTGCTATTTATCAAGTACCAGCCACAACACTACTAGATATTCTGCTCAGCAAGTGGAGCCTTCCAAAAGACTTTGAAAACTGGAAAAAGAAGTTGGAGAACCTCACAGAAGCTGACATTACCTGGACTGCTCCTTAGATGCCGGTGGTCTCCATGACATATAGCTGCGGGGACTACAATTGGGTTCCACTTTTAGGTCCCTGGGGAGGAACTGCATATGCACCACTGCAGGTGGGAAGACAAGTGTGGCTTCATCAAATTATTCCAGTGCTCTTTGGCATGGAAGAATGTGACTTCACTTACAGTAGAACCATGCTCATAGAAGAAGGCAAGAAGATGTATCAAGCATGGTCCACACCACACAAGATTCAACCCAATAGTTCAAAACCTGGTGTCTACCCCGCATACATATCTTGCAGGGCATAACACAAGCCACAGCTAACTTCAGACATGAAGGCTATCCTCCAGGAGAATCAGACTTTAACGCAGTAGATCCATAGGCTAGAAGCATCTCTAGAGGGAGCTCTTCAAAGGCTGCAGCTGAGGGAAAAACAAGTCAAGACCATAATGAAGAAGAGGGAGGAAGCAGGTGAATGACCACCCCAGAGAAAGAGGCGCCGTGCTCCTTAGGAGATGACTGGAAGAATGCCTTAGGATCATGTAGTGATAACTTTCATTTTACATGGCATTTCAGCATTGTATGTTTGTATTGAGTGTTTGTATCGTGTGTTTTGTTTGCAATAGAGTTGTTTGTTTCTTTAACACTCTGCATAGACATTCATGCATACATGCATATCAAATGAAAAATCAAATCAAAATTCCCTTGTACCCAGGTGGGTAGCTGCCTCCCTCTAGGATTGCACACTTATACAATCTCAGATCCCGGCACAATCAAATACCTCAACCGCAGCCAATGGCAGAAGAAACAGAAAACAGACTCATGGGGTTGGAACAGTCACAACAAACCCTACAGGGGCAAATGTCTGCAATAATTGAAATGCTCACAAAATTGACTGAAGAAAGAGGAAGAATTCCGACAGGGGAAACTACCAATCACCATCAAGAACAGGGACAGGAGGCCGTTCAGTCACCCAACCTGGCTCCAAGCCAGGCACCCACATACCATCCTACTATGGCACAACCTCCAACCCCAAATCAAACTCATTTCACTATGCCTGTACCAGGAAATGTAATGGAAGCGGTGGGTTCCCCAGCCCCTCAAGAAAATGTTGAGTCTTCCGCTCTACGCCGACTCGAGGAAAGATTAAAAGCCGTAGAAGGCATGGACAGCTATGGCATGACCAGCCCACAAGACTTATGCTTAGTCCCTGGAGTGGTGCTACTGCCAAAATTCAAAATGCCAGAGTTTGAAAAGTTCAACGGGACCCGATGTCCGAGGACGCATTTGGCCATGTATTGTCAAAAGATGGCTGCTTATGCTGGTGAAGACAAGCTCCTCATGCATTGTTTCCAGGAGAGCCTAACTGGGGCATCCCTTCGCTGGTACTTTCAATTGAATGGAAAACGCATTAAGACATGGAAGGATTTGGCTACCTCTTTCCTGGCACAATACAAACATGTCATCGAGCTGGTGCTGGATCGACAAATCCTGCAGTCCATGGAAAAGGGATCCGAGGAGAACTTCAAAGATTATGTACGAAGATGGAGAGAGGCCGCTGTGGAGGTCCAACCTCCTCTTATTGAAAGAGAACTCACCACTCTTTTTATCAACACACTAAAAGGTGTATACTACGAGAAGTTGATAGGTAACGTCTCCAATAGCTTTGCAGACTTGGTTGCATCCGGTGAACGTGTAAAGAGTGGAATTAAAGGAGGAAAGCTAAAGGGTGATGCAGCTGAGGCATCAAAACGGTTTCAACCACCTGCAAAGAAGAAGGAAAATGAGAGCAACCTGGTATACCAAGCACACCAGTCAATACAACCAACATTCTACCAAGCGCCAGGATGTTACAGAGGGTCATCGGTAGCTGCTTATGCTGCACCTGCTCCATCTCCCCAATTCATGCCATACCTGCCACAAGGAGGGGTCCCATTTCCATACTCAATGGCACCTAACTCATTTCAACCGAGAGCGCCATACCCAGAGCAACCAAGGCCAGCAACTCAGGAAGGACCAGGAGCCTCATTCCAATGCCAGGGGCAACCAAGGGCCCCGACCCAGCAAGCAGGAGCGAATCAGGCTTCTCGTCGACCACGACAAGAGTTTGATCCTATTCCAATAACTTATTGATGGTCCCTTGGAGCCTAGAGGAGGGTGAATAGGCTCTTATCGAAACTCTTTTCTCTCTCTTAAGACACAAACACTTATCTAGTTAAGTGATAGAATCACTGTGGAAGATAACCAGATAGTGGAAGTATTTTGTTTTATTATTTCAAGATAAATACAACAAAATAGAAGCAAGGCTCTCTTACACTGTTTATAAATGAACTCACACACTAGCCAAATTCTATCTCCAAAAATAAAGCCGCTTGTGCATACACAGGGTTAATCTTTGCTTACAAATGCACATACGCGCTCGCTCATTTTACACAAATGTACAAGTATGAATATTTATACAAAACATTCCTAAGAGACAACCTTGGAACTTGTAGTTCCGGAATGCGTTCACCACTAACTATCCCTCGGTAATCTCTCTGCCTTGACTGCTGCGGTTTGTGGAGCTCAAGATCTTGGGTTTGAAGAGTATAAGTGCGTTTGTGAGTTCCCAAATACAATTAAGGTTGTGTCCACATATCTGGGTGATCCACGTGTAAGATTCTTCAGGTTCTCAACGAGTTTGTCTTACATCGGGACACCACGAGCTGATAACTTTAAATGCGGTTGAGTTGAAGTAGTATCTTCTTGGTCCGTAGCTAATGAAGCTCGGAACCTTACTCCGTGTCAGTGATTGCTTATTCCGTAGCTAATGAAGCTCGGAACCTTACTGGAATCCTTAGTCCGTGCCAGTGCTTCCTTACTCCGCATGTAAGTTCCTTACTCCGTATGTAAATTCCTTACTCCATATGTAAGTTCCTTACTCCGGGCGAGTCTTAAAGGGTCGGATGACTTATTCCATATCAGTGCTTCCTTACTCCGCATGTAAGTTCCTTACTCCGTATGTAAATTCCTTACTCCGTATGTAAGTTCCTTACTCCGGGCGAGTCTTAAAGGATCGAAGTCCTTACTCCATACTAGCGCTTCCTTACTCCGTATGAGTAAGTTGTCCGGATTCCTTACTCCGCATCTAATTTCCTTACTCCGTGCGAATAAAGGCTCGGATCCTTATTTCGCATCAATACTTCCTTACTCCGCATTAGTTTGACTAGGTCCGTTTGAGGTACTTAAGAACATATTCCGCAATCCGTAGCTTTTAAGTTCTTAGTCCGCACGAATGTTCCTTATTCCGTATGTATTGATGACTTGGTTATTTACCAAGTGTTTGATGACACTCACTCTTGTCCGGATCAGGATTATGTATCCTATCCTTAGCTTTGCTCTCACGAGTGCATCTCCGGATTAATAACACATCTTCTGCAACAATCAAATAAACACAAAAGATCTCAGATCAAATTACATAGGGCTTTATCAGCATTATCCAAATTCTGGGTTTGATCCAACAATCTCCCCCAATTATGGATATGCCCAAACCCTTTGTAATTTGATCTGGTAAGCAGTGCAAAAAGATAACATACAGAATACGCATCACAACCAATTTCATTTAACAAGAACTAAGTACAATTCAGCCTTAATACAAGATTTTCACTAAGGTACATAAGGCTTACTATACTTGAAGATCATAGTTGCTGCCTTCTCTCTAAGCTCCATTGTCTGCTTCATCGTATAAGTAGTGTGTTGGCTCCACGATTTGTCCACAGTCAAAAATGACTTGATGAAGTAACAGACAAAGGCCCCGCAGCTATCTCCATCCAGCTGTTGTGGCACTTGCTTCTTGCCCCAGAATATCGCCTTCAGCTTCTCAGTTGGACCCAAGGGTGTGATGCCCAACTCTTCATATAAACCGGCTTTCTTCACGGCCTGGTCACCTGAGACACAGTGGTTCCCATTGATTCTTTCTTACAAAGTGCTCCACTATCGATGAGAATCAATGAGAATCATTTGCTTGGACTGAATCATGAAGACAGCCATCATGAAGTGTGGCGACATGATCCGGTACGGAATGAGGATAGTTGAGAGAGTTTTCCATGGCTTGATATCCTCAGCAGTTTCGTCGATGAAGGACTGAATTAGATCCACACTGGGAAGATAGCCTTCATTCCAACACGGTAGAACTTCAAACAAGTGCCCGTCCTTGTATAGAGATGGAAACAGCCTCATCTCTATTTTAGCAGCCCTCGAGAAGTTGTCAATGTCTTCTGTAGTAAAGAGTCCTTTCTCCGAACAAAGAGTCTGAATGTCATCCGGGGAGAAAGGGTACATTTCAGAAAGACATCTTCTCTCAGCAGAAGACGCTGCATAGGACTTCATTGCTTTGCGAACACTTCCATCCGCATCAGAAGGGTCAAACGCCGCATATGATGGGAGGAAGGTGTCGGCTGCGGGTGAGGAGGATGGAGGAGGAGCTGGAGCTGCAGTAGAGGAGCTTGGTTGAGAGAAGCGGCTTCGTTTGGGAATTTGAACTCCCTAAAGCATTGAAGTGGCAGACCGCTTCTCAGTCCAAGTAGATGGTTGTGGTGCAGAAGGAGCAGACGGATCAGATGACACTTTCTCCCCCGGTTTGGCAGATCGCCGGGAAGCAACGGGAGGACGAGCCATCGTGTGCTCCAGGTCCGCAATGGAGGTAGACAATGAATGGACGGACGAGGCAACGAGATCCATTTTCTGCTCCATTGAAGTGGAGGAGTCAGTGAGAGCGGAGAGGAGTTGGGCGCCGAGGGCATCAACCTTGGCAGCGATGGTGGAAATTTGGGCGCTTTGAGCTTGGGCGTGTCGGTCCAGCTGGGCGGAAAGCACAGCGTCGGAGTGGACCGTGCCAAAAGAGGCACGCCGAAGGACCAACTCCAGAGCTTTGGAGGACTCCCCCGCATGAATAGGAGCAGGAGTGCGTTGGGCAGAGGAGTCCGCAGGAGTATCAGCAGCAGCAACAACAGAAGGGGTATCCGGAGCATCAAAGGCATCCGGAGTAGCTGACCCGCTGTGACCAGAAAGGTCAACCACGGGAATAGCGGCAGCAGGAGAAGAGGGGCCAGCCTTAGTAGGAGAAGGACCCCTGGCGGAATGTGCTGGGCTGGAGGGAGTAGTGAACGCCACATCTGGAATGGAGGCCGGCATAAGAAAGCCGTGATCCAAGTTCCAGATGATCATTGTCTCCGGGGATTGGGTATGGCGTGTGTAAAACACCCGGTGATCGTTTTCAGGAATGGAGGCAGTGTGGGCAAGGCTAAAACGGAGCCATAGGTCCGTTAAGGTGTCGGCGGAGAGATGGTCAAGGTAATCTCGGGGTTAAGGTAGGGGAGGCAAAGGGGCTTCCGGAGAAGAGGCCGGGACATCAGCAGTGGCGGCCGCAACAGTGGTATCAACTGCGGCAGCAACAGCGGAGGAGGAGGGAGTGGGGACATCCGCAGCAGAGGGAGCTGAGGAAATAGCTTTAGGAGCACTGCGCTGAGATGGCCCCGCAACCTCGGATGGGTCGGCACGAACGCTGTGCTGGGAGGCCCGAGAATGAGAGGGTGCTGCAACGGACCGAATCCGGGAGGATCGGGGTGCAGAACTGACGTCAGGGGCTTGGTTGTCGGAGGGGTCACTAATAGAACTGCCTTGTTGTTCCGAGGCAGGGAGTATGCGGAGAGCTGCAGATGGTCGGCGGGCTGTCATGTTCCCATCCGGCGTAAGATAACGAAGGTAATAAGCCAGAGGAAATGGAACAGCATCATATCGGGCGAAATGGTCCGGATTAAGATGTCGGAAGACAATGCTGAGGATGCACCCGAAGGAACGGTTCTTGGAACCATTGTGCAGCAACCGAAACAAGAACATCCCCCAATCCATTGGAAGACCTTCAAAAACGCCGTACATGGCCAAGAGAAGGTCGTACGGAATAGAGTCGAGGGCGGATGTGCGAGCCAGTAAGCAGCGACTCAAGATGGTCGCCATACATCGATAGCGACCTTGGAAGGATTTCACCTTGTATTCCTTGCCTTTTTGTGTTCAACCCATAGAAGCCGCCATTGGATCGGCATCTGGGCGCTGTGGTTCACCAAGAGGTAGGTGGAGAGCAGCGCGGAGAACGGCCGGAGTGATGATGATGGATTCACCGCGGACATAAGAGGTTATGGAATCGGTGGTGCAACGAATCCGTTGGTAATACTCAATGATGTCGTCGATAAGAAGATCGACGGGATTGGAGATCAGGTTGAGTATATGCGAGGCTTCAAGGAGAGGGCGAAGCTGGAAAAACCAATCCGGAGGATTAGAGATAGCATTCCAATCAACCAGATGGCCAGGATTAACGCCGGAAAGAGATATTCTGGGTGCCATTGCAGATGAAATTTGAAGGACAAGAGGAAAGGTGAGGTCTTGGCGATGGAAGGAGCAACGAGAGGTTTAGGGATTTGAAATGAGCAATACTCGTGCTGCGCAAGAATGATCAGAACATATAAGACCGAGTCCGCAAATGTAAGCGAGTCTAGGAATTGGCGAGTGAAATAGGAACCCGCTTGACAGGCTGATGTCATTATGCTGGATATCGATGCCCCTCCGAATGAAACGATGTCGTGGAGACCGCATGACTAAGTAAGTGTAACAGCTGGTTGCCATCTAGAGAAGTGTGTGTGCATCCCGAGATTTGCATTTAATGAATCATCATGATTCCTCCTCAAAAGCACGCGACATATAGGAAGACTTGGATTATCGCAATTAAACTGTGTCAGGAGTCCGGAGGAATGAACCGACAATCATCCGGAGTAAATAATAGTCGAGGAAGAGTATCCGGATGAAAAGTAGACCGTGTCCGTAGTAGACAGAGTTCGGTGAGAGAGTAAAGTAGATTCCTTTGCAGTCAATAAGTCGAAGAGAAGAGAAGTACCACAACACTTCAAATCCAAGACTATGGACTAGATTTATCGATACGGTTGCAAAGAGAATCTGAACCTGTAGCTAAAGAAAAAATGAACTGAAAATACAAAAGCTTAACAGGCAAGGATTAGTACGGATTAGGGAAAATAATCAGTGAAAAACGACATAATCCGAACTAATGAGAAACAGAACTTATGCATTCCAGGAGATGTAAGAGACATATACATACGTGAGAATGAGCAATATTATCGAATCGGGGCATATGTCGGATAACCATACACAAGTTCATATAGGTCAACATAGCGAAACCGTCTTGCTGAACAACGTAGCTAAGATTAATTAAAGATCATATGATTTGGCCAATTTAGGATTCATGAGTGAAAAATGTGGAAGCGAACACATGTCAAAAGTAAGCAGGTGATTAGCCGATTAAAATGCATGGTTGAAGAAAGAAAATACATCCAAGCATGCCACTTTTCTGACCCTAAACAGCATGTCTAGTCAGATCCGGAAGTAAAAGTTTAGAGGAGGGAGTATCCGAGACATATTAGGGGTTTATTATTGCTCCCCCGTAGATCATTTAATCCTCTCAATGAAGAGCTCCCCCTCAAATAGACAGCCAGGAAAGAGGTCATGAGACATATACGGGGGGTATTACTGAATAATATATAAAGCATTTTCTCCCCCGTAGATTTTGCAATACTCTCGGTTGACATTTCCGGTTTGTAGAATTCAGCACTGTCTATCTTTTTAGGAAACTATACTTTAGAAGCTGACCAGACTGCGATTGAGTGTTCATCCACCAGGCATTCCGAGCTAACCCATTTCATTTCTTCAACTATACATGTTAATAGAGTAATCTAAATGAACATGCTGTTGTCATGTGGTGATTAGTGGAAATTAAGATCATGAAACAAGAAAGAGGTAAATCATATAAACTTTAATCATGTTAGCTTAAACGACTTCAGTCGGGAAACGCAAGCATCCTCCCAAAATGAAGTTGATATTTATATCAGAAGCATGAAGCCGTTAATCAGTAAGTATGATTAGCATTAAAATCAGTATGTATCTTCGACTTTCAATAAAAACACAATGCATGTTCTGATAGTAAGTATACTGTTGGGTAAATTAAATGTGAAACTATGCAGAAAAGTCGAGCATACCTAAACGGAAGAGTAGTTCAGAGAATCTTGCATCAGGTAACGGCTTTGTAAAAATGTCGGCCAGTTGATCTTCAGTAGCAACGTGTTCCAGTGAGATATGACTTTTAAGAACATGTTCACGTATGAAGTGATACCGGACTTCAATATGCTTCGTCTAAGGATGCATGACAGGATTGTTGCTGATAGCAATAGCGCTAGTGTTGTCGCAGTAAAGTGGAATAGATGACATGTTGAAACCGTAGTCCGTAAGTTGACTTTGCATCCAGAGTAGTCGTGCGAAGAACTCCCAAGCAGCTATATATTTCGCTTCAAAGAGAGAGGTTCATACGGAATTCTGCTTCTTATTGAACCATGAAATTAATCTATTTCCAAGAAACTGACATGTACCACTTGTGCTCTTCCTGTCGATGCGACATCCAACGAAGTCGGCATCAGAGTATCCGGATAAGGTGAAGTTGGACTCCTTTGGGTACCAGAGTCCCAAATTCATCGTTCCCTTGAGATACCTTAATATCCGTTTAACATGAAGCATATGTGACTCCTTGGGATTCGCCTGGTATCGTGCACAGATGCACGTTGCAAACATAATGCCTGGGCGACTTGCTGTAAGATACAGCAAGGATCCGATCATCCCTCTGTAGTTAGTCACATTTACTGATATGCCGTCAACATCCGGATCTAACTTGGCACTGACAGGCATGGGAGTTTTGACGGGAGATGAACCTTCCATACCAAACTTCTTAATAAGATCGCGAGTGTACTTAGCTTGGTTAATGAAGATTCCTTCCTTTAATTGTTTAACTTCTATTCCAAGGAAGTAGGACAGTTCTCCCATCATGCTCATCTCAAACTTGCCTGTCATCAACTTAGCAAACTCTTCACAAAGCTTCGGATTCGTTGATCCGAAAATGATATCATTCACGTATATTTGTACGATTAGAGTGTGTCCTTTCTCTTTTCGTAGAAATAGGGTGGTGTCTATCTTCCCTTTTTGGAAGTTGTGAGCAAGTAGGAATTCTGACAGTGTGTCGTACTAGGCTCTTGGAGCTTGCTTCAAACCATATAATGCTTTTCGAAGCTTGTAGACAAGATGTCCTGCCTTAGGTTCAATGAAGCCGGGAAGTTGTTCAACGTACACCTCCTCTTGAAGATCTCCATTTAGGAATGCGCTCTTGACGTCCATTTGATAAACTATGAAGTTTTCATATGAAGCATACGCCAGAAACATTCGGATTGCCTCAAGTCTTGCTACCGGAGCAAAGGTCTCATCATAATCTATTCCTTCTTCTTGACGATATCCTTTGGCTACCAGTCTGGCTTTATTCCGGATTACTATTCCATCCGTATCAAGCTTGTTCCGGAACACCCATTTAACGCCAATGACTTGCTAAGACTTAGGCTTTGGTACTAAGGTCCACACATTATTTCTCTTAAATTGATTCAGCTCTTCTTGCATGGCTTCTATCCAATTTGAATCCTGAAGAGCTTCATCTACCACCTTTGGTTCTATTTGAGATAGAAAACACAAGTAAAGACTCATGTTGGAGGTGGCTGCTCTTGTTCTTACACCAACAGTAGGATCACCAATCACTTGTTCTGAGGGATGGTTTCGGGTCCATCTGTAATTCTGTGCATGTGATGGATGATCTTGAACAATTTGAAGCTCTTCCAGATTAGGTGGTTTAGTGGCATCCGCTAGTTGAGCTTCGTCTGGACTAGATGTTTCCGTATTGAAAGGTACGGTTGAACTAGAAGGTTCTTCAACACTGTTTCTTTCAGTGTTAACTAGTCCGGACGGACTTGAAGGTGCTCCGGAATTTTGGGTATCCGTAGGAGTATATCCGGAGCTAAATGGTAATCCGGAGTCCGAGTCATCCATAGCATCATCCATATAATTTCTTTGTGCTTCGCTGATGCCACGTGGTTGGTCAAGATGTGTAACAGGAACATTCATAAACTTTGAATAATCGATGTTGCTGTCCATGACATGCACTTTAGAACTTGAAGAACCGACTTTTGACCAATCAAGGTTAGTTTCATCAAAGGTCACATGGATAGATTCTTCAACTTTAAAAAGTTTTCTATTGAAGACCCGATAAGCTTTGCTATGAAATGAGTACCCGACAAAGATCCCATCATCAGATTTTGGTTCAAATTTATTCCGGGATTCTTTGCCGTTGTTCAGTATATAGCAAGTACACCCAAAGGCTCTGAAATGTGAAATTGAAGGCTTTCGTCCTCTCCACATTTCATAGGGTGTTTTCATGGTAGATTTATTTATTAGAGTTCTGTTCTGAACATAGCAGGCAGTGGACATAGCTTCAGCCCATAGACTGAGAGGAAGCATTGCCCCTGCTAACATAGATCTGCCAGCCTCGACTAAAGTGCGATTCTTGCGCTCAGCTACCCCATTTTGTTGAGGAGTTCTAGGCGCAGAGAAGTCATGCTGTATGCCCTGTTCAGAACAATATGATCTCATTTCTGAAAAATCAAATTCTGTACCATGATCACTCCTGATGCACTTTATGCTCAGTCCTTGTGATTTGCTTATCCAGTTGAAAAGATCTATAAGATGCTCAAAAGTTTGATCCTTTGATTTCAGGAACATCACCCCTGTGTATCTGGTGAAATCATCGATAACCACTAGGGTATATCTCGCACCAGCTAGTGACAGAACAGATATAGGACCACATAGGTCCATATGAAGAAGTTGTAGAGGAGCAGTTATTGAATTAACTGATTTGCTCTTAAAGCTATGTTTGGTCTGTTTGCCTAGTTGGCATTCTCGACAGAGAGAGTCTTTGGAGAGCTTGAGTTTTGGTAGACCAGTGACAAGATCAAGTGACGCTAATCTAGACAGAGTCTTAAAGTTTAAATGTGCATATTCCTTGTGCCATAGCTAACTATCTTCATCTGATGCTTTAGTGAGGAAGCATACAGGGTCAGAAGAATTATTTCTTAAGACCACTGAGTAAATGTCCCCATCTCTTGATCCGGATAACTTAACATCTCCGGATAAGTTTTCTCTTACTGTACAGGTGTTGGACAAAAAGGAAACAGTAAATCCTTTGTCACATAAATTACTAACACTTAGCAAATTATGCTTTAAACCTTCGACTAGTGCAACTCTAGTGATTGATACACAGCCGTTAGTTAAGGTGCCATACCCGACAGTCTTACCTTTGCTGTTGTCGCCATATGAAACGGATGGACCTTGTTTATCATTAACTTCTACAAGCAAAGTCTGATCACCCGTCATATGTCCGGAGCATCCACTATCAAGGATCCACTTGCTTTTATTGATCTTTAACTTCAAGTGATCCGGCAATGCATTCCAGAGATGCTCCTGAAAGACAACAGTTTACACTTTTGGTGCCCAAACTTGTTTCGGGCGGTTAGAGAGAGCCGCAGTATTGTCAACATTTACGGATTTGATTTTGCTAGGACTTTTAGCTCTCCAAGTTGACTTTAGCTTGTTAGTTTCAGCTACCTCTTTTATTTGGGTTTTCTTGGGAGAGATACTCCTTCGAGGTTTAGATTTTGTTTTGCTCGAAGAACCCTTTTTGTTTAACTGATCTTTATTGATATGAAATTGATTACAAAGCCAGTTATCAGATAAACTCCAACATTCATAGTGATAATGACCTATTTTCCTACAGATGGAACAGACACTATAATGTGAAGTACAAACAGGGGATACAGGTCTCTTAGATTTTACAGACTTTCTACTCTGTTCCCTGTGGCCTAATCCATTGCGTTTGGGTGACGCGCTCTTGGCCCTAGATGCATCAGCCTTAGCCTTGTCTTTCTTTTTGGGTGCTACGAGTTTTGGCTTTTAATCGCAGCAGCCTTCCCTTCATCTTTAGTTACGGGTGCTACCGCTTCGGGAAGTGCAAGAATGACCTTGACTCCACGATCATAAACTATGGTGCCACCTGAAATGAAACCATCCAACGGTTTAGATGTACTAACAGGATATAAGTTGGTTAGTTTAGGAGTGAAATCCGGAGGGCACTCAGTAGCTTGAGCTATGGATGTTGATGACTCGGAACCTAGGCCAGGCTTGACTCGGATGTCGTCAGGATCAGTCCTAAAGGTAGAGGCTATTTCCCCGGATGTTAGCCACTTACGATTTATTTCCTTTTCCTATTCCAGTTCATTTTCGAGTCTTTTTACTATAACTTTTAGGCCTGAGAGATTGGTATTTAACAAATGATTTTCACCTCTTAGATCGTGATACCAAGCTTCTTTTCCTCTGAAGTCAGTGATATCCTTTTCGAGTCTATTAATAGTAAATTCAAGACGTTTATTCTAACTTTCCATATCTTTGTACATTTGAGTAATTATTAGTCTCTCATTCTTTTCATGATCACATGCAGTAGTAAGAGATTTTAATTTACTCAGAAGCTCAGAGATAGAAGGTACCTCAGTATTTGCCATGAGGTAGACGTTCGGCTTGGTTGGCTCATCATCCGAGGATTCCTCCTCTTCTTCCGAGCCACTCATGTATTTTGTCACGAGCGCCTTCCTCTTGTTCTTGCTGTTGTCTGAGGTGGAGTGGCGAGGAGTTACCTTGTCACTTTTCTCAGCCACTTTTGATTTGGACCTGCATTCCTTGGCCCAGTGACCGGTTTTCCCACAGTTGAAGCATTCCTGGGAACTGGACTCCGGTCGCTCCTTCCTTTGGAAAGATAATGACGAGCGTCTCCTGAACCCTTTTCTACTTTTCCGTAGGAATCGCTCAAAGGATTTGACAAGAAGAGCTATCTCCTCCTCCTCGTCAGAATCAGAATTCTCGGACACGTCCGTATCATCATTCCTCAGTATGTTTAGACATTCTGTAGCTTTGAGAGCTACCCCCTTTTCTTTCCAAGCTATTTTCTCATCCCGGTCAGAGTACTTAAACCTGACTTCGTGAGTCCGCAGCTCTCCATATAGTTCTTCAAGGCGAACATACTGCCAGTTCTTGTCTGATTGCATCTGGAGTTGTTTGGAGTAGTAGTGATCCGGCAAGGAGCGAAAGAACTTGTCATTGATCTGGGATTGAGAACAATGCTCATTGACAGTCTTCAGCTCAAGAATGAGCTTGCTGAATCTCTGATAGATGCTTTCGAGTGATTCGCCCGGTTTATGATTGAAACTCTCAAAGTTCTGTCTGAGAGTACAGATCACGTTCTGCATCTGGGACTAACTCCCCTCATAGAGGATTGTCAGTTTGTCCCAAACAGCTTTTGCTATCGTGCAGCCCTGGACGTCCGTGAAAGCCTCGGAATCCAAAGACGATGTAACATATGCCAGAGCCTTTTCACTAGCGCACTGCCAAGCTCTTTCATCGTTGGTAAGTTCAGCATCTGTCTTTGGCCTCCTAACTCCATGTTCTCCGATAGTCATCGGAATTGGAATCTCCTGATGAAGACATGGCCACATAAGATGATCGTGGCATACCATAAACATCTTCATGCGAGCTTTCCACTGGGAGAAAAGCTCAGGTGTGAATTTGGGCAGTTTCGTCAGAGTAAAGCCAGAACTTCGACTAGACACAAAGTTGGAAGTTCAGTCTTTTGATATCCGCATACAAGATGCTCCTGCACATTGCATGGCCATTGAAGGAAATACTGAAGAAAAACCTTGGTTTGAGGATATCAAACAATACTTGCTTAAACAAGAATATCCAGTTGAGGCCTCTGAGTCTTATAAAAGAAATATCCGAAGGTCAGCCTCCAACTATTATCTTGATGGCTCGATTCTGTACAAGAGAAACCATGACATGGTGTTATTGCGGTGTGTGGCAAAAGAAGAATCAACACAGATAATGAAAGAAGTGCACGAAGGGGAATGTGGTTCACATGCAAACGGACATGCATTAACAAGACAAATCATGCGAATGGGCTATTATTGGGTCACCATGGAAAAAGATTGCATTGAATATGTGCACAAATGCCTCAAGTGTCAAATTTATGGCGATATGATCCAAGTACCGCCGTCCAAACTACACGTGATGGTTTCCCCATGGCCGTTCTCGCTTTGGGGCATTGACGTTATCGGACCAATATCTCCAAAAGCTTCTAATGGTCATCGTTTCATTTGGGTAGCCATTGATTACTTCACCAAGTGGGTAGAAGCAGCATCATATGCTAATGTCACACAGGCTGTGGTACTTCGATTTATGCGGAACAACATCATATGCCGAAATGGGCTTCCCGAGCAGATCATAACGGACAATGTTGCCAATTTGAACAGTCGAATGATAGGGAGGTTGTGTGAAACATACAAAATTCAACACCGCAACTCAACCCCCTATCGCCCAAAGATGAATGGAGCAGTCGAGGCAGCCAACAAGAACATCAAGAACATTATCAGAAAAATGACGGAAACATACAAAGATTGGCACGAGAAGCTACCATACGCTTTGCATGCTTATCGTACCTCAATGCGTACATCGACCGGGGCAACTCCATTTTCTTTGGTCTATGGCATGGAAGCAGTTCTACCGGTCGACGTGGAGATACCTTCCCTCCGCGTACTTAGAGATACTCCGCTCGAAGAAGCGGAATCGGCCCAAAGTCGTTATGAGCAGTTGAATTTAATTGAGGGCAAGCACTTGGCAACAGTTTGCAGAGGACAGCTGTATCAACAAACAATGATGAACAGTTACAATAAAAAGGTGAAGCCCAGAAGCTTTCAAGAGGGTGATCTTGTCCTTAAGAAGATCTTACCAATTCAACATGACCATAGAGGCAAGTGGACTCCCAATTATGAAGGCCCATATGTTGTGAAAAAGGCATTCTCGGGAGGCGCATTAATCCTTGCCAACATGGACGGAGACGAGCTTCCTAATCCAGTGAATAGCGACGCCGTCAAAAAGTTTTATGCTTAACTCTCATACCTCCCCACAAGATTCTCATCCCTGTAATGAGCGGACTTGGTGAAAACCCGAAAGGGCACCAAGGGTAAAATACAAAGCTCCAACAAAAGACAAAAGAGAAAACAAAGGTGGACTTGGTGAAAACCTGAAAGGGCATCAAGGGTAAAATACAAAGCCAACAATAAATCTTGATGGGTGAAATCAGTTCAGTCAAAAACTGAAAGGATCAGGACCACAACAAATAGGGTCTATTGCAAGCAGTAGAGACAACATCATCCAAAAATAGCGGCTGCAAATAGTGGAAGACTTGGTCAAACATGCGGCACACTCGAATCAAATTTGTACATTATACTTTTAAAGACTTGTGATTCTGTTTATCAGATTATAACAATAGGACACTTTTTATGATATAAATATGTTTTATGGAATTAAACCAGCAAAAATCTTTTTTATCTCTTTAATCATGTTTCATCGTCTTCATTTCACATTTAAATAGAACATCTTAAATCCCCAGTAAGCTCTTCTAGCATTGCCTTATGAGTAGGGCCAAGCTCAAAATCCCCAAACAACTAAAGGCCCCCGACTCGGAGTACTCATATCTCCACAGAATATCACTATCCCCAGGGAAGCCATCAAGTCAAGCTCCCTAATATGGCAGAGTTCAATTTAACAGATCATGCACAAATAGAACGGACTCTCCAACAAGTTGAATGTTAGCCAACCTCTCCAACAACGGCCAAACCCTCAATGATACATCACATGGCATTCAACGCATACATCATATTGCATCACATTGTATCATATTTCACCACAAGTTGAGGTTTATGCATCCCCGCATACATCACATTGCAGTCCATGCATCATTTACATACATTCAGCATACTCTGTGATTTCAGGAACGTTGCCGTCTCTGAAGATCCTAAGAGCTCATACTCAGCAAGCTTCTCATCAAGCTATCCTAGCTTTCTTTGTTCAACTGTACACCTCTTCCCTTGCAATCTCCCCAAAGTCTAAACGCATCCTTTTGGCACTTGACAACCTTTTCCCATTTTGGGTCACCTCGTAGAGCGATCTCCTTGAGTGAACTCGTAGAGGGAGCCCAAATTAGGTTACTTCCCAAACTCACTAATTCCTTAAAGTATTTCCCCAAATACCATTTGATGTCTCCAACATGTCTTCCCAATTTAAGCCTATCGTTGTTGTGGGCTTTCTATTTTCAATTCGAGCCTATCGCTGCTATGGGCCTTTCAATTTTTCCATTTTTCAGTTCAAGCCTATCGTTGCTGTGGGCTATTCATTTTAAATTCAAGCCTATCATTGCTGTGGGCTTTTCCATTTTTCAAGTCAAGCCTATCGTTGCTATGGGCTATCCATTTTTCAGTTCAAGCCTATCGTTGCTGTGAGCGATCCGTTTTCAATTCAAGCCTATCGTTGTTGTGGGCTATCTATTTTCAATTCGAGCCTATCGTTGCTATTGGCTATCCATTTTTTAGTTCAAGCCTATCGTTGCTGTGGGCTATCCGTTTTCAATTCAAGCCTATCGTTGCTGTGGACTATCCATTTTCAATTCGAGCCTATCGTTGCTGTGGGCCTTTCAATTTTTAGTTTATGCCCATCATTCTTGTGGGCCTTTTACATTTTTCAGTTCAAGCCTATCGTTGCTGTGGGCTATCCATTTTCAATTCGAGCCTATCGTTGCTGTGGGCCTTTCAATTTTTAGTTCACGCCCATCATTGTTGTGGGCCTTTTACATTTTTCAGTTCAAGCCTATCGTTGCTGTGGGCTATCCATTTTCAATTCGAGCCTATCGTTGCTGTGGGCCTTTCAATTT
Organism: Taxillus chinensis; assembly: GCA_023512835.1. Classification (NCBI taxonomy): domain Eukaryota; kingdom Viridiplantae; phylum Streptophyta; class Magnoliopsida; order Santalales; family Loranthaceae; genus Taxillus; species Taxillus chinensis. Next base: position 48,989,729 of record CM042089.1, read on the forward strand.
TTAGTTTATGCCCATCATTCTTGTGGGCCTTTTACATTTTTCAGTTCAAGCCTATCGTTGCTGTGGGCTATCCATTTTCAATTCGAGCCTATCGTTGCTGTGGGCCTTTCAATTTTTAGTTCACGCCCATCATTGTTGTGGGCCTTTTACATTTTTCAGTTCAAGCCTATCGTTGCTGTGGGCTATCCATTTTCAATTCGAGCCTATCGTTGTTGTGGGCCTTTCAATTTTTAGTTCACACCCATCATTGTTGTGGGCCTTATCCATTTTCAATTCGAGCCTATCGTTGCCGTGGGCCTTTCAATTTTAGTTCACACCCATCATTGTTGTGGGCCTTTTCTATTTCCAGTTCAAGACTATCGTTGCTGTGGGCCTTTCAATTTTTAGTTCACACCCATTATTGTCGTGGGCCTTTTTCCATTTTTCAGTTCAAGCCTATCGTTGCTGTGGGCTATCCATCTTCAATTTGCACCTATCGTTGCTGCTTGCAACCTCCGATATCTTTACATCGTAGGCAGCCTCAGATGCCTCATCAAAGTCTTACCCAAGTCCACCAACCTATGAAGCCCTTTTGGCCTCTCGGGGACAGACCACCGCATTCTATTCTTCCTCTATGCAAGGTAAGCCAGGTAGGTGCTCCAACCCGTCCAAAATGACTCCCTTTTATCTTTGTACGCTGTTTGTATACAAATAGTGCACAAAGAGGGGCAGCTGTTGGACCCCATTTTTTCCGGGTTGGACATACTAACCCCATTTGATATACCTTTCTGCCTATGCCATATACCTTGTTGAGCAGGTCCACAATGATCCCATACTTCCAAGGAGTGGTTTCTGCTACAAGTCCTTGAAGTGCCCCAAGACCAACACCAAGTGATAGAGGATGAAAATTGGAGACTAACACACTTGACCAAGCTCAAATCGGACTTAAAATGAAGAAATTATGGCCAAAACAATTTTCAAAAAAAAAAAAACTTCGGGGTTGAACGTTGACCGTTGACCTTCCGACACCTCGACCCATTGACCTTCGAAGCCTCGAAGCATCAAAGCCCTGAAGCCCCGAAGCCTCGAAGCCTCGAAGCCCCGAAGCCTCGACGCCTCGAAGCCTCGAAGCATCGAAGCCTCGAAGCCTCGAAGCCTCGAAGAGTCGAAGCCTCGAAGCCTCGAAGAGTCGAAGCCTCGAAGCCCCGCTACCGACACTCCGACCTACGACTCGCCCTTTCGACCTTCAAACCCCTAACTCTCGAAGCCTCGAAGCCCCGCTGCTGACACTCCGACCTTCGACCCTTCGACCCTTGACCCTCGAAGCCTATAACCCTCCGACCTTCGAGTCGCCCTTTCGACCTTCAACCCCCTAACTCTCGAAGCCTCGAAGCCCCGCTGCCGACACTCCGACCTTCGACCCTTCGACCCTTGACCTTGCGACGCCTTGACCTGCGAACCTTCGAACCTTGACCCGGACGCCTGTAAGCCTTCGACCTTTCGACCCTGGACACTCGAAGCCTCTAAACCTGCCGACACTTCGACCTTCGAACCTTTCTCTGATGACGCAGACCACACACTTTAAACTACTCAAAGTAGAGGGTATCCAACTGTACCCCAAAAACAGTTGGTGGCGTCTCTAAAACTTCTCACCATTGGTTTAGTTTGAGCTCACCCCAAAAGGGCCCGGACGAAAACCAGTGATGACAGCAGGTTCCCTTACTTCTGCAGTATCCTTGGGCAGCTCGGCAGTAGGGGCCTCCTCAGGTGTAGAATCAGTGGGGAGATAATGTTCTCCACCACTCCAGCTATATGTATTGTTGCGGTGGATGCAGAGGAGCCCCTAGAAGTCTGTGAGACACGAATTGACTGTCATGGTGTGCGAACTGGGGCTCGTACAGAGCTGGTTGTGTCTCTTGCATGACTTCTTACACTTGACTTAGGCCTCTTCATAGACTTGATCTCCAGCCGACTATCCTCATAAATACTTTGAAATATGTATTTGGTCGGCAGTGGCACTGAGGGTCTATTGCAGAATATGTCAGGGTGTAGGAACCTTAGGACTTTGGTGAGAAGAAGTCCAAAGTGTCCCTTCTTGCTTTTGATCATGGAGTGTATCTGAGTTCCCCAGTCTACTCGTCTTCCCTGTAGAACACTGCACATGATCTTCATCTGCTCATGACTTACAGAGTCATGAGCCATTTTCTTACACAGTAGACACTGTCCGGTGACTATGAGAGTCACCAGTGCCTGACCGGAAAACCCAATCTTCAAGGCTCCTCGACCTTGCTTTCCGGGATTGGAATACCCAAGAAAAGACTTACACTCTTCTCTGGAAAGATTAGGAAGAGGATCAAAGTTACCTTTCGGGAGTGGGAGTGCATTTCGGATTGTTTCGGCAGAGATTCGAATCTCCACTCCGTGTACAGTTCCCACCAGGTCGTCTCCAGCGAATGCCATGGTCTCTTACAATTCCGAGACATCTTCTATCAGTAAGTCTTGTATCCCTGAGCAGACAGATGCAATACCGGTTTCATTGAGGCGGCTTCTAAATTCGTCCAGCCAGCTGACTTTAGCATCGCCGATGGCTTCCCAGTCGAGGATGAATCCCGGGACGATGTTGCGTATGTCATCGGCCATCGATGAGCTTGGTCCTGCCATTGAGCTTGTAGAGAGAGAAAGAGACACTTGTAGAGAGAGATTGTAAGGTTCGAAGTTGGTCAGGGGAGAGAAAAAGAGAGAAAGAGAGAAAGAGACAGAGTCAAAGAGAGAGCTAGAGAGAGAGTTCTAGGGTTAGGGTTCGAGTGTGAAAACGACGAACATACCTTCGAGCTCCGTCTCTATCAGTAACTTATATATGAGTTGAGAAGTGTATTGTAGAAGTCACTCACTCTGTCGGTTCGTCTCCGTGGTCCGCGTTCTTTTCTCTGACCCGCCTCTCTATCATCCGGATCTACCCATTGGAATATTCAAGCAATGATTCCACGTCACCTCTTAAGTTGGTGTAACTCCCATTTTAAGTGCACAGTGACGTGCTGACGTGTCTGCGATGCTTGAATAGTAAGTGACAGACTCCATCTCGCTTCGATACTTTGGACTACGGATCTACGAAGCTGCATTAGGATGCTTCGAGGCTACGACCCTCGAGGCTTCGAAGCAGCAGTCTTCGATCCCGCAGTTCTTTGATGCAGTTTGCTTCGAGGTCGACTGCGAATTCAGCGAGCGGTGGATTTCTCTGGACTTTTTCAACACTTAACAACACACATGAGATACATATGACAATTCACATAATATTATTCATGATGAACAGTGTTGTGAGTGGAATTGAAATTACATATCCAGAACTTGATTTCTTTCATCCGTAATACCTGGTTTACATGTATGCCTAATGCATCACTACCATTCAACTCCCCATTTACCTTAGAAATGACTAAGTACTTCATCACACTACATCTTGTTAACATAGCAACCAGTAAACCATGATTTATTAATTGTAACAACCCAGTCATGAATTCTGAGTCTCCTCACATATTTAGCAAGACTCACTCAGCGTAGGCCTCACCCTCTCACTCTCGGATCAGCATGTGAGTTTGATTCAGGAACTAGAATTACACTGTTTGGTAAGCTCATGGTCAACCGAATCTTACCACAACCCTGATCCAACAATGATTTTCAGTTCAGCATAAATGACTTGAGAGACAAGATGGCCCTATTGAGAATCAGAACACACACTTTATCGCAGCACTAATTTACAACACAGTATAGGTAGAGTTTGGAGTTTGATCATTCAGATTGTCTGTGTGAGTTGTCTCTTTTCTTTTGTAGAGCACCAATTTTCAGCGCTTATTCATGATCCTTTTTACAAGAACAGAGCTCAACGCAATATCTTTTTGAATCATATGATCATATAATTTTACCTCCAGCTATTACTCTAACATAGACACAAACTGGGAGAATAGTGAGGACTCCCCCTCAGATAGGCAGTCAATCTATTATCTAGCTTTTGCCTTTTTCACCTTGCCTTTTTCTAGTAAAAGGTAGTGGCTCTTCTTAAGTAATAGGCTTTTTATGATTCTCAAATACTACAGTCTCAGTCATCCTTTGAGCATTAAATCATTGAGGATCCTTTCCGTGCAAGCCAACAGTACCATGAGATACAACAGTTCCTGCTAGTTAATGAAGGCAATACCACACGGGTGATATTCACTCAGAATAAAATGACAAGTAGTGGGAATATCATTTAATTTAAACATAATGGGAATTGCACTCATTTCACTCAAGACTTGAGGATTCATGACAGGTTGCACAAAAGACTTGAACCAAGTTCAGAGGTGGCAAGTTTCATCCATGTGATTTCTCACTTTCCCGTAGTAGATATGCATGAATCACACTTAGTCATTACTAATTTTCATGGAGACATAAATAGATATTAACAGTGTCATACTTATGTTCATGCTCAGGTAATTAGGTTGAAATGAAACACAAGACATGTTGTGAGACTTATGAATTTAAATCTAACATGCCAAGTTTTGTCAGAAGTTCATTGAACCTGGCTTCTTGTAGTGGTTTGGTGAATATGTCAGCAAGTTGGTCATCAGTGGATATATACTCCAGGGAAATGTCTTTCCTTAGCACATGATCGCGTATGAAGTGATGTCTGACCTCAATGTGCTTGGTTTTGGGATGCATAACAGGATTGTTGGAAATTGCAATGGCACTTGTATTGTCACAATTCAGGTTAAACCCATAATCTGAAAGTTGACTAGCCATCCAAAGCAATTGAGCACAACAGCTTCCTGCAGTAATATATTCAGCTTCAGCTGTGGAGGTTGAAACTGAATTCTGTTTCTTGCTAAACCAGGATACAAGTCTGTTGCCTAAAAGTTGGCATGTTCCACTTGTGCTCACTACAACAAAAACAGGATACGATGACACTTTTTAAGTGTCGTTGTATATAAACGACGACACTTTTAAAAGTGTCGTCTATCGACCCATCGTCAAAGGAATCGGAAGCAATGATGACACTTCTAAAAGTGTCGTTACGAATCAGTATTAACGATACTTTTTTAAGTGTCGTTACAGGTAGCAATAACGACACTTACATAAGTGTCATTATTTAGCCTTACGACGACACTTCAAAAAGTGTCATTAATCCTCTTACAATGACACTTAAAAACTGTCGTTAATACTACTTGTAACAACACTACAAAAGTGTCATTATTTGACCCATTTTAGATTTAATAAGACGACGCATTTAATAAGTGTCGATATTCCAATGGAATTTTTTTAACAATTTATTTTCTAGAATTTGCTTGGATATATTATATAAATATATTTAAATTTATTTATTTTTATAATTACAAAAATACATATCTTGAGAAAAAAAAATCATATACAAACATATATATATAAATAATTACAAAATAAAAGAGTAAATGACATATATATATATATATATAAAGATGCTACTTTCAATCATAAAATTATGCACAATTATCATACGAAACATTACTTTTAGTCCTACATGTCTTGGCAATAGGTAGATATATATATATATATATATATATATATATATATATATATATGTCTAAACATTACTTTCAGTCCTACATGTCTTATCATACGACTTAATAATTACAAAGTAAAATTATGACCAATGTTGTAACAACCAAACAATAAATGGTCCACGAGCATCACAAGTTGAAGTTTCCTTCTGTTAAGAAATTCCATCACTCGCTCATCAGCATTTCTGCAATAGAATAAATATAATTAACTACTTTTAATTTTTAAGGTAGAAAATAATTTAAATCACAACATAACTTCCCAGGATCTAGCATTCAATATTCAGAATTTTTTGAGACTTATTTACCATAATCAACTAAATATTAAGAGCCATTGTAAACAAATACAATTAGAAAAAGTATACAGCCATGGGCAGCCTTTAAAAATCTGCTCCTATACCCTGTAAGAAAATAGCATACAGCCCAACATATTTGCTCCTATACCCTGTAAGAAATTTCTAGCAGCCTTTAAAAGTTAAGCCAGGTTGAAAAGGCATTATTAGACCCCTAATAGGTTGAAAACAGGTTGAGATTGCAGCCTTTAAATATTTATGCCTAAACAAGAAGGTGCCCAGTTTATTAGGCTTAATCCTATTGCATTTTATTAAGCCTAAACCTGTGTACGTTCCAACAAAGACCAACTCTGATAGAGCATATCAAACGTAATAGGTAAAACCCAGCAAAAAAGCAAAGAAATTAACAACACTGCAGCATAACTTAATTATTCAATCTGAGCAGCCACACCACAGACCATTCCAGTAGCCACATCATTAAGAATAAACAGAAAAAAAATCCACAATGAAGAATAAACAAGTCCCCCAACCATGTTAAACCGTAGCAGGTGAACAACCAATATCCACAACGAAGAATAAACAGAAAAAAAATCAAACAAGTCCCCCAGCCATATGTTAAACCGTAGCAGTCAAGAAAATGGAAAATAAATAGGAAAGCAACTACAAAACCTAAAAAATTTGTGGGAGACCACAGCCTTGGGCGACACTCAGACCTGCTGAACAATAAACAATCTCAGCAGGCAGACAACCCACAACCCATAGAAGAAAACTCTATGGGTGGCACTCCACAGCAACACCAAGACTCACGTTGGAGTTGCTTATCTACCACTGAGCTTACCAAATGAACCAGATCCCACAAGATTGCCAGGCCAGAAGAAGATACACCAATGAAAGTACAACCTAACTGGTTGTATTGAGAATAATGTTTGTGATTGACCTGCAGAGGATGTGATCAGACCTGCAAGGGTCATCCACTGATTTTCCAGACTCATGGAAATGATTTTCCAATCACTAACCACAATAAATCAACTCAATCCCACACCACCAGCCTTGGATGAACTAGCGACATCCTCTATTGAACCAGCAAAGGATGTGATCAGACCTACAAGGTCATCCACTGCAAAATCAACGTGAAAATTGGATTTAAAGCAAAAACCCAATTGGGCCTGATTCAGCACAAAATGGGAGAGAAGAACCATGTATTTTGGATCAAAGCAATAGTGGTGGGTACTAGTGGGATGACAACAAAATGTAAAAGAAAACTAATAAAAACAAAATTGAGGAGAATGTCTTCTATGGCACGATTTCACCAGATGAGGCAGCCAAATGCTATACAAACCCAAAATCTAATGCAGCTCTGATTCCATGTTGGAGAACAGAGAAGAAAATGTAGCTTACCTTGTTATTGTAGAAAATGGTACATATATCAAACTTAACATGTAGATAATGGGCCAAGCCCATATGCACTAATATTCTAACAATAATTAGAAATGTACGCACACTCTATTTTCTGTTGTAATGCTTCCAAACAAAGGTACAACCCTAGTTGTAATTTTCATGTATTAGATTTTATTTTCAAGGAATACTAGCATTGATTTAAAGCTCTGCTGGACCTATGGTTTATAATTACTTCAAGGTGTAGTTTAGTTCACTAAGCATTGATGGTTTTTAAAACAACTGAACATATCTTCAAAAGGAAATAGAAAAAATGTATGGGTATGTTAACAGAGAATATTATATATGCCAAATAATGTGTAGAAGCATAAAGTAGTCTTGTATAACATAGACAAGCACATTCAAACACAAACCACTCATACCCAACTATCTCGCAATTCAAAATAGAAGAATAATGAGAAAATTATGGTTATATGTTTAATACCTGTGATTTTAATGCATCTCAATGGAACTAATTTTCCAATCACATATGATCACGTATGAATACAATGAGATCGACCCGCACTTCATCGATCATTTTTGTACTGTATGGTTTCAGTACTATGAAACTACAAGTTTTTTTAAAATATATATATAAATCAATAAAACTTTTTAATATGTTTAAAAATTATACAAGTTTATAGTGTGACTAACCAATGAAACAAGGTGGGTTCCATGTAATTCTATAATATCTTTCATATGCCGCAACACATAGTACCCACATTCTATTGTCTCAATTTGTCTTGGGCACTACAAAAACAAGTTACTAAAATTTCGAGTTATATATACATATACAATGATAAATGAAAGAGTTATATATATATAAAATATATAAAAAGAAAAAAAGAAAACCATAAACTATTACCGTAGCTCTCTTAAACGTAGGTAACTTCTTACTTGATTTGAATTTGAAATTGTAATCTAGACTTTTAAACGCACTGTATATATGAAAAGATCATTACTAACAAAATATATATACTAAAATTTAATAGAAAAGAGTAATTAAAC
>CM042089.1:49003003-49116935 GCA_023512835.1 Taxillus chinensis
TTTTTTAACTCTATCATCCCTCAAAGCTAATATACTTATTAACACTGAAATAAAAGAGAGTGTTAACCAAAAACCATGACAGTCATCTTTTATTTATTTGTTTATTCATAGATTATTTAGAGGATGTTATTGTAGTATTCTTGGAGTTGTAGTTTATTGAAAAACAAAGGGAGAGATGTCTATTACAGAATGGTATTGCAGTGTTCGCTCCAGCAATGTCTATAGCAACCCAGGGCCTGCAATTTCTAACCACCAAATGCAGTATGATCCCTCACATGTACACCTCCCTACTGCCTTTCTTTAACTCTATCTTTTTACAGCCGACATAAGAAAAATATAATCTACAACTTTGTAATATAAATAATATAAAGAGGCCTTTAATTATTTATAAAACATGAAATATTTTTATTAACATTAATGATACAAAATAGTAATACAAAGGCTCATTTGCAAATAAAAAGCCTTAACCATCCACCCATTCCCCTTGAACTCCATCTTTTAACAATGCAGATCCGATTTGCTCAATTCCTTCTATAAATTCATCATCTGGCAATGCTTCGTTTACAATAATACGGTCCACACAAACATCGCTTACCTCCTCTTCTAGTTCTTCATTCAAGTAATCTCTCAGTGGTGCTGCAAGAACTACTGACCAACTCAAATCCAATTGGTCTTGTATATAAAATATCTGCTTAGCTTGGGAAGCCAAAATAAAAGGCTCATTTTTATGTCCAATCCTACCAAGCTGAACTAATGTAAAACCAAGATCATCTACTTTAATCCCATTATTACTGTCAACCCAATCACACTTGAAAATAGAAATTTTGAACATATGATAATTGAGCAGCCATATCTCATTAATAACACCATAGTAGGTTGTCTCTGCAATCACTGGATTGTTATCTCGAGCACTTGCAACATGTAATGCAGTCGCAAGTAAGCTAACTCCACTATTCTGGTTAACTCGCATTCCATCTCGTTCTTTAGTATGATAACGACAACCTTTAATGATGTATCCTGAAACTTTGAACACTTCAAAAGATGGGCCATTCGCTATCCACTCCAAATCCTGATCTACTTTATTACCATGGCTTAAGAGATCATCGATCTACAAATTGTCGATGGTTAAAACAAGCAAAGTACAAAAGTTACAAGATGTCATAGAAAAACCTTTCTCCAAATGTACCTTCTTATGGATCCAACCAACGAATGTGCGGTGGTGCTCTTCTTGAATCCATTTAGCCAACTTTGCTTTATGAGGATGAAGCTTTTTCAAATAATCTATGTGCTCCCTATCAAGTTGTATGGATATTGAAGTTTTAATACATGATTTTAAATGACTATAAATTTATAAATGAATGTGACAAAAGTTAAGTACTTAAAACTCACGTAATATAAGGTTGCACATCATCTATATTCTCTAACACATACCGATATGCCTGTTCCCATTCAAATTTATTAACCTTGACAAGCTTCCCACTTGTTATCGGTCGTCCGGTATAAAAATCACCATCAATAGCCAAGTTTCGATTTATTGCAACACCGATTGCATCTAAATCAAAGAAGTATTCAAAGCAAAATTCAACTGCTTCTTCTGCAATATAACATTCCGCTATACAACCCTCTGGATGGGTTCGATTTCGAACGTATCCTTTTAACACTTTCATATACCTCTCAAAAGGATACATCCATCGAAATTGCACAGGCCCACGTAGTTGCACCTCTCGAACCAAATGGACAGTCAAGTGAATCATGACATCAAAAAAAGATGGAGGAAAAATCTTCTCCTACGCACATAGTGTTAGCACAAGTTGCTTCTGAATTGTAAGCAATAAAGACACGTCTATGACTTTGCTACAAATATTCTTAAAGAATAGACAAAAACTTACAATGGCATGCCTCACATTCTTTGGCAAAACATTTCAAATAGCCACAGGTAGCAATTGTTGCATTAAAACATGACAATCATGTGATTTCATCCCTTGGATTTTTAAATCCTGCATTGATACAAGATTCCTTAGGTTAGAGGAAAATCCATCTGGTACCTTAACTTCAAACAATGTTTTGCATATCATCTTCTTTTCCTCCCTGGATAGTGTATAGCTAGTTGGAGGTAAGTATATGCGTTCACCCCTCTTCTCCGGTTTAAGTTCTTCTTTCTTAAGTAGCTTAACCCAATCCCACCGAGCCTTTTCTCCATCCTTGGTCTTGTTAGGAATGTTGAGTAATGTACCAACTATACTATCACAAACATTTTTCTCAATATGCATAACGTCCAAGTTGTGGCGAACATGAAGGTGTTTCCAATATTCAAGTTCAAAGAATGTGGATTTCTTGTTCCAACATTTACTTACTTCATTGTCCTTATCTTTCTTTCTTTTTTTCTTATCACCCCAAACATAATTTATTCCTTCAACCTTCTGCAGTGTTTGGATCCCACTTAAGACTACTGGTTTTTTTCCAAGATTTTGCTTGCCATACAAACCCCACTTTCGTTTGGAATACTCATGTCTAGTAGGGAGAAATCTTTGGTGGCCAAGATAAGCATTCTTACGCCCATGCTTCAATCTGATTGAATATGTATTTTCCCCACATATTGGACAAGCTTTATATCCCTTGACACAACAACCACTTAAATTCCCATAAGCCAGGAAGTCATTAATTGTCCACAATAATATAGCTTTTAGGGTGAACATTTCTTGTTGGTATGCATCATAGGCTTCAACACCAACATCCCACAACAATTTCAAATCATCAAGTAACGGGGCCAAGTAAACATCTATATCATTTCCGGGTTGCTTTGGACCCGAAATTAATAAAGTCAGCATCAAAAATTTCCGTTTCATGCATAACCAAGGTGGAAGGTTATATGTGATTAGTAAAACAGGCCAACAACTGTAAGGGGTGTTATATGAACTGTGAGGGTTAATTCCATCAGTAGAAGGAGCCAAGTGCAAATTTCGTGGATCAGCACCAAACTCTAGCCACTTGAAGTTTACTGACTTCCAACATGCTGAGTCTGCTGGGTGTCGCACTTACGTACAGACTGTTTCTCATCAGGGACGATGAGTTCCTCCTACGCAGCAGGGGGCTGCGTTTTTGTCAGAAATTTTAAATCGAGAGACTCTTGATGCCGAGACCAAACAAGAACCCTCAAGGACGGGATCTTGAGCGAGGGCTTGGGAAGGATCGATGGTCAGATATTTAGCAACGGCTTGTGGTGCGACGTGGGGAGGATCGATAGCCGGATTGTGACGTGGGAAGGACGGGATGTTGAGCGACGGCTTGGGAAGGATCGATGACCGGATATTGAGCAACGGCTTGCGGCACGATGTGGGGAGGATCGATAGCCGAGGATCGATAGCCGGATTGCGACGTGATGTCCGATAGGCGAGACAGCTGTGGCTGTTACGGATTTCGTGTTAGAGTTGGGGGTGCGAGTGTTAGCTAGGGTTGAGACGGCTTGTCGAACTGCGGAAAATGGAGTGGGGTAGGGAGTGGGTGTCTGGGAATTCGTGTTATGCGCGCAGTCTCAAAACAGAGCGGGACGAAATAGAGCTTCGCGCCGAAATAATTTAGTGATAATTGACGACACGTTCAAGAAGTGCCATTGATAAATCTAAAGGACGACACTTATTTGTAAGTGTCGTTAATTATATAATAATGATGACACTTTCCAAAACGTGTCGTTAATTATATATTAATAATGACACTTTTTAAAAGTGTCGTCAAACCTTCAAAAAAAAGTGTCGTCATAGCCTATTTTTGTTGTAGTGGCTCTTTCTATCAATCCTGCATCCGGCAAAGTCTGCATCTGAATATCCTCTTAGTTTAAAATCAGACTCTTTTGGATACCATAGTCCCAAATTCTCAGTTCCCTTCAGATACCGCATAATCCTCTTGACATGTGACAAGTGGGATTCCTTGGGATTAGCTTGGTATCTGGCACAGATGCATGTTGCAAACATTATGTCAGGTCTGCTTGTTGTTAGGTACAGCAAGGATCCAATCATGCTTCTGTATTCTGAGATGTCCACTTCCTTGCCTGCTTCATCCATATCCAGTTTGGCATTTGTAGGAATGGGAGTTTTCATGTGTGTCACATCAGTCATCTTAAACTTCTTCAGAATCTCCTTTGTTTATTTGGTTTGATTAATAAAAATCCCATCCTCCAACTACTTGACCTCCAATCCAAGGAAGAATGAGAGTTCTCCCATCATACTCATTTCATATTCACTTTTCATTAGATGGGAGAAGTCTTCACATTGCCTTTTGTCCCTTGATCCAAAGATGATGTCATCCACATAAATTTGGACTATCAAGGGTGATCCTTTTCCTTCCTTGAGAAACAGTGTGGGGTCAATTTTGCCTTTTCTGAACTTATTTTTGATCAGAAACTCTGACTATGTTTCATACCACGCTTTGGGAGCTTGTTTTAGTCCATAAAAAGCCTTTTTCAGTTTGTATACCTTGTGCTCTTGGTTTGGCTCTAGAAATCTGGGTGGTTGTTCAACATAGACTTCTTCTTGGAGGTCTCCATTCAAGAAAGCACTCTTGACATCCATCTGATAAACTTTGAAGTCCTTGAATGCTACATATGCTAAGAACATGCGAATGGCCTCCAGTCTAGCTACTGGTGCAAAGGTTTCATCATAGTCGATTCCTTCTTCTTGTCTGTATCCTTTTGTAACTAGTCTGGCCTTGTTTCTGATGACAACACCATCAACATCAAGTTTGTTTCTGAAGATCCATTTCACGCCAATGACTTGCTGTGATCTGGGCCTGTTGACCAACTCCCATACTTTCTGTCTTTTGAACTAATTTAATTCTTCTTGCATCGCATCAATCCAATGGTGATCTTGAACTGCATCATCAACTGATTTTGGCTCCACTTGTGATAGGAAACACATATACAGATTTTCATGAAGTGTGGCAGCCCTTGTTTTGACTTGTGCAGCAGGATCTCCAATTATCAGTTCAGAAGGGTGGTCCTTTAACCTTCTTCTTGTCTTTGAAAGGTCTTCTCTTTCTTCATGATGAATGCCTAATTGCTCAATGTCAGGTTCTTGGGCTGGTAGAAGTGGCAGAGTCTGAACAGGTTGAATGTTAGATTCATGGTTTTCTGCTAATTTTTTACTTGGTTCCTCAGCAACCGGTTCAGCTCTATGTTCATCAGGTTCAGGTGTATCTTCCATTGTTTCTGTTGTAGTGCGATTATCTGTGTCTTGGTCTTCTACAATGACAATGTCTTGCACTTCATTTACATTTGGGTCTCCTTTCTGCATTCCATGGTTAGTTCCATCAAAAGAAACATGAATAGACTCTTCAACAACTTTGGTTCTTCTATTAAATACACGATAAGCCTTGCTAGTCATGGAATATCCAACAAGATATCCATCATCTGATTTAGCATCAAACTTGTTCAAGTAATCCTTGCCATTGTTCAGAATGTAGTAAGTACACCCGAAGATCCTTAGGTGACCAATGTTTGGTTTCCTTCCCTTCCATAACTTATAGGGTGTTTTCATGGCTCGTTTGTTTATTAGAGTTCTATTTTGTACCTAACAAGCAGTGGCAACAACTTCAGCCCATAGAGATTTTGGGAACTGAGCTCTTGTCAACATGGTTCTAGCTACTTCAACTAATGTACGATTCTTTCTTTGAGCTACTCCATTTTGTTGTGGAGTTCTTGGTGCTGAGAAATTATGTTGGATACCATGTTCAGTATAAAACTCTAACATATCAGAAAATTCAAATTCCTTGCCATGATCGTTACGAATGTACTTAATAGAGAGACTCTTAACATTTGTGACCCAATTGAAGAGTTCAACAAGATTCTCAAATGTTTCAGTTTTATTTTTGAGAAACATGACCCATATGTATCTGGTATAGTCATTTACTACTGCAAGAAAGTATCGTGCACCAGATAAGGAAGACACATTTATTGGTCCACATAGGTCCATGTGCAGAAGTTCGAGTGGTTGTGTGATTGAGGTTTTATCTATACTCTTAAAAGAATGTTTAACCTGCTTACCCAGCTGACAATCCCTACAAGGGTGTTCTTTCTCATAAACATACTTGGGTAAGCCCTCAACCAAATCCAGAGATGCCAGTTTAGACATAGTCTTAAAGTTTAAATGGCCAAATCTCTTATGCCACAACCAACTAATGTCAGGTGAAGCTTTGGATAGAAAACAAATTGGTTCAGCAGATTGAGCATTACCAAAGACCAACTTGTAGACATTGCCTTGTCTATGCCCATTTAGCTTCACCTCTTTGGAGACAGGGTCCATAACTGTGCAGGTGTGTTTAGTGAAAAAAACTTCATAACCCTTGTCACACAATTGACTTATGCTCAACAAGTTATGTTTAAGACCTTGAACAACAGATACATTCTGAATTGAAACAGAACCATTAGAGAGAGTACCCTTACCAACAATCTTACCCTTTTATTGTCCCCGAAAGTGACAAATGAAGCTGCAACCTCTCTTACCTCACTGAATAGAGAGGCATCATCTGTCATGTGCACAGAACAGGCACTATTAAGATACCACTAGCTGGAATTGATCTTTTGTTTTTGGTGGCTGCTTTCAACTTCAAGTACCTGTTCCTGCACAATGAGTAACTAAGTCTTGGGGGCCCAATTAAGATTGGGCTTTGGGTAAGTGAAAGCTGCAGTTGACAATTTAGGTTTCCAACAAGAAGGGGCAGATTTAACTTTCCATGCTAATCTTGTTGATCCCTCATTAGATTTATTAGCAGGGTTAGTCTTTAAAGCTTCAGCACGTTTTCCTTCCTTATTGTAGTAGGCACAGGTTTGACAGTTTTCTTCACAGGCTTGATCTTTAAGTCTTTTGAATGGGTAGCCTGTATGTGCCTGGTATGTTTCTTCCTATCAGAGTTGTTGTTGCACTGCAGATTTTTAGTGAAAGTAAGCTGTTTAAGGTTTACCCTGATTTTTGTGGCAATCTCTTTCATAAGATACTCAAGGTAGAATTTGCACTGATAGAAGAGGTGTCCAACTTCACAGCAGATGGGGCATGTGACAGGATTAGGTTGAACACTCTGTCTCAAGGATTTTGCTAGAGTGTTAAGAGGTTTCCTAGGTTTTCTCACATATCCTAGACCGTTCTTAACTCTTCCATCAGAGACAAACTTAGGCTGGAAGGCATCAGCCTTGCTGGATGAACGAGTCTCAAATGTAGTAGTGTGTCTACTTGGTTTTGTCTCTGAGATAACTACACCCTTACCCTTGCATTGGGATGTAGAGGACAGGTTGACTGAAGGTTCATCTTTGAGTTCTTTCTTAGCAACTACTGCATCACTGTCCTGAGATGCAACAGTACCCAGGTCTTTGAGTTCGGGTGTTACTGGTTTAGGTGAACTAGCAACAGCCATGGATACCTCCTTTCCACACTCAACGAGCACACTGCCAGCAGGAACAAAGCCAGCAAGACACTTGGTCTGTACAGGGTAAGTCTGGGCCTTGGCTATTTGGTCTTCAGAGAAACCTAGACCTAAGGCTAGACCTTTAACATCTGGAGTAGTCCTAAAGTGGGCAGCAATCTCAGCAAAGTCTTGCCACTTTTTACTGATTTGTCTCTCTTTTTCCAGTTCTGGTTTGGTTTTAGCTAGTTCCTTTTCAAGCCTATCGATGTCTTTATTAGCCATTTTTAGTTGACCAGCTTTATCCAAAAGACCATCGTGTGTGCTTCTCATCTCACTCACTTTAGCTCTTAATCTTCTCTCTGTTCTTTCATAATTATCTATAAGTCTCTATATTCACATGAAAGCCGTTCCAGTTTAGAATAGTATCTTTCTTCGTCAGCTTTCATAGGAAGAAATTATTCCTCTATTTCTTTAAGAGCTCTATAGGTATCTTCATATTCAATGTAGAGTTGTTCATAAGTTCTTACTGTTGGACCCCATTTTGTTCGGGTTGGACATACACATTTATTTTTCGCTTTAAACTTATTTTCTATTTGTTAATCACTTTGTATAGATAAATAAATAGACGTGACCGTCGATTCGAAGAGAGATTTTAATGACTTCTTTAAAAAGGATTTCAAACGCTAAAAATTCTGTCCCAAGTGATAGAAAATTAAATTTCAGGATCGGCATCTTCGACCGCGCTCAAACCCGAGGTCAAACGAAAAAGTTATGGTCAAAACCGTATTTCGACCGCTAACGGTGGTCAACTAGCACCCAATATTCAAAGCAACACTCCGGGTCGAGTTAGGAACCTCATTTTCTTAATCCTCTCATCATTCTGAGAATTTTGACGTAGATATTGCATATATTTTCTCGCAAAGCTTATTTTTTAAAAAACATTCAGTAATAAAGCAGTTTTGGAATTCGCAGTACAGGTTTAGCGCAAAAAATAAATTATTTTAAAATAAAAAGGATACGAGGTCGCTCATCACGACGCCCCGAGTTCAAAAATAATTTTCTTGAAATTTTTTTTGAAGCCCGAGTTACCTTCCCAATCCAAAAACCTAAAAACGCAGTTAATGACTACCGAGTTGAAAAAGTCAAAAACCCTAGCCGCCACCCTCTCTTTTCCAGCCCATCTCTCACCCATGTGTCACCTTCTGATTTGCTAGAAATAAAACAATTAAAACAAAACAAAATAAACAACATAAAAAGTAAAACAAAAGTAAAAAAATAAAAACAAAACAAAAAAAACTCACCCACTACGGTACGCCTTATCTCTTCGGCGCGTCTTCTTCTCTCTCTCTCTCCCACGCTGTGTCGTCTTCCTCATCCACGCCGGACAGCCATCATGCCTACCGCCATGCCCCTACCTCCTTTTCTCTCTCCCTCAATCAAACCCAAAACCCTAACCTTCCTTCCCCTCTATTAAACTCATCTTCTCCATCAAGCAAAGGGGGCTCTCACGATTCACAAACCTAGCTATCTCCCATCTTTCTCCCCTTCTCCCTCTAAAGAGAGTCCCCCGCTGGCCGGAATCATCTCGCCGGCTAGCATCTTCATACCCTACGTGTCGTCACCCATCAACATCTCCATCCTCATCCCTTTACAAAATCCCGACCGAAAATCGTTTCCTTGGCCGCCGTTGACTTTCACTACAAGAAATCAGGCCTTTAGTAAGACATAAAATGTGTTACCGTAGGATACTGTAACACTTTTTGGGGTGTTAGGTCTGCTTGGCTTATGGAAAGTCTCTCATCTTTCCGTAACACTTTTTGGTGTGTTATGATTTTCTGTTACGGTAGATCATACAGGAACACATATTATTGTCTTATAAAACATTTTTCGTAAGCTTTTTTTAAGCTTACCATAAACTCTTTACATAATACTTTTTATTGTGTTACAATTATGTGTTCTCAAAAATCATACAATATGATCCTTTTTGTGTTACGAAAAGTGACCGATATATCATAAGCCAAGCGACCTAACACACCAAAAAGGCTTACGATATATGACACAAAAATATGAAAAACCTTCTCAAACGCTTACATTATTTATTTCAATTTCATAAATACCATTACAGTTCAAAACTACCAATATTGAAAGAAACAAACCATCAAAAATATTATTAATATATTTCTACATTGAGAAATAATATTCGAAGTGTTACAATCCAAAATAACAACCGTGTTCAAAATATTTTACAAACTATAATATAAAATTGAAAATGTCTTAAAACAAAACCCCTATTCCCATCTTCATTCTATGCCCAAATAAATTCCAAGCACTCCACCATTTCGCAACAAAAAACCAATAATTATCGATTACCAAAAATATATTAAAACAAAAAATAAATGACATGAGCAAATCATATAACTTGTTAAGTAGGAGCAAAAAAAAAATTACAACTCTATACTTGTCAACAAGATAACTGTAAAAATACAAAATCCAAAGTCCAAAGTTGTTTTCTATCAAGTCCACATATTTTATGATGTTCTAAGTTAAATATATTATTAATTGTAAACTATGGAATAAAACTACGAGTGCTCTTCTAAATTAAAGAATTATAATTAAACAAGAGCAAAAAGATACTAACAAAAACGATTAACTCACACACATATAAAGACACAAGAAGAATTTCAAGGGTAGCCATTGGATATTCTTATGGCAAAAATAATTCCAACTTGAAAACACCTCCTAAAGGAACATTAAACAAAAGAAATCAAAATGTCTTACATAGAAATATGAGACATCTTTTTAAAGGAGAGGACAAGAGACAATAACACATGCTTCAAACCCGTGATAATCAGCATAAAAGGATTATAAGCATTGTCTATATCACTCGACTTAGGTGAATTGATCAAATCCTTTAAATAAAAAATTTAAGACAATCATCAATATAACCGCCAAAATTTGTACACAAGTTTATGCTCATGAAACATCATATACAATTTTTTTATACGTGAAACATCATATACAAGTAGGTGTACAAGAATAAATGGAAAATGGGTCATCATCGTTTTACATATTATAGCCTGTAGTTTGAAATCATGTGTTCTTCTAATCTAGGAAAACCAAATTAATAAATATATAACATGATCAAAACATAAAGATGTAAAACAAAAAATAATTTTCATAATTATGAACTAATCTAGTGAGCACCCCACTTAAATCTAGCAGATATTCTGCATGTGCGAGTGCAGACATGAAAAAGATACCCAAAAATTAAAAATGATCCGAACATGCGGGTGTTTTATATATTGAATTGTATTCTAAATTCCACAACTAAAGGATAAAGCCAAAAAAGATAGCAAACCCATTAGGGAATATATTTGAACATAAGCAATGTTAGTTAACTAATCACCTTCGTAAGGAGACCGAGTTGGACCAAGAATCATCACATAAAAATATTGCATGTTATCCTCCAACGGCCAAGCACTAATACTAGGAGCTACACCACCAATCAAACAATATATGATAAAATAATTCCCAAAACCAAAAGTTCCAACTAAAAAACAGAGGTCTACACAATTAGTATATTCATAGTTGCCATAAAACAAGCTATTTTAACGTCATGCGGGTAGGCTCGTGATCTTCATTAGCATCATGTTGCAGTAGGAGTTGCTTTCTTCAACGCTCATACTCTATTGGTAATGGGAGTGATCTGCAAATGCAATATTACATTATATTATAAACAAATTAGTTACATTTTTGTGTGCGAAGAAAACAAGACAAGCTATTGTGCACAGTTTTGATCATATCTAAATTCAGATATCTGATTTAAAGTGCAAAAGTTTTCCAAAATAAAATAAATAAACATGAAATCAGTGTTAGATATACTTAATAAAACAATTGTCTTGTTTAGACCACCTCATAGTGGGCACTTTTTCCGTATGAGGAAAACTAAGAGATTAGAAGCAGAATGCACAGACAATACATTCTTCACACAAAAGACCAGTCAATGAAAGAAAAGGCAAGACAACAAAGCATGTTCTCCTCTGAAGCAAGGGCTTTACATGCACTAGCTTGTTCATAGGAAATGGTTCGTCCCATTGTCGACATGCGATTCCAGGCAAAGAATAATACAATAATAAAATAATAAAAGATCTGTCATATTTTTAGTACTCTATCTATTCTCAAATACCCATTAAAACTAATGATGTTATAAATTCTGCATTATATCATATTGAAGACCAAATAACAAACATGAAAATGATTGATTTACTTGGGAGGGAATTCTCTGGAGTTGAAGCATGGTCCAAGCATCCCTATGGTCATTAGCCCACAAAAGTTAAGGTTTGGACAGCCTGAACTAACATGTTTCACAAGTTCCACACAACCAAAGTAAATAGAACTCACTTGGCCCAATGGCATAATAAATAGAACTCGGAGTTGAACTAACGCCTAATTTGGCTACAGCCCCAATAGAACTCAAACAAAGATAGCTGAAATTGATTCATTCGGAGGTACTTAGAGGTGTAAACAAAAAGTAAATCAATAGTGGGAAAAGAATGGTGCATGTTGCAAATTAACAATGTTTAGAATTCGGTTGGCCCACTATTCACCAAAGGAACGAGATACACTAAAACCCAAATCCCCAACACCCAAATAGTCCTTTGTTTGTTTTGTGCACATTTAAGCTCTTATTTATTAGACATCCAAAATATGCTTTCAACTTTTATTTTTAAAATTTAAAATAATAATACTATCAACCTAACAAACCAAAAAAACGAAAATCCACCACATAAACCATGGAAGACATCCGTTCCAGTACCTTACTTCTTCTCCACTAGTATTCACTTGAACTAAGACCTTTAAAGGCTTTCTTCGCCACTCCCAACCATATGATTAAGACAATTTGCAATTTGATTCTAAGAGAATAGATGAAACAAATGTTCTTATCAGGGGACTTGCTACAAAGCTCTTCAAAGGACCAATATGATATTACAAGTTCGGTTCGATCAAGGGCACAAATACATTGACCATAATCTCATATGAAAAAAAAAAAGGCAAGGCAAAAAAATGGCATATATTTAAAAAATCTAATAGTTTTACAAAAAAATTCCCTCTAGAATGTCTTCACCAAAAAAATTATGATAAAGTTGTCACTTGAAATATTATTTGAATTCTTCCATTTTTATTTGAAATGTTATTTGAAACAAAGTCAACGGAGATATAGATAACTCAATTAAAGGGCAATGTCAAACAGTCACAAGATAACAGAATTTAAACTAGAACCCATTATTAAGAACACCGGCCGAATCTCGGGGCTCAAACTTACTAAGCCGGAGTTTGGTAGGGTAAGAAAGAATTTTTAGTGGACGGATAAGGGGAAACCGATAAATAGTTAATACTTCATTAAAATATCGACAAATAACTAAAAAAATAAACAAAACAACCCTACCATCATACTCGACGCCTTTTAAACATTCTATAGGAAACAACTTTTACCTTCTCAACATCTACGGTCTCCACCATGGCTAGGATTGGTACAGAATTGCACAATTAAAAGGAATATGAATTAAAAAGGCCAGTCCATAGCTATGAAAAGAAGCATCCATTTAAAGCAGTGATAAACAATACACGTTCCAAGATACATTCCCTATCCCCTTTAGTTCATAAACATTGTGGCTCAGAGAGAACTATTAAACAAAGTTGGTTGGTTTGCTTGTTTAAACATCTTCTTGTTTTGTTTCCTAAGAATTGAAGCTAGTACTTTGTTTATTTCCTTTGAATTCAACTTATAATAACATGCGGTATTTGGTTTGGACATCTAATCACCCCTGAGTTTTCATATTCTTTTCCTCTATAGTAACAAAATGAATTTAAACAAGCAAGATCAAATTATGGATCGACAACTTTGTATGATACAACAAATGCATCACATTGACACCAATTCAAACATATGAAACATGAATTGGGCACCAAATTTATAATACGGAAGTATTTGCCATAAGGCGTTCGTGTTTGGATCATCTTACCAATCACAATAATCCCATAAGATTGATCTTCAACGTAGTTTGTTCTCTTACTTAAACTAAAATATTCCCAAAACCCATAACGTTTAGTACTTCAGTTAACCTCGACCCAGCATAGCATTAATTCATTATATTTATATGTACAAGTCCTTTCCAACTAAATACATCTATTTTACAGCAGACAAGAAACGAGTAGAGATGAACGAAAGGAAAGACAAGAAAATGGAGAAGATAGGAGTTAGGTTTAACCTATTACTGGAGTTTCAATTTTGTCTCTTCCATGCAAATCATATCAAAACCAACTTGATTTTGTTATTTACTTAAAAAAACCAAGAGCCGAATCGGGGATGACGTCATATGAATTTTAGTGAGTTTTCCATTAAAAACAAAAAAACAAAACCAAAACTAAAAAAAGAAAGAAAAAAAATAATAACAAAACAAATAAATAAAATTAAAATCATTATTGAGGATTATAGTTTGAAAATGAACTAAAGATAAGAAGACTTAGCATAATAAGAATTCCAGGATGCTAATTATAAGATAAGATGTACTCAATAAAACATAATTACAAATGAACCATAATGTTACATGAAGAGCATTTCAACCACCGCCATCTTTGTTGGAAGTTTGTTTAACCTGAACTGCTAGATGAACATAGAGTATGTAAGGCAGAAAGAGATGTTAAGGCAGAAAGAGTATGTAGTGAGCAAATACGTTCATCTCAAGATCTATTATATAAAAACCAGAAATACTCAAATTGGATTTCCCTATTACTTACAGCTTGAGGTTTAAAAGCACCTAAACTGGTTCAGTCTGAACAGAATGATACTTACCTGCATACCTAGCTTGTTGCATCTTGTTTCCCGGATAACCCATAATCTATTAGAAAGAAATAAAACACTCTAAGAAATGTTGAGTTGAAAGCTTGATATTTAAAAATATAAAACTATGGTCATAAAAGGAAAAAAAAGCATAATAACAACTCAAAATGTACCAATTAGTTTCTGATTTATGTTCTTCAAACGAAAATTCTAAAAATCAACCACAAACCCCCGGGCATACCAAAATCATTTTCTACACAAAATTCTTGAATGCAAAGAAAGAAGAAGAACTATCTAACCATTTTCCAACGCGAATTCGTATCTTAAACATTAAACTTGAGGAATTCTAGAATCAAAGCGCTAGAAAAAAAGGAAGAAATAGTCTCCCAACCTCAAGAGCCAAGACACATCATAAAAGAAGAAAAAGAAGCGAATCTCGTTCGACCACCTCAATGGCTCTCTAGTGACCCTCGGCACTCCTCTAGCGGTCCTCCACGAGAAACCACCAACCAAGCATCCACATCCGGCCACCATCATTAAGTTTCGTCTGTCTCAAGCGCCGATTGAATTGGCGTGATTGGATATCTCTCTCTTTCCGGTTTTGGCCATGTGGGTACGCGAGAGAAGGAAGCGGATAACTATTCCTAGCTAGGGTTCTCAATGGAGAGTATGTGTAGTGTTCGTCGATGAATGAGGGAAAGTGGCCGTTATTGTTTTTTTTTTTTTATGGGCATTAAGTAAAAGGGAGGGATTTAATTTATGTAACACTTATATTTCACTAAAAATATCCCGCCTATCAAAAATATTTGGCGCACAATTTGACCCAAGATGCCGCCTTGTAATTTTTTTTAGTACTTACTTATTGTAACACTTTTTTAATAGTGTTATCCTTTGATGTTACGGTAGGCCTGATTTCTTGTAGTGTTTGTTCCCCTTTTCTACCGCAATAGCTCCCTAAACGTCAGCCCACGACAATGCTACAGATCGGCCGACGTTGAGCATTCCGACTACAGCGCACCTTCCCACGGCGATCCCTCCATTGTCGCGATACCCGCCATACCAACCTGACGCCAACCGTTCCAGCCATGACGCAAAAAGGCCCCCGAACCCAGTAACCCTGTTTGGAGTCTTCAAACCGGACACGTTCTACTGGCGCCACGTTCCAAGAGGCCGAAGAGCGCACTCGCGAAGACGGGCGTTGCGATCGCTAGCGGCAGTCCAAAATCCCAGAAGGAGGAGAAGTTCGTACGACTGATTGTTGCTGGGTTTTTTTTTGTTCACGATGTTCAACCATCGGTTGTAGGACTGCAAAGCGAAGACAATTTGGTTTGTGAAATTGAGGAAAGGTGTGGCGTGGGATACCTCTCGCCTTTTGTTTCTTTTTATTTCTTGATGTGTTTTCGCTTGTGTTTTTGTGGTGTTTTCTTTGCTGGATTTTTTTTTTACACTAGTAAATGGGTTGCTTGATTGCTTAACTTCCTATACTGAATCACTATCAAAGGACAAAGTTTTTTTTAAGTCTTTCACCGTCAAAAGATGGAGTTTATTAAAATTTACTTCCCACATAATCATCTCATCTATCTAGTATGAATTTAAATGTGGATTTTTATTGTGATTATTTCATCTAGCAAGACTTATTTATCATCAGTTCGTTTTTGTTGTGGTGACTTTCTCTTTGTGGTTGATTGTTTATGCTCCTCGATGTGTACACGTCCATGTCAAGACTGCTCTCCCTCTGTGTGTTTTTCTAGCTTTTTTTTATGGTTTTGTATTGCCATGTCACTTAAGGTGCTGGCCATATTCATCTTGATACCACTAATGGTCCTAGCTATGATAAAATCAATATTGTCTGATTATTTTGCTCCTAAAGTATTTGGTTTCTGTTTCAAATTATGTCTCTTTGTGACTTCAATTTGAATTTAAATATGCAGTTTTCTTTCAGTCAAGTGTTTTTTTTTTAAAACATGAATTATGCTTGTCTGTTATTGTCCTGACCTTTTAATCAAGTCGGTCCTGCATGAATTTCTTTTTGCTGCATTTAATTGATGTTTTATTGGTCACCCCTGCTGTGTTCTTTTTATCACAGATAGCCTTCTTCGGTTGGCTTTTACACTTTTTGTTTTGCAGGAATTTTTATTGTTTCAATTTTGTAGGAAGTTATGTTTTTTTCTTTTCCAGTTAGAAATTCTTTTGAATTGTAATAAGGTCCCATGTGATCTCTTTCTTTTTGTAACACGTAAAGGACCAAAAATAGTGGAAAAGCACAAAAAAAAGAGAGGAAAAAAAAGTGAGAAAAAAAGAAGAAAGTTTTATTATTGTTATTATTTTTTTTGGATGTCACTTTCACACACAAATAAGTTTTTTTTTATGTTTTATTTAGATTTGCTTTAAAATATTTTTTAATATATGTACATTTTTAAAGGTAAAAAAAACTTTAAAATGTCTTTAAACACACAAAAAAATTGCTTTCCTTTTTTAAAAAAAAGTCAAGTTTTTCCCAAACCAAAAAGGTTTTTTTTTTTGACAAATGAAAATATGTTATTTATTTACAAAAAACCAAACAAAATTTTGTTTTAAATACAAATTAATTTTTTCATCATTTTGATTTATTTCTTAGAATTTCTTTTGGCATAATCGTCTTTAAGTTCACGTTAGACCTCTTAGGAAAATTCAATTTAATTTTAATCTTAACAAATTACTTAGAACAAATAAAATGAAGAAACCGTTGATCTTTAGGACAATCAATTTAGGACTAAATTATTTTACAATTGTACTCTAGTTTTTTTTTCTTAATGCTTTATGTTTTTTTTAGTTTAAGAATAATTATTAAACTAATATTAAGAATAATTAGTTTAAAGAAGATGACCAGTCCCTGGCAATAATTATTAAACTAATATTAAACTAAAAGCTGTGGAAGGAATAGAAACCTATGGAATGATCAGTCCTCAAGACTTGTGCCTAGTCCCTGGAGTTATTCTACCACCAAAATTCAAGGTTCCGGAATTTGAAAAGTTTAATGGATCTCAATGCCCTAGGACACATATCACTATGTACTGTAGGAAGATGGCTGCTCACGCCAGTGATGATAAACTCCTAATCCACTATTTCCAAGAAAGTCTGACTGGGGGACCACTCCGATGGTATATTCAGTTGGAGGGGCATCATATCAGGACCTGGAGAGACCTTGCAACTGCATTCCTAATGCAGTACAAGCATGTCACAGAGTTGGACCTCGACAGGTTAGCACTGCTGGCTTTTGAAAAAGGGGCTAATGAAAGCTTTAAAATCTATGCTAGAAGGTGGAGGGAAGCAGCTATGGAAGTCCAACCCCCGTTGACTGAAAAAGAGTTGACCACAATGTTCATCAGAACTCTAAAAGGGGTATACTATGAGAAGCTAATCGGCAATGTGTCTAGCAACTTTGCAGACCTAGTAGCTTCCGGGGAACGCATAGAAGATGGTATTAAGGAAGGGAAGCTTCATGGAGATACACCTGATCCACCAAAGAAGTCTCCACTGGGGGGAAAGAAAAAGGAAGCTGATACTCAAGTAGTTTGGCAGAATCCTCCTATTCCTCAAGGAACTTTTGGGGCATATCCAGGTCTTTTCCCTACACCTGGATTTTATGCGGGGTCACATCCATTTGCAGCCTATGCAGCCCCAGTACCCCAATTCCCAACATATCAACCACCAAGGGGAGCCCCTAGCCCTCTTCCACCAGTCCCACCTCCGACTGTACAACTAGGGCCCCAGCAGACGTCCGCTAGGCCAAATCAAGTTTCCAACAAGACTAAGCTAGAATTTGACCCAATTCCCATAACGTACACTGAGTTATATCCACAGCTTTTGAAAGCCGGTATGGTGAGCCCTATACCTATGGGAGAAGTGAAGCAACCTTACCCGACATGGTACAAAGCAGATGCCCGTTGCGCCTATCACAATAACGGCGTTGGTCACAACATTGAGGGTTGCATTGCCTTCAAGAAAAAGGTCCAACATCTACTCAATTCCAAATGGTTGGATTTCTCAAAGCAAGCTAGTGCACCAAATGTCAACTCAAATCCATTGCCAGAGCATTCCAACCAGTGAACCGTGAACATGGGAGCCATTGGAATAAAGGAGAGGAGCAAGTTTTGTTTCACCTTGAGAAACTTTGTGGGAGTTTAGAACTTTTTTTTTTTTGTGTTTGGTTTTGTCAATCTTGTTTTACATTCTGCATGCTTTTTGAAATTCTAGAACTTTTTTCTTTTGTTTGGCATTTGTGAAAAATAATCAAGCCTGTTCTTTTTAAAAGTTGTTTTACCCGCATTTTACATGCAATGTCTATTGCTACTTGTCTACTCTCTAGGCATGGGTAATAAGCCCAACAGGGGCATACTGAACAAAGAATCTGGGCTATCTAAGTTTAGCCGAAGTCAAAAGGATTATTAGAGGAGCAATTACCATTGAAAAGAAGGGACCTGATCTAAGAGAGGCAGCATCCACTTCAAACATGAGCATTTGACACGAAAAGTTCCTTTTGTCGCCAAGAGATAAGTTAATTCCTGTTTGAGCATTTTGAGACAAATTTTGATTGTTTAAAATGAAGAGAGGCCGTCTTTTCTTTCCTCGTAATACTATCATTGCTAGCCCTTTTGAGCCTGAATATATATTTTCTTTGACATAACCCGATCCATAGTTCACCCCACATTGGGGCAATTCATAAATAGCAAGATCCCATTTTGGGGCAGTTCTGTAAAATAATTCTTATGCAGGGGCTTTTTTTTTAAAACCCCTCATAAATGCATATCCCGCAATGGGGCAGTTTTTATTTAAAAAAAAAGAAGCAAAAGAAAAGAAACAAAAGAGCGTAACCCTCGTGTTGGGGCAGTTTTTAAGACCCCTCACAAAGGTACCCATAATTGGGGCAAAAAGAAAAAAAGAAGCATTTTGTATAGCAAGAACCCACATTGGGACAGAAGTACTCCCACATTGGGGCATTTTAGCAATTTTGTAAAATATAGTCTGAACTATGGATCAAATTAAGCCTAGAATAGGTTTGAGCCACTTTATACCCTTTCTTGTTAAACCCAATAACCCAAGCCTATATTACGGTCCTAAATAAAGTCCTCTCAAATTAAACAATCAAAATTATTTCTCAAACGCTCAATAAAGGAACAAGTCATGGGTATCTAAGGCGGACTTGATGAAAACCCGCAAGGGCATCAAGGGTAAAATACAAAGCCAGTTACAAGGCAGAAGGTACAACAAGCAAAAAATAAGGCGGGCTTAGTGAAAACCCAAAGGGGCACTAAGGACAAAATTCAAAGCCAAAAAAAAAAAGAAGGTCAATCATTCAAGACCAAGATCAGTTAACATCTTCTCCAATTGAGTCATTGAGCATCAAGACTTCGGCAATCGGATATCCTCTTAGATGAAGCCTCTATGCATCAGGTTCAAGATTTGCAGACATCTTCTACAACTGAACCCTTGACCATCAATTGAGGTCCAAAATCATCCCAATATTCTCTCCATTTGAGCTCCAGAGCATCAAGAGTCCAAGATTACCAAACAAGCATCTAGAATCTCCAATTAAGTCCTTAAGCCTCAAGATTCAAACAATCAGGCATTTTCTCTAACCTAGCCTCTGGGTACTTAGATCCAAACTGTCGGATAAAAATTTCCATTTTCATATATGTTAGCTCAGCCCAAATCCTCAAACCCATGCAAGGCCTAGCTGAAGGCTACACCTAGTTAGCTCAGAAACTTTGGGAGGCTTCCCCTCAAAAGCTTTTGCCTCTCTCAAGCGAGAAAACAAGTGGTGATTCTACATTGCATAATCATGTTTCAAAAATCGTTTTCAACAAATTTTATTTTTAAATTCAACTACTTTGTGTGCGTTACTTTCAATAAAATGCTTATGCCCCACTAAGTTTCCCAGGGTGCCACTTAGCAAGAATGCCCCGAGCAAGCAAGAAAGGGTTCCCAACCAAGCAAGAAAGGGTTCCCGACTGAATGAACCTGCTCCCCAACAGAAGCCAAAACTATTGACCCCCCAACAAGGTTCAATTGATTTGGAACAATTTCTTGAGCATTTTGACATTCTGAAGAAAGCAAGCAAGCAAGCCTCCCCCAGCAGCCGGAGCACCCTCAACTAAAGAGTTTTCCTGATGAGATCTGAATTTTATTCCCTAGCAAGTCCAGTTAAATTCCAGCAATGCCAATCCCCTAGCGGTTTAAGCTCCCTATTAACATAAGATTCATCATGCATCCTAGACATGCATCTCATTGCATTCCATGCATCACTTGCATACATGCATTATTTTCTTCCATTTCAGAAACGTTGTCGCCTTTGAAGATCCCAGGAGATCATCCTCAACAAGCTTCCTCAAGTAACCAAGCCTTAAAAGCTTCGGTTGTTCAACCATGAAAGTTATTCGTTATGATTTCTCAAGCCCTAGAAGCCTTTGTGACAATCAAATAAGCATCTCATTCTTTTTTAGGTAACCTCGTAGAGCGATCTCATTGAGTGAACTCGTAGAGGGAGCCCCTATTGAGTCTTTAGCAAATTTCATTAGCAATCATTGATTTCTTTCCAGCCCCTAGATGCCATTTTAGCCCCTCAACCTTAGAGGTCATCCCTATCCGGAATTCCACCGGCAGGCCCCCGGTAACTATCCTCAGTTTTTAAATTTACTTCTGAGAAGTCTACAGGCAGTTCCCTTGCACCTATCCCACCTTTCTTTTTCATTCTTTCAGGAAGTCCACCGGTAGGTCCCTGGTAACTATTCTCAGTTTTCAAATTTACTTCTAGGAAGTCCGCAGGCAGTTCCCCTGCACCTATCCCACCTTTTCTGTTTTATTCTTTCAGGAAGTCCACCAGCAGTTCTCCGGTACCTATCCTCAGTTGTTAAATTTAATTTCCGAAAGTCCGCAGGCGGTTCCCCTGCACCTATCCAACATTTTCTTTTCAATTTCAAGGAAGTCCACAGGTGGTTCCCCTGCACTTATCCTTCTCGTTTTCTTTGTTTGGGAAGTCCCCAGGCAGTTCACCTGCGCCTATCCCACCTTTACTCTTCAATTCATGTCGGCCCTAAATGCCTTTTCAATTCTTGGTACTCATAGATGCTTCTTAAATTTTCATTGGCCATAAAAGCCTCCTTTCCACCAATGACGTTTTACCTTGCTTTGACATCAGGTAAGTTAGGTAAGTACTCCAACCCGTCCAAAATGATACATTCTTATCTTTGCACACTGTTTGTATACAAACAATGTACAAAGAGGGGCAGCTGTTGGACCCCATTTTGTCCGGGTTGGACAAACACATTTATTTTTCGCTTTAAACTTATTTTCTATTTGTTAATCACTTTGTATAGATAAATAAATAGACGTGACCGTCGATTCGAAGAGAGATTTTAATGACTTCCTTAAAAAGGATTTCAAACGCTAAAAATTCTGTCCCAAGTGATAGAAAATTAAATTTCAGGATCGGCATCTTCGACCGCGCTCAAACCCGAGGTCAAACGAAAAAGTTATGGTCAAAACCGTATTTCGACCGCTAACGGTGGTCAACTAGCACCCAATATTCAAAGCAACACTCCGGGTCAGGTTAGGAACCTCATTTTCTTAATCCTCTCATCATTCTGAGAATTTTGACGTAGATATTGCATATATTTTCTCGCAAAGCTTATTTTTGAAAAAACATTTAGTAATAAAGTAGTTTTGGAATTCGCAGTACAGGTTTAGCGCAAAAAATAAATTATTTTAAAATAAAAAGGATACGGGGTCGCTCGTCACGACGCCCCGAGTTCAAAAATAATTTTCTTGAAATTTTTTTTGAAGCCCGAGTTACCTTCCCAATCCAAAAACCTAAAAACGCAGTTAATGACTACCGAGTTGAAAAAGTCAAAAACCCTAGCCGCCACCCTCTCTTTTCCAGCCCATCTCTCACCCATGTGTCACCTTCTGATTTGCTAGAAATAAAACAATTAAAACAAAACAAAATAAACAACATAAAAAGCAAAACAAAAGTAAAAAAATAAAAACAAAACCAAAAAAACTCACCCACTACGGCACGCCTTATCTCTTCGGCGCGTCTTCTTCTCTCTCTCTCCCACGCTGTGTCGTCTTCCTCATCCACGCCGAACAGCCATCATGCCTACCGCCATGCCCCTACCTCCTTTTCTCTCTCCCTCAATCAAACCCAAAACCTTAACCTTCCTTCCCCTCTATTAAACTCATCTTCTCCATCAAGCAAAGGGGGCTCTCACGATTCACAAACCTAGCTATCTCCCATCTTTCTCCCCTTCTCCCTCTAAAGAGAGTCCCCCGCTGGCCGGAATCATCTCGCCGGCAAGCATCTTCATACCCTACGTGTCGTCACCCATCAACATCTCCATCCTCATCCCTTTACAAAATCCCGACCGAAAATCGTTTCCTTAGCCGCCATTGACTTTGTTCCCCTTTTCTACCGCAATAGCTCCCTAAATGTCAACCCACGACAATGCTACAGATCGGCCGACGTTGAGCATTCCGACTGCGGCGCACCTTCCCATGGCGATCCCTCCATTGTCGCGATACCCGCCATACCAACCCGACGCCAACCGTTCCAGCCATGACGCACAAAGGCCCCCGAACCCAGTAACCCTGTTTGGAGTCTTCAAACCGGACACGTTCTACTGGCGCCACGTTCCAGTAGCTGAAGAGCGCACTACAAAGACGCTGCTGCGGTCGCTAGCGGCAGTCCAAAATCCAGAAGGAGGAGAAGTTCGTACGACTGATTGTTGCTGGGTTTTTTTTTTTGTTCACGATGTTCAACCATCGGTTGTAGGACTGCAAAGCGAAGACAATTTGGTTTGTGAAATTGAGGAAAGGTGTGGCGTGGGATACCTCTGCCTTTTGTTTCTTTTTATTTCTTGATGTGTTTCTGCTGTGTTTTTGTGGTGTTTTCTTTGCTGGATTTTTTTTTTACACTATTAAATGGGTTGCTTGATTGCTTAACTTCCTATACTGAATCCACTATCAAAGGACAAAGTTTTTTTTAAGTCTTTCACCATCAAAAGATGGAGTTTATTAAAATTTACTTCCCACATAATCATCTCATCTATCTAGTATGAATTTAAATGTGGATTTTTATTGTGATTATTTCATCTAGCAAGACTTATTTATCATCAGTTCGTTTTTGTTGTGGTGACTTTCTCTTTGTGGTTGATTGTTTATGCTCCTCGATGTGTACACGTCCATGTCAAGACTGCTCTCCCTCTGTGTGTTTTTCTAGCTTTTTTTTATGGTTTTGTATTGCCATGTCACTTAAGGTGCTAGCCATATTCATCTTGATACCACTAATGGTCCTAGCTATGATAAAATCAATATTGTCTGATTATTTTGCTCCTAAAGTATTTGGTTTCTGTTTCAAATTATGTCTCTTTGTGACTTCAATTTGAATTTAAATATGCAGTTTTCTTTCAGTCAAGTGTTTTTTTTTAAAACATGAATTATGCTTGTCTGTTATTGTCCTGACCTTTTAATCAAGTCGGTCCTGCATGAATTTCTTTTTGCTGCATTTAATTGATGTTTTATTGGTCACCCCTGCTGTGTTCTTTTTATCACAGATAGCCTTCTTCGGTTGGCTTTTACACTTTTTGTTTTGCAGGAAATTTTATTGTTTCAATTTTGTAGGAAGTTTTGTTTTTTTCTTTTCCAGTTAGAAATTCTTTTGAATTGTAATAAGGTCCCATGTGATCTCTTTCTTTTTGTAACATGTAAAGGACCAAAAATAGTGGAAAAGCACAAAAAAAAGAGAGGAAAAAAAAGTGAGAAAAAAAGAAGAAAGTTTTATTATTATTTTTTTTTTTGGATGTCACTTTCACACACAAATAAGTTTTTTTTTTATGTTTTATTTAGATTAGCTTTAAAATATTTTTTAATATATGTACATTTTTAAAGGTAAAAAAACTTTAAAATGTCTTTAAACACACAAAAAAATTGCTTTCCTTTTTTTAAAAAAAGTCAAGTTTTTCCCAAACCAAAAAGGTTTTTTTTTTTGACAAATGAAAATATGTTATTTATTTACAAAAAACCAAACAAAATTTTGTTTTAAATACAAATTAATTTTTTCATCATTTTGATTTATTTCTTAGAATTTCTTTTGGCATAATCGTCTTTAAGTTCACATTAGACCTCTTAGGAAAATTCAATTTAATTTTAATCTTAACAAATTACTTAGAACAAATAAAATGAAGAAACCGTTGATCTTTAGGACAATCAATTTAGGACTAAATTATTTTACAATTGTACTCTAGTTTTTTTTTCTTAATGCTTTTTTTTTAGTTTAAGAATAATTATTAAACTAATATTAAGAATAATTATTAAACTAATATTAAGAATAACTTTGACAAACAAAAGAAATTCTAAGTCCTTAGGAAAACAAAATCAATTGTAGATAACTAAAATTAAGAATAATTGGACTTAATTTAACTTTGACAAACAACATAGATAAAAAAGTAGAAACTCTAACTCTTTAGGAAAACAAAATTAATTGTAGATAACTGAAATTGAGGCAAAATTGAAAACAAATTAGAAACCTCTCAACTTCTAAGATAGGTGCCGAAAGGGCGTTGCGGGGGTGTTAATCCTTCCCCGCGCGTAATAAACTCCCGAACCTCGCTCTAGCGACGTAGATCATATTTTAGGTGACCGACTGCACTCCAAAAACAGTCGGTGGCGACTCTGTATTTTTTTCATCACCATTCGGGTAAAGGGTAGGAGAATCGCATCCCCGAAAGCGGGTTTCCCGCCCGGACGAAATCCGGTGATGACACTTACCTTGAGGGGAGGTGAATGGTCAGCCATGAAGCAAATGAGACCTTTTTCCTTCTTCTCCTCATTAGATGATTCTTCTTCCTCCTCAGTTTCACTGTTAAACTTGTTAGTGACAAGAGCCTTCTTCCTCTTGTCATCCTTTCTGCTTGAGGAACCTTTGGTCTTCTTCTTCTGCTCAACTGCCTCCTTTTTCTGCCTCTTCAGCTTATAACAGTCAGCAGCGAAGTGGCCGGGCTTGTTACAGTGATAGCATTGCAACTTGTCCTTATCTTTTCCCTTGGAGAAAGACGAGGAAGACTGCCTTGCTTTCCTTCTATAGTTCCCCCCTTCTCTTCAGCAGTTTCTTGATCAGAAATGTCATTTCTTCATCTGAGGCACTATTTGAGCCAAGTTCATCAGCTTCATCTTCTTCCTCTTCTGAAGATGGTTCCCGTGGTTCAGCAGCAGCCTTAAAGGCAACAGACTTCTCCTTTTTCTTGGAAGGGTTCTCAAATGCCTCAAGCTCTTCTTTTTGCATTTCAAACGTCTTAAGGTCCCCATATAATGCTTCCAAGGCACACGTCTTCCATTCCTTCAGCTGACGGATGGCTGATGTATTTATCAGCAGTCTCAAGGGTAGAGATCTCAGAAATTTGTCATTTTTGTCCTTCTGAGAGATCTCAATGTTGTAAGTCTTCATCCGTTGAATCAAACCTGTGAACCGTTTATAGATATTGTCTAATGACTCTTTCGGTTCACATCTGAAGGTTTCATACTCTTGTTTGAGCATGGAGATCTTGTTGTCTTGTATTTGCTCATCTCCTTCATAGATGAGACAGAGCTTGTCCCATACCTCTTTAGCAGTCTCAAGATCCTGCACATCCGTGAACATGTCATCATCAAGTGCAGAGAAAAGTATGGCTTTTGCCTTGAAGCTGAGCTTTACTTTCCTCTGCTCCACCTTAGACCAACTATCTGGGTCTTTCGTCATTAGCCGACCTCTCTGCATACTCTTTGGGGTGAAAGGTTCGTTCTTTATTGTTTCCCAGAGATAGGTTTCGAGCATGTCTAGGTGTGCTCTCATTCGTGCTTTCCATTTGGAAAAATGCGCGGGTGTGCACATAGGTACTTGGGAGGATGAGCCTGGCAAAACATCATAGAAGTCTTCTTGTTCTTTCTTATTGCTACTGGTACTCGGTTCTTCCTGCTCCTGGTCTCCAGTCGCTCCTTCCTCTGGAACACGACTGGCTTCAAGTTCCTCAACAAGAACTAGAGCTTGCTCGGGAGCTGGAGCTGCACTGCTGGAATCCATGTCAGCCATTAGGGATCTCTACGGAGTTATAGAACTGCTCTAATACCAATTGTAGGTCCCAAAGTGAGTCTAGAGGGGGGGTGAATAGGCTTTCGTCGTGTGCGGAAGCTAGACTGTTAGCTGGTTTTCGGATTCCTTTACAGATGACTATGATGGAAGTATTTATGGAGAAGACGACAGAAGTATTGTGAGGATAACGTGAGTGATAATGAACTATCAGACAAAACTGAGATAAGAGTAAATGCTCTTTTCTCAACAGATCTCAGTTGTGAAAGAGATGGTTTATGATAGATCGAAGTGTGGAAAACAAACAACACTGAGATCAAGACTTAATGAAAGTGCTAGATCTTTGATGAACAAGAGATTCGTGAATACTCAAACAGATTGCTCTTGTTCTTGACTCACACGGCGCACAACACTTCTTCAATTTCTCTCACAGTCTCTCTCTCTAGTCTTGGAACTCTACTTCATTAGTTCTGCAAAAGGATTATATTACTCTTAGTCCGTCAGAACCATTTTTTGTGTTCTGTGTGTTTCCTTCTTTTGAGAGAGAGATTAAACTCTTGATTTTGTCGTTAAGTGCGTGAGAGATATATTTTTAAGATTAAAGTGCTCATGCGCCATGATGTCCATCCCGACAGACTGACTTCCCACCACTGAAAATGTGGAATGTCAGGGGATGGGTTGATCTGCTTTGATTTGCATATCAGATGCCCATACTGCGTATTTGGCATGCAGTCGATCTTGGCCGTTCATCCGTGGATGATGGTTGGCAGCAATTAATGCGTCATTAATGCGTTCAACTGCTCGGGATGGCGCAGACTTGCTGTACAAACCCTAGCTGACAATATCGCTAAGTGGCTGTGTTTAGGGTTGTAAGTTTGCCTCGGAGGTAGATGCCTCATAGGTTCGGTGACTCGAAGATTTCAATTAACACCTGTAGAAAGTTGCGAAGTTTTGCTTCAGGCTTTATGGTGTTTCTGTGAGTCTACGACTCACATCTTCGAGTCTTCGAGGCTAGAGGTCAGGTTGGATTAGCTTTTTGTGTCACTCTGTTAACTAAAGTCTATGACTCTGCGACTCTTCGAATAACGCTTAAAGTGACTTCTTCGAGTCCATCTAATTCTACCTGTTATTGTAGTTACGAGTCTACGACCCTAGTTCTGCGAGTCTACGACCTTCGGGTCTCTCAGTTTACTATATTTGACTAAGTGGTCTGAAAATCTTTGACTCTACGAGTCTTCAACTTCGCTTTTCTTCCTTAGTCTTTCACAGAGGCTCATAAACTGAGTTTCTGTATAGCTACGACCCTTTAGCTACAACTCTCCGCCATCGATCTCCGAGTCTGGAAGTGTGGCAATTTCTCTATAGTGACTGTGTCCCTTGAGTCTACGACTCTACGACCCTTTAGTTACAGTTTCATTTGTTTGCCAGTCTTTATAGCATCAACTCTTCGACCTTCAACCTACGAGTCTACGAGTCCAGTTTTCTTAACAGTGTTCGAAGGCTTCGACTCTACGACTTTCAATCTACGAGTCTACGAGTCCGGTTTTCTCTACACTGTTCGAAGGCTTCAACTTTGCGACTTTCGATCTATGAGTCTACGAATCCTGTTTTCTTAACAGTGTTCAAAGGTTTTGACTCTACAACTCTACGAGTCTTCGAGTTTAGTGGCAATTTAAGTTCTGTTAATTGACTTAAGTATTTATGGGGACTCTACAATTTGCGTGCTACGAGTCTACGAGTCATTTAGCTTTGGTTACTGTTCTTAAAAATTCTTCGACTCTACGAGTCTCTGAACTTATTGACGCTTACAGTAACACTCTCTTTTCCGTACTATGACTCTACGACCTTCGACCCTGGATCTACGAGTGGCAATGTTCTATCACTGTTTCACCTTGAGTCTCCAGACCCTACGAGTCTACGAGTCTCTTGCCAATACGTCCTATGACAGTTGTACTTCTACGAACTCGACTCTTCGACCCTACGACCTTCAGTTCTTCGAGTCTCCAGACTTAGACTCTATTTTGGCAGCTTCATCAAATCCTATATTTCCAACAACTTAATATTCGACCGGCTTATATGGTAGTGATGATAAATGGAATTGGTATTAAAGGAAAACGATAAAATGCCAGCTGAGGAGAGTATGGTTGGAAGGGGAAGCGGTTATGGAACAAGAATAAAGGCTAATGAATACAAAAAGAGAAACGGATATGCGAGTTAGGGGATCGAAGTTGGTGTGTGGAATGGATCGAAAAATCGAGGAATTGGTAAGAACATCAACGAACATCAGAAAAAGAACTCAGACTGCAGAAGGTTTGAGAGGGAAACAGGAGAAAAAGTGATTGAGAATAGTAAAGGCTCCAAGTTTTTGTGGCATATCAAGTATGTCTTTGTTTGTAACTGTGGTCCGTAAGAATAATATGTCCGACTAGTTTCTTTTAATTCTAGGGGTGTGATGTAGCCCTCGAATCATTATATATTAGTTTAACTAAAATGCAGTGTTTATAATTTGAAAGTTTCATATAAGTTTTGCCTTGCCTATGAAGTGTTTGATTTTATGCATGAATCAAAATGTTAGCCCTAGTCTGGGGTGGATTGTGGCAACCTTAGGTGGGATATGTTACAGAGCTGACCAAGCTTGTAACACATCTAATTGGCTTAAGACATTAACTTTGCAAATTTCAATTCACATGGACCAAATGGTTTTGGGATAGAGTTTAAACCTTCTTTATATGGACCAAATGGAAGAAGAAAGGTGTGAGCCTATGAAACTGAAATAAATTATAACATGCATGATTTAGGAGAGTGAGTACATAATCGAGAGTGGTGAAATCAAACCCCTGGAAATGCATTCTCTGTTCACAACCAGAAAAATAATTTGTCAAATCGTTCTTTACCAACTTGTTTTGAGTTATTTTATTTAATCAGAATCTATTAGATCGATTTTAAAGAACTCATCTGACATTCTAGATAATCAAGGCAAAGACAAGTTTTAATGTTTGCTTACCTAAATTAATGCATAACATCTTCGTGGGACGATAATCTAGGGTTTAAGAATCTCATCCTTTTATACTTGACTGTGCACTTGCAATATACTCCCTGAAATTGACAAGAAAATGCAGGATCAATGAAATCTAGACCTCCCCAAGAAAACTGAAATCCTGATCCCCCAGGATGGAAAGAAAGTAGCTAATTCCAGTCTGTTCAGGAAGAAGCCAGACACACAAACCCGGACCGTCCCAGGGAAAACTGAAATGAAACGAGCTAAAACAAGTCTGTTCAGGAAGAAGCTCAAACAAAAGAAATTCAGACCGCCACAGGAAAACTGAAATCCTGACCGCCCAGGATAGAAAGAAGATAGCTAATTCCAGTCTATTCAGGAAGAGGCTAAACACGCAAATCCGGACAGCCTCGGGAAAACTGAAATGAAACAATCTAAAACCAGTTTGTTCAGGAAGAAGCTCAAGCAAAAGAAATCTAGACTGCCCCGGGAAAACTGAAATCCTAACTACCCAGGATAGAAAGAAAATAACTAATTCCAGTTGTTCAGGAAGAAGCTAGGCACACAAACCCGGACCGCCCCGGGAAAATTGAAATGAAACGAGCTAAAACTAGCCTGTTCAGGAAGAGGCTGAAACAAAAAAAATCCAGACCGCCCCGGGAAAACTAAAATCCTGACTGCACGGGATAGAAAGAAAGTAGCTAATTCTAGTCTATTCAGGAAGAAGCTAAACACACAAATCCTGACCGCCCCGGAAAAACTAAAATGAAACAAGCTAAAACCAGTCTGTTCAGGAAGAAGCTCAAACAAAAGAAATCCGGACCGCCTCAGGAAAACTGAAATCCTGACCGCCTAGGATAGAAAGAAAATAGCTAATTCCAGTCTGTTCGGAAAGAAGCTAAACATACAAATCCGGACCGCCCTGGAAAAACTGAAATCCTGACCGCCTAGGATATAAAGAAAATAGTTAATTCTAATCTGCTCAGGAAGAAGCTAAACACACAAATCCGGACCGCCCCAGGAAAACTAAAATGAAACGAGCTAAAACTAGTCTGTTCAGGAAGAAGCTCAAACAAAAGAAATTCAGACCGCCCCGGGAAAACTGAAATCCTGACCGCCCAGGATAGAAAGAAGATAGCTAATTTCAGTCTATTCAGGAAGAGGCTAAACACACAAATCCGAACCGCCCCGGGAAAACTGAAATGAAACGATCTAAAACCAGTTTGTTCAGGAAGAAGCTCAAATAAAAGAAATCTAGACCGCCCCGAGAAAACTGAAATCCTGACTGCCCAGGATAGAAAGAAAATAGCTAATTCTAGTTTGTTCAGGAAGAAGCTAAACACACAAATCTAGACCGTCCCAGAAAAACTGAAATGAAACGAGCTAAAACTAGTTTGTTCAGGAAGAAGCTCAAACAAAAGAAAACCGGACTGCCCCGGGAAAACTGAAATCCTGACCGCCCACGATAAAAAAATAGCTAATTCCAGTTTGTTCAGGAAGAAACTAAACACACAAATCTGGACCGCCCCGGAAAAACTGAAATGAAACGAGCTAAAACCAGTATGTTCAGAAAGAAGCTCAAACAAAAGAAATCCGGACCGCTCTAAGAAAATTGAAATCCTGACCGCCCAGGATAGAAAGAAAATAGTTAATTTCAGTTTGTTCAGGAAGAAGCTAAACACACAAATCCGGACCGCCCCGGGAAAACTGAAATGAAACGAGCTAAAACTAGTTTGTTTAGAAAGAAGCTCAAACAAAAGAAATCCAGACTGCCCCAGGAAAACTAAAATCCTGACCAGCCAGGATAAAAAGAAAATAGCTAATTTCAGTCTGTTCAGGAAGAAGCTAAACACACAAATCCGGACTGCCTCGGGAAAACTGAAATGAAACGAGCTAAAACCAGTTTGTTCAGGAAGAAGCTCAAACAAAAGAAATCCGGACTGCCCCAGCAAAACTGAAATCCTGACCACCCAGGATAAAAAGAAAATAGCTAATTCCAGTTTATTTAGGAAGAAGCTAAATAGACAAATCCAAACCGCCCCGAGAAAACTGAGATGAAATGAGCTAAAACCAATCTGTTCAGGAAGAAGGTCAAACAAAAGAAATCCGGACCGCCCCGGGATTGAAAGAAAGTAGTTGTATGATGATGTATTATGATGCATGTTACTATAATGATTGCTTGATGTAGGATTCATGTATGAAGGATGCCTAAATGGATAATGTAGCGTTTCCTAGTTGTAAACTTTGAAGTAGTTGATGCTTGCATGAATGCATGGTCATGAAATTATATATGATGCCTGCATCCTTTGTTAAGGGAGCTTAATCCGTTGGTGGTCGCCAGGTTATTTTTGGTGCAGGGGAAATGATCCAGTAGCTCTCTCGAAGTTTGGCCTGCTGGGGGAAACTTGCTTGATTTTTGGAGGACATATGTGTTGGGACAGTTTCTAGCTAAACCAAAGTTATTGAATGACATGCTGAGGAACCCTACTAGGGAATAGGCTTTTTATTTACACACTCACATGCAAAATTTTGAGACTTGAAACAAAGCTTCGATGAAAACAAATTTTTATTTGTGTTTGGAGTATGCAATGTTCAGTCACAACTTGTTGTCCTCTTCTGATAGAGGTAATAATGTTTGGGTTTTCTTGGTATCGCTTTTAGCTTGGGATATATTTTATTTCGAGCCCCGATTGATTGGGCTGAATGGGAATTCTGATGGTTTGAGTCAGTGCTCAGGGCTAGGTTAAAGATATTGTTTATTTGTTTCCTCATG
This sequence comes from Taxillus chinensis, assembly GCA_023512835.1. Taxonomy (NCBI): domain Eukaryota; kingdom Viridiplantae; phylum Streptophyta; class Magnoliopsida; order Santalales; family Loranthaceae; genus Taxillus; species Taxillus chinensis. Next base: position 49,035,102 of record CM042089.1, read on the forward strand.
AGGTTAAGGGACTTATCAGAGTTTCCACTTGTCGGTTGGATTATCTTTGTGCATTGCAGTGTAGGGAGTTGATTTGAAAGGATTTGTTGGGCTTGGTATTAGGGTCCCTGAGTGTTAGTCTTGAGGCTCGATGTTGGGTGCTCTCAGGCCTTGAGTGCTTGACTTTCCTTTTGTGGCTTTTCACTTTTACTCTTAGTGCCCTTTTCGGGTTTTCATTAAGCCTGCCTTGTTTTCTGCTTGTTGTTCCTTCTACCTTGTAGGTGGCTTTGTATTTTATCCTTGATGCCCTTGTGAGTTATCATCAAGTCCGCCTTGCATCCTTAATCTTTATAACACTGTTCTGAATTGTACATATGAGAAATAATTTTGATCATTTAATCTAAGAGGGTAGTATCACGAGGTAGTGAAAGATAGCCTCTCTTCATTTTAAATAATCAAAGTCTTTTCCAAAGTGCACAAGAAGAAACTTTCAATGATAAAAGGAACTTTGTCGCGCCCCAGTTTGACATAGGGACAGTTTCATTGTCTTTTATGCTGACATGCTCTTCTAATATGCTTGGAGTTTGAGGTGCAACCGAAATGGCTTAGGTTTCTTTGGTTTGGTATGCCCTGTTTTAGACCTATTACCCGTGCCAAAAGAGTAAACAAGTAGTGACAGACATTGCACACAAAAATTGTAGGTAAAATAAACTTAATAAAACAAAACAGAGTTGATTGAACACACAAAACAAAAGAAAATTGTCACATCCCCAGAGAGTTTTCTCATAACATCAAAATCCTGGTTATTTTTATTTTTGTGGCTCCATGGTTTACTCGCTTGGATGTTCTGGTAATGGGTTTGAGTCAACACTTGGTTCACCGGATGGCTTTGAAAAGTCCAACCACTTGGCCCTTACTAACTATTGGACAATTTTCTTGAGGGCAAAACAATTTTCAAGGTCGTGCCCCACTCCACTGCTGTGATAGGCACATCGGGCTTTCGACTTGTACCATATAGGGGGTGGTTGTTTCATTTCTAATGCTGGAATTGGAGTCACCATTCTGGCTTCTAGGAGTCGTGGATATAGCTCAACATAGGTTATAGGGATCTTATTGAATTCTTGCCTGGGTTTATTGGTGGTTTGGCTCGACCTGACAGGGGCTTGTTGAGGTTCTGGTTGCATGGTTGGAGTTGGATTTGGTGGAAAACGATAAGGAACTCCCCCTTGTGGTTGATATGCTAAGTATGGAGGTGTCAGCGCTACATAGGCTGTCATTGGGGGTGGCCCTGCATAAGATCCAGGTGTGGGATACAGACTGTGATATGTCCCAAAGTTGCCTTGATGCATAGGAGTGCTTTGCCAGATTGATTGGACATATGGTTCTTTCTTTTTCCCCATCTGTGCAGACTTCTTGGATGTGTCTGACGTATCGCATGAAGCTTCCCTTCTTTTACACCATCTTTAATACGTTCCTCTGAAGCCACTAGATTTGAGAAGTTGCTGGATATGTTACTTATCAGCTTTTCATAGTATACCCCTTTCCAAGTTTTGATAAACATTATCGTCAACTCCCTTTCAGTTAATGGGGGTTGAACTTCTCTAGCTGCCTCCCTCCATCTTCTCGCATAGACTTTAAAGCTTTCAGTAGCACCTTTGTCAAAGGCTAGCAACGCCAACCTATCTAGCTCCAATTCTGTGACATGTTTGTATTGTGCGAGGAAAGCTGTTGTGAGGTCTCTCCAAGTCTTGATATGACTTCCCTCCAGCTGAATGTACCATCGGAGAGGTGCCCTAGTCAAGCTTTCTTGGAAACAATGCATGAGGAGCTTGCCATCATTAGCATGGGCAGCCATCTTCCAACAGTACATAGTAAGGTGTGTTTTTGGGCATTGGGACCCATTAAACTTGTCAAAGTCAGGTACCTTGAATTTCGGTGGCAAAATGATGCCGGGCACCAGGCACAGATCTTGGGGACTAATCATCCCATAAGCTTCTGCTCCTTCAACTGCTTTGAGTCTTTCCTCTAGCTTCTTCATTGATAGTGACTGATCACCTTCCTGAGGTACATGAAGTCTTATCGCTTCGGTCATGTTACTTGGAGCAGGTGAGGTAAATTGGACTCGATGAGAAGGCCCAAGGTTCATGTTGGATGGATTGAACTCCTGTGGGGGTACTGGAATGAAGTGGGGAGGAATTGTTGCCCCTTGTGCTTGCCATGGGGACTAGTCAGTGGCCATCTCAGTGGGACCTCTATCTTTGTCTGCCGCCATCTTGGTCAACATTTCCATCATGGCCTTCATTTGATTTTGCAGTTCTTATTGGCCTTGCTCCAAACTAGCAAATCTATTTTATGTTTGTTCTCCCATTGAAGTGGATAGTTGTTGCTATCGGGATCTGAGGTTGTATTGGTGCACAATCTTGGCTGTGGCAGAAGTGGACTGTGGTAAGCTCCCTTTTTATTTTTTTTGTTTATTTTTTTTTGTTTTTCTCTTATATTTTGCATGATTTTTTTGATATGCATGTATGCATGAACATGTGAGTGAGTAAGCATTTATGCATGGATCTACATGTCTACGTGATGCAATGCATGAAGGCAAATTGTTATTGTAAGGACCCGTACCTTGAGTTAGTCACAGTTTTGCCTTTTGAGTAGAGTTTTTTCTAGATTTTGACCTAGTGAATGAGCTCAAATGAATTCACGTTCAAAAGGAAAGATGCTTAGAATGATGTCCTCTATCTACCACAGAAGTTTCAGGCCAAACGGACGTGTATGTGAGGTGCACGTGAAATGGGTGCATTTCACGTGCAAGTGTGGTTGTCTTCTACATGGTGCAAGGAGGCTAGGGGTGAAGTTTGAGCGCATTTGGAGTGCATTTGGAGTTGCACGTGAATTAGGGAATTCACGTTCAAATTGGCATGCAGCCATATTTTTACATGGTTCCCTTGGTTTTGACATTCTAATGATCTTCCTCCAAAGGACCATGTTGAAATTCCGAGTATTTTGGCCTATATGGGTGCGGAAAGGTGCTAACTTGTGTGATCAAAACTACGTCATTTTGATCCTGGGATTTACTTAATCAAAACTATGCCGTTTTGATGTGGGTAGTGTCTATATAATGAGGGCTTGAGTTTGAGTTTAGGGTTCTTGTGTTCTTCTTTCTTGCAGTTCTTTGCCAGAGAGAGAGAGAGAGAGAGAGGATCTCCGGGCAGTTGCCGTGGTGGTTCGCGTCGTTGGAAGGTGTCTAGCGTAGAGGTTAGGACAAAAGTCTGAGGTAGGGATTCATGTTCTTCCTAACTCTCTGTTCTAGGATATTCACCTATATATATATATATATATATATGTAAATCCATATAGGTGTGATCTCCTATATGGATGTTGGCCTTCAAGTGGCATGTTCTGTTGATTCGATGTTGAATTTGGCCTGAGGATTTTCTGGGTTTGTTTATGCCCACCATGTGTTTGATGAAATGTCTGTGAGGCCCGCACACTATGTATTTGATAAAATGTCCGTGAGGCCTGCATGCCATGTATTCAATATAATGCCTTGTGAGACCTTGTATATGAGTGTCTAATGATATACCTGTGTGACGGTGTGTACTGTGTTTGATTTGTATTTGATAAAAAGCCTGTGAGGCTGATGTGTGTGGCTTGCATCTGACCATGTTGGTCCCTTTGAAATAAAGTGTAAATGTTGTGCCGAGTTTACATGTTGAGATGTAATGCTATCTTCGTTCGCTGGTCTGTTTGAGACCGAAGCCGAGATATGGGCCAGGCACAATAGCTGGACCCGTTGAGATTTGGCCAGGACGTGGTCCTGAGTCTCGGTGTAGCACTCACGATGGTGGGCTAAGTCTACACCCATTCCTGAGGGTAGGTATGGCGCCCGAGGAGGTGGTTGACCATATCTGACTCGGGTGGAAAATGTTGTATTGGTGTCCATGCAACATTCGCCTGGATGTGGTATGTCATGTCGCCGTGGTGGCGGGGTGTCCTCTGCCCTTCAGTGCGGGCTTAGGTAAAGAGTGTTTACTGGGTGATGTTTGCTGCTTTAGCCTTAGGCACGACACGAGCACAAGCATACACATATCATGCATGTTGTAGAGCGGGACGGGTCTGGGGAGACTGGATCCCTACTGAGCTAAGGTTTGCTCACCCCTCCTTTAAACTGTCCTTTTGCAGGGTTTAGCAGGCGGTAGGTGAAGGCTAAGGAGCTAGGTCCCTGAGGCTGGGAGTTTTATGTTATTTCCTTTGTTGTACTCTAGTTTTATGTTCTGGAATTTGGTTTGGTTTTATTTATAACAGTACACCTGGCTTCATAGGGGTTTTTCCCCGACTGGGTTGTAAAAAACATTTAGTCTTTGAAATGAAATAAAATGAGATGTTGTTATACAATTTGTGTTTGTGTGCATGGTTTGGGAGTAGGAGCATGCCCCTTGGCATGTTAGCCTGGTTGTGCAGGTTTGGGACAGCACCCGTGCCAGAAGTCCTTTTAAGGTGCTTGCACCAACCCCTTGTCCCTTCGGGTGCGGGCATGGGCAGTCACTACTCATTTCCAAGTGGAAGGAAATTGGGGCGTGACAATATGGTATCGGAGCGATAGTTCATGGTCTGGTGGACCTAGGATAGTGGGGGAGGCCTGGGTGCTTCTGAGACTCTTAGGAGGCAGTATAGGACACGCCTGATCAACGTGGTCCTATCTGGTCTTCTGGGGTGTACTCAGGGGTAGTTAGATCAAGGAGTAGGGCATTTGCATTTGGGTTGAGGGTGCATACATGCATTGGCATTAGGGCACTAGTTTAATTTCAGTATGAGTATCGTGATTGGACATGCTATGTTCTTTGAAACTTGTGCTAAAAACAAAATTTTGTTGCTTGTGAAATTCGGTGATTTTCTTGTGAGGCTTGTTGCTATAAATTGCTCTTGTGTACTTCGTGATTTACCTGTGTGTTTAAATGTAAAACGTTGCTTGAGTACCTCATGGCCCATGGGGATGAGGGTGTGTAGAGCTTGAGAGAAGCTGATCCTAGTTTGGTTTAAATTATGTAGATTATGCCTCCTAGGAGAGTAACCCGAGCTACTCCAGCTGTAGAAGATGAATCTTCTGCACGTCTCTGGAGAGGAAAGAGGACAGCATGTAGAGGGCGATGATCCCCTGGAGCGGATCATGGCCCAAGTCCGGGCCCTAAGTGAGAACGTGCAAGGCATGCGTGAGGACCTCAAGGGAGAGATCCTAAACGAGGTGCGTCAGGAGATGATGGCACGACAGGCAGTGCCACCCTCTCCACCCCGTGAGGCGGAACCTCCGTGTAGGCAGGAAGTGCCGGTGAGGCGGGAAGAGGGAGACGTGTTGACGCAGTTCCGAAAGGAACATCCACCAAGGTTCAAGTGAGGAGCTGAACCTCTCGGAGCAAAGCACTGGCTGCGGCAGATCGAGCATGTGTTCTCCTTTCTCCGACCCCGGGAGGAAGACAAAGTGAGACTAGCAGTCCGGCAGTTGGAGGAGGAAGCCTTGGAATGGTGGCTTAGCATCTCAGGAAGCTAGGACATGGAGACCATGGCCTGGGATGAGTTCCTCCAGCTGTTTCATGAGGAGTTCTTTCTAGAGTCATTGCGGTGGCAGAAGCGGGAGGAGTTCAGCAGCCTGAAGCAGGGATCGCGCTCGCAGCGAGTATGAGCGAGATTTCCGGGGGCTGAGTCGGTTTGCTCCAGAAGCAATATCAAGGGAGGACCTGAAGGCCCATAAGTTTACCATGGGTCTCAAACCTGCCCTGAAGCAAAGGGTGGAGATGCTGCGACTGAAGACCTATGCTGAAGTCATGGACACCGCCAAGATTGTTGAGAGAGGATTAGAGGAGGGAAGACAGGCTCACCAAGAGCGGATGGGGCAGAGCGCGCACGATAAGCACGGTGAAACCAAGAGGCAGAAGGTTGAGCCCGGGAGTGGGACTTTTCCCAAGGATAAGGGCCAAGGTTCAATGGCTCCGCCCAGATCCCGTTACTTTGGAGGACAGGGGAGTGCTGCTGGGAACTTCCCAAGCGGGTGTACCTGTTGTGGCCTGTCCAGGGCACGTCAAACGTGAGTGCCCCAAGCAACACTTGACGTGTCATAGCTGTGGGAAGGTGGGACACATCAGCAAGGTGTGTTTCAAAGAAGGGGAACAACCGGGGGAGCTGGAAGCTTAGCACAAGGGAGCAGGGGTGGGACCCAATTTCAGGCCCCAGCCCCCTAAGCCAAGACATTCGTGGTTGGCCAGTCAGGCCGGTTCCAGTCACACTAGGCCACAGGGGGAGAGGCAACCACAAGGAGGATCGGAGGGGCGTCCCAGTGGACTGCAGGCAGGAGCAAAAGGGAAGGCAAGTGAGGCTAGTGGCGGGGCAGGCCAAGGCAGAGTGTTCGCGCTTACCTCAGCACCAGCTGAAATTGAGGAATTACCATCACCCTCCGAGGAAGGTGGGGCTGGACCTTCGGTGGTTCGAGGTACTATTCTAATATCTCGCACTGTTGTTGCTGCATTGTTTGATACCGGAGCTTCATGTTCCCTGATTGCTAAGTCCTTGGTGGAGAGCCTTGGACTTGATTGTGTGGAGGCTGATAGACCTCTGAGGGTCGAGTCCCCAATGGGAGGTGTGGAGTTGATCTACCAAATGTGTCGAGAGTGTGCGCTTACGATAGGAGAGGTTGACCTCTCATTTGATTTGTACGTAATGCCCATGAGGACTTTTAGTTTGATTCTGGGGATGGACTAGTTGATGGCCTTTCAGGCTAAGATTGACTGCTATAGGCGACGAGTATCATTTACTACACCCACAGGATCTTCCTGTACCCTAGTGGGTGAATGGGATAGGAATGCTGGGAGAGCTGGACCGACGAGGGAGCTATGGGGCAATATTACCCATAGGCTTGCCACCCTAACCTTTGAGGAGGAAGGTAACTTAGAGAAAAGGGTGTGGCCAGGATGTTGTCGAGAATTTCCAGGATGTCTTTCCTGGGGAGTTGTTGGAGTTGCCTCCACACGAAGTATCGAGTTCACGGTTGAAGCTGTTGCCAGGGGTGGGACCTATCTCACAAGTAGCATACCGGATGGGACCCGCTGAGTTGCGGGAGCTTCGAAGCAAATAAAGGAACTGGGAGATAAAGGTTTTATCCGTCCTAGTACCTCACCTTGGGGTGCACCGGTCTTGTTTGCTAAGAAGGCAGATGGTTCGTTGTGACTTTGCATTGATTATCGGAAGCTGAATCAAGTAACGGTAAAGAACAAATACCCTTTGCTGCGGATCGATGACTTATTCGACCAGCTGAGTGGAGCACGGTGGTTCTCAAAAATCGATCTGCGTTCGGGATATCATCAATTGAGGGTCAGGAGCAAAGACATCCCTAAGACGGTGTTCAGGTGCAGATATGGACACTATGAGTGGTTAGTGATGCCTTTTGGGCTCACGAACGCACCTGCCGTGTTCATGCATCTAATGAATCAGGTATTTGCCCCATACCTGGATTCCTTCGTGGTGGTATTTATTGACGACATCCTTGTGTACTCCAAAACCCAAGCCGAGCATGAGGAGCACTTGGCCGTGGTGCCGCGGGCGCTACGAGATCATCACTTGTATGCTAAATTTAGCAAGTGTGACTTCTGGATGCGAGAGGTGCATTTTCTTGGGCATGTGGTATCTGCCGAAGGAGTTAGAGTGGACCCAACCAAGATTGAGTCCGTAGCATCTTGGAAGAGGCCCACAAATATTTTTGAGATCCGGAGTTTCTTGGGTTTGGCAGGGTATTACCGGCGTTTTGTGGAAGGATTTTCTCGGTTGGCGGCGCCCATGACAGCTCTTACACGGAAGGGAGCCAAATTCGAGTGGACGGACAAGTGCCAGCAGGCATTCGAGGAGTTGAAGACTCGCCCGACTACCGCACCGGTGTTGAGTCTACCGCAGGAGGGAGTGCCATTCGAGGTGTATTGTGATGCGTCTCGCGTTGGACTGGGGTGTGTTCGATGCAAGAACGCCAAGTCATAGCATATGGCTCGCGACAGCTGAAGTCCCATGAGCAAAACTACCCAACACACGACCTGGAGTTGGCAGCAGTTATTTTTGCCCAGAAGTCTTGGCGACATTACCTGTTGGGAGTGAAATTTGTGGTATATACTAACCACAAAAGCCTACAGTATATCTTCACCCAGAGAGACCTAAATTTGCGACAACGGAGGTGGGTAGAGTACCTGCAAATGTTTGACTTCACGCTCTCCTACACGCCTGGGAAGGGAAATTTAGTAGCCGACGCGCTAAGTAGAAAAGGGAAAGCCGAGGTTTCCATGAGAGGATGGAAAATGATTGAGCGGTTGGCAGTGCTTCAGTGCAACCCGCTTTCAGCGATGAGGGAGCTATCCTGTGTCCTCTCACCGTGATACCAGAGTTGTATCAGCGTGTCCGTGAGGGACAGTTAGGCGACGTGGACCGTGAGGTGATCGGGGCCCAGGATAGAGGCCGGAGAGCCGTCGAGAGCCGGACGAAGGAGTTGAGCATGAGCTGAAATTTCGGGGGCGTTTGATAGTACCACCTCCCTTGCGTGAGGATGTGCTGAGGGAATTTCATCATTCCCGTTTGGCTGTACATCCAGGAGGAACTAAGATGTATCATGCCGTTCGCGCACAGTTTTGGTGGCCGGGGTTGAAACGGAGGGTAGCAGAGTTTGTTTCCAGGTGCCTTACCTGTCAGCAAGTGAAGGCAGAGCACCAATGACCCGCTGGTCAATTGCAGCCTTTACCTGTAGCTGAGTGGAAGTGGGAGCATATTACCATGGACTTCGTGACGGGACTTCCTACCACTTCTGGGAGGAAGGACATGATTTGGGTCATAGTGGACCGCTTAACTAAGTCAGCCCATTTCTTGGCAATTCGAGAGCGCGACTCTATCGGCACGTTAAGCCAGTTGTATGTTGTTGAGATTGTCCGCCTGCACGGAGTGCCCTTGTCTATTGTTTCGGACAGGGATGCGCGGTTTACATCCCGGTTTTGGGGAGGTCTGCAGGAAGCATTAGGAACCCGACTTAATTTGAGTACCGCATTCCATCCTGAGATTGATGGTCAGTCCGAGAGGACCATTCAAACATTGGAAGACTTGTTGAGGGCTTGTGTACTTGATTTTGGAGGATCATGGGCTTCCCACCTTCCTCTGGTGGAGTTTGCCTATAATAACGGTTACCGGTCTTCGATTGGGATGGCCCCGTTTGAGGCATTGTATGGCCGACCGTGTCGGTCTCCATTATGTTGGGCGAAGGCTGGAGAGGCAGCTATGTTAGGACCTCAATTGGTCCAGGAGGCTACGGCAAAAGTTCACTGATTCGGCAACGCCTTCTTACGGCTCGGAGCGGACGAAGTCCTATGCAGATCGCCGACGCCGACCGTTGGAGTTTTTGGTGGGAGACCACGTATTCCTTCGTGTTTCTCCACGGAGAGGGCATAAGAGATTTGGGACTGGGTCCAAGTTGTCCCCTCGGTACATTGGACCGTTCGAGATTTTGAGCAGAGTTGGACCTGTTGCTTATAAGTTGGCGTTACCACCTAGTTTGAGCAGAGTTCATAATGTTTTCCATGTATCCCAGTTGCGGAAATATCATCCAGATCCCACACACGTGCTAGATTGGGGTACCCTGGATCTTGGAGAGGATGTGTCTGTTGTCGAGGCACCCATCCGTATTGTAAATAGGCGCGAGAAGCAGCTGCGAGGTAAGACTATTCCGTTGGTTCGGGTGTTGTGGCAACACCGAGGGCTGGAGGAAGAGACCTGGGAACGTGAGGCTGAGATGCGTGCTCATTATCCTGATCTGTTCGAGGACGAACAACTCTGAAGGAAGGGAGGAGGGCAAGCATCAAACTTCAACATAATCAGGTATTTGCCTAACTGGTTAGGTAACCTGAGCATATAACATCGCTACATGACCATGTGGAGTGTATAAATGTGTGAAATAATTTGTGATTTGTTGTGTATTAATTTGTGCTAGAGGGTGTTAGAGGCCTATGCATTGGTTGTGATTGTTTTCTTTCATTCCACCTTTTCTTTTCAAGGACGAAAAGTCTTAAGGGGGAGAGGATGTAAGGACCCGTACCTTGAGTTAGTCACAGTTTTGCCTTTTGAGTAGAGTTTTTTCTAGATTTTGACCTAGTGAATGGGCTCAAATGAATTCACGTGCAAAAGGAAAGATGCTTAGAATGATGTCCTCTATCTACCACGAAGTTTTCAGGCCAAACGGACGTGTATGTGAGGTGCACGTGAAATGGGTCCATTTCACGTGCAAGTGTGGTTGTCTTCTACATGATGCAAGGAGGCTAGGGGTGAAGTTTGAGCGCATTTGGAGTGCATTTGGAGTTGCACGTGAATTGGGGAATTCACGTTCAAATTGGCGTGCAGCCATATTTTTACATGGTTCCCTTGGTTTTGACATTCTAATGATCTTCCTCCAAAGGACCATGTTGAAATTCTGAGTATTTTGGCCTATATGGGTGCGGAAAGGTGCTAACTTGTGTGATCAAAACTACGTCGTTTTGATCCTGGGATTTACTTAATCAAAACTATGCCGTTTTGATGTGGGTAGTGTCTATATAATGAAGGCTTGAGTTTGAGTTTAGGGTTCTTGTGTTCTTCTTTTTCTTGCCGAGCCAGAGAGAGAGAGAGAGGATCTCCGGGCAGTTGCCGTGGTGGTTCGCGTCGTTGGAAGGTGTCTAGCATAGAGGTTAGGACAAAAGTCTGAGGTAGGGATTCATGTTCTTCCTAACTCTCTGTTCTAGGATATTCACCTATATGTATATATATATATATATATATATGTAAATCCATATAGGTGTGATCTCCTATATGGATGTTGGCCTTCAGTGGCATGTTTTGTTGATTCTGATGTTGAATTTGGCCTGAGGATTTTCTAGGTTTGTTTATGCCCACCATGTGTTTGATGAAATGTCTGTGAGGCCTGCACACTATGTATTTGATAAAATGTCTGTGAGGCCTGCATGCCATGTATTCAATATAATGCCTGTGAGACCTTGTATATGAGTGTCTAATGATATACCTGTGTGACTGGTGTGTACTGTGTTTGATTTGTATTTGATAAAAAGCCTGTGAGGCTGATGTGTGTGGCTTGCATCTGACCATGTTGGTCCCTCTGAAATAAAGTGTAAATGTTGTGCTGCGTTTACATGTTGAGATGTAATGCTATGCTATTCTGCTGGTCTGTTTGAGACTGAGCTGAGATATGGGCCAGGCACAATAGCTGGACCCGTTGAGATTTGGCCAGGACGTGGTCCTGAGTCTCGGTGTAGCACTCACGACGGTGGGCTAAGTCTACACCCATTCCTGAGGGTAGGTATAGCGCCCGAGGAGGTGGTTGACCATATCTAACTCGGGTGGAAAATGTTGCATTGGTGTCTATGCAACATTCGCCTGGATGTGGTATGTCATGTCACCGTGGTGGCGGGGTGTCCTCTGCCCTTCAGTGCGGGCTCAGGTAAAGAGTGTTTGCTGGGTGATGTTTGCTGCTTTAGCCTTAGGCACGACACGAGCACAAGTATACACATATCATGCATGTTGTAGAGCGGGACGGGTCTGGGGAGACTGGATCCCTACTGAGCTAAGGTTTGCTCACCCCTCCTATAAACTGTCCTTTTGCAGGGTTTAGCAGGCGGTAGGTGAAGGCTGAGGAGCTAGGTCCCTGAGGCTGGGAGTTTTATGTTATTTCCTTTGTTGTACTCTGGTTTTATGTTCTGGAATTTGGTTTGGTTTTATTTGTAACAGTACACCTGGCTTCATAGGGGTTTTTCCCCGACTGGGTTGTAATAAACATTTAGTCTTTGAAATGAAATAAAATGAGATGTTGTTATACAATTTGTGTTTGTGTGTATGGTTTGGGAGTAAGGGATGACAAGGCACATAGACAGGATAAAAGAATAAACCAATAGTAAGGCGAATCATTTGTGCAGGGGATGACTTAAGGACTACCCTACAAAACAAAGGTTAGCATGGCATAGAATGAGCAAAACATGTGGGTCGATGCCCCTAATGGGCTTCTATTGCTAGACCTATCTTATTCGTTGGTTCCCAAACTTCCTCTGTAGAGGGCTCCGTACACCATGGGATTTATCGGAGGGGGGTTTTAAAAGGACGAGCTTTAAAAGAACCTCAAGCTTGAGTGAGGAGTCCGGGGCCCTATTGCGGATAATGATCAATGCGCAAGGTACCGTACTAAACCTCTCTAACCTAAATTGTGACAAACCCGAGTATAGGGTTATGCATGAATGCAACAGGTATGGAAAGCAGTAAATCGAAACTATCATGGTATTAAAGCATATAAATCACAATTATCATAAAAAAATCGAGTAAAATAAATAAATAAATAAATAAAATAACCAAGTAAAAACAAAAGAAAACCTCCCAATCCTAGTACTAGGCCTAACCCTCTAAGTGTTGTCCCTAGTAGAGTCGCCAATTGTCATCACCAGTTTTCGTCCGGGCCACAACCAAATGATGAAATTGTACAGAGTCGCCACCAACTATTTTTTGGGGTGCAGTTGGTCACTTAAAATGTGGGTAGTCTACGTTACCAGAGATAAGGGTTCGGGGGTTGGTTACGTGTAGGGAAGAATTAGCACCCCTACAGCGCCCTTTCGGTACCTATAGGAGGAGGAGGTTTCTATTTGTTTTTCACTGTTTTGAATGGGTCGAGGCACTATAGTTTTCCTAGAAAGTCTAAGTTTTTTATTTGGCTAAATTGTTTGTCAAAGTTATAGTTAAAATTAATTTATCCTAAATTTCTAAAGGGAAACCTAAAAGTTTTGTTTTGTTTTTTTTTTGTTTGAAGTGGAAAATGAAATCATAAGGTTTTAATATTATTTTGTTTTCGGAAATTGAAATCTAAAAATTGAATTATGTTTTTTTTTCACATTTTTTTTGTTTTTGTTTTTGGATTGAAAACTTTTTTTGTGTGTTAAAAAACGTTTTGTTATTTTTTTTTGTTGTTTTTTTTTTGTTTGTGAAAACTCTCTTTTTTGTTGTTTTTTTGCTTTGAAAGAATTAAACCTTAATCACAAGTTAAAACTTAAAAATGCATATTTGTGTTTTTTTTTGTTTTTGACTATAACTAAATGCACACACATATCAAAATAAATGTGAAGTGTGTGAGTGTGACATCCACAAATAAAATAAAGCTACCCTCTTTTTCCCTCTTCTTTTTTTCCTCTTTTCCTTTTCATGCCTCTCCTTGCTTTTTTTGTTTTTCTGTTTTTACTCTACTTTACATATTACAACATACAACATATACAAAATGTAAAGAAAATACAACACATACTAACAACATAAAAAAGATAAAAATACAAGAAAATACAACATATACCCAGCAATATGAAAAGCAATACAGGAAAGTGTATGTTTATTGAAATTTGTGTTAAATTTTGAATTTTGAAAATAAATTCTACTAGGCAAAAGTGATAATGGGCCTGTTTGGTATGTGTTTTAATTTATGTATTATGTTTTCTAAGATTTTAGAGTTTGTATTGAATTATAAATTTTAAAAATAAATTTTACTTGATATGAGAGAGAATATATTTTAAAAAGTGTATGTTTTCTAATTTGGGTACCATAAAAAATTTTAAAATTAAATATGGTGACCCAAGTAATTAAATTTTTCAAATAAGAGATGATAATAGTATTTGAAATGATATATCTCGAGTTCATGTTCTATTTTGTTTGGCTTGGAGATGGCAAGGTGGAATTTTCATCTACACAATAAGTATGCAAATGAAATACTAATGATGTTTCAGAGTGAGAAGTGCAAGGTAGCAAGCGCTCTAATGAATCAAAAAGAGAAGTAGTGCAAAGAGGTTGGTGTTGGCAAAGTTGATAAAGGATATTTTAGGAGTTTGATTGTTTGATGTATTTCATGACAATGAAGCTTAATATTTTGAATGTTGTAAGTATTTTGTCTCAATTCATATATATATATTGTGCAAGTAAACTACATCTCAAAGCTACCAAAAGAGCGATTCAATATGTCAAAGACAAGTGATTTTGATATTAAGTTCACAAGGATCAAGGAATTTAAGTTAATTGGTTTTATGATATTCATTGCAGAGGTTTGATTGATGATATGAAAAATACTTTAGGATATTGTTTACTCTTGGCTTTGGTGTTATCTTGTGGAGCTTGAAGAAGCAAAAAACTATGGCCTAATCCATTGGTATAATAGTTTTTTTTTTCGTTGCAACATCTATATCGTTGATCTTGATCTTGTTAATCAACCATTATGGCTAAGGAAAATTTTACTTGATAGGAAAGCATAAAGATACCTGTTGACAACTAAGTTGTCATTGCTATTTCTCTTGATTTTGTGTTTGCATTTTAATAAGTTATTCTTATGGAGGGAAATACATAAACATAGAGATGTGATTTTTGTCTATTGCAAAACAAAAGATCAAGTTGCAGACATTTTAACCAAATCATTGGTTACTTGCGATTAAGTTCAAGTTTTTGAGGTCAGGGCTTGATTTTTGCAACTCCTGAAGGAAGGACAAGTGTTAAGAAAATGATTTAGGACTGCAACTTTGTCCGTGTAATTGTTTTATATTTGTTTTTTTAATGAGTCAGCATATTCTATTTGTGGATAGAAGTGTTATAACTGTTTTTACGAGTGCTAGACTTGTTGTAGTTTCTGCCTTATTTTTTAGTCACTAAGCTTTTTGGTTTTTATAGTTTTAAATTTATATTATATGTTTGATGCATATTTTGAAGATAATAGATTTCTCATTTTGCATTCTCGTCACCCTTCTGTTTTGATCTTTAAAACCAATAGATACAAAATTCCACTGCGAATCTACACTCATTGATTTTCATTGAATATTGCTAGGTGATTACTTAATATTTTCTTATATTTAATAATTTTATTATATAATATTTAATTATAGTTTGTAGATTGCAATCTCCAACTAATTAATTTCTAAAATTCCAAAAAATATGTAATCTAACACTTTAATTAGTTCATAAATTCCAAGAGTCATCTTTTGGCTACCCTCTCCCACTTTATAGTCGTCATAAGTGCAGATCAAATCTTTTTACTACCCTCCACTTTGCACTCGTCATAGGTTTTATATATCAAAACTATTTTGAAACTGAAAATTAAGGTAAGAAGAATTCAAAATTTGTTTTTGTTTTTACTTTTAAAATTTTAGAAAAAGGGATCCAATTAACGGCATTATTTTTGTCATTTAATATTTGTAGAATGTTTGTCAGGATTGATGTTTCCATCTTCAATTAAGCTCTTTACACTAATATAGAAAGTTAATCATATATTTTAGTTGCTCAAATCATTACCATAAGTTACTCTCCAAACTAATCCTTAACACTCTATAATTTAATTTCATTAATATTTTATTATAATTAGTATTAATTAGTTATACCAAAAAAAGTAATTATTTAAATTAAAATTTTAAAAAAGGAAGTAATGGTTGGAATAAGTGTCATGTCTTGTATTTTTAATCCGAAAAAACCGGTTAGTAATTCTCTCTACCCACATCTAGTATAGTAAGGGGTTCAAATTAAACACCTAACAACTGGAAGACTACTAGCACAATAAAATAATGTTCCCACCCGCTTAACAAATAACATATAAAACATTCCTACACAATTGAATTCACAAATTTAAACATAATATCTCATTAAACTCAAAAACCTCATATAGTATTCTCTCACTCAAGGGTTACATCAATTTTCAATTTGGATGACAAAAAAAGAAACTTTAGAAAATAAAGGGCTCCTCTAGTATAAGCCTGCACCTTGGCTGTCCCAGCTAACTTTAGTAAGCTCCTGAAAGAAAATAATTACATAACAGTAGGAGTGAGCAACCACAGCTCAGTATAGATCATATCTCCCTGACTCATTTCATGCTCTTAACCTCTATATGATAGTGCTTACAAAGTGTTAGTGTTATGTTAATAACAAATGAGTAATTCATAATTTATAATTTAATCACTCTTGTAGAGTAGAACTCGTAGCTTAAACCAAACACAAGCAAATCACACGAGCTTCTTCAACTTTAATCATATCGATTACCTCAACCTCAGCCACATAAATTCATCCTCAGTCAGCCACACAAGCCCCTCAGTCACACAGACGTCAATTCAAGGAACCTCATATAAAGAAAACACAGTTTGCACATGCTATTTAATTTAAATGCAACAAAAGTACTCGTTCAGGCACGAAATAAATACATGATAATAGCTTAACATAGCACGTTCACCTTGTTACAAAAAAATTATCAAATACATCACAACCAAAACGTGATATCTTAATTTTGTTTCGACATTTATTAAGCCTTACTCAAACTTTTAAGGTAACCACAATCCCTCACACAAACCCTAAGATCCCCACAAATCTTATAGTGATGACAAAGTATAACAACGCAACCCTATGATTTTCAACCCTCAAGAATGAACTTTTGCCCCTCAAATCGGGATATAACAATACACACAAAACACGTCATTTGCAACTAAAATTCATATATGAGATTACAAATATATGAATATATATATATATATATATATATATATATAAACATTTTCATGCCTAGAAAAAAAATATATATATACCTGATGTGGATGCCCTTAAAAATGTACGATGCATTATTTTTTATAATTTATATATTTTCTAAAAACCTTTTATATCTGATATTTTATTTCTGTTTATATTATTTTAAATAATAATTTTCAATTTTTCAATATTTTTTTCTCCTTTTTTTTTATTTATCACAAAATCCTGAGATCAAGAAATATATAACAAAAACATTATAGAGAATAATTTGGGAAATGAACCACTCTCAAACTTCTATAATGATCTTGGCCCTACAATTTGGAGATAAATTTTAAGGCTTCGATAAAAATTGCTTTCCATCCAATTCTACAAAATGGGGATTGAGAATATAGTTTATATGGTAAATTCTCATATTTAATGATTAACAATTTATTCCCTAAATTATTCTCCATATGTTTTTTTAATTTTTTTATTTACGTGAACATTTGAGTAGTCGTGATAGAAAAGAAAGAAGAAAGTATAAAAAGAATTTTAAAAAAAATTATTAAAAGAAAAAAATAAAAAATTATATTCGATTTTAATTTTTTATTTCTAAATTGAGAAATATATAGTAGATTATTTCCTAAAATTTATTTATCTTATGAAAACATTTTACCTTTATTTTTCATTCCTATATCAATTCTTTTAAATAATTTCATTACTTTTCTTTTCTTTGGCAACACCAAAATTTATTCATGTGGGACCGAGAAAGGAAAAAATAATTTGAGTAACAATTTAAAAATAATTTCCAAATAAGGGCTATTTTCAATCAAACAGCAAATGCTCTAAATGGTCGGATTAATATTCATCGTATTTATTTTTCTTCATATATACATATGCATGAAATGTTTTGTATAAATTATATTGAGGGAAGTGAGTTAATCGCTAATCTTGTTTTGTTAATTTATTTTATTTAAAGGGACGGAGAGTTAAAGTGTTTTTTTAGCAATCTAAAACACACTTATTAGTTATTAATTAGGATATATGTTCTATGTTCTATAAATACAGCAGCACGGATGCATGGATTAAATAGCATATCAAATGAACTGCTTTAATTAACACTTTCAATATATTTCCCAGGCTATTAAAAGAAAAGGTCAACTGGGATGGAAGATTGCAATCAATCGATTTTAGATTTTAGGTAATCTAATACTTCAATTCGTTTCTAATTTTCTTTCTTTAATTAATTTGATTTTGTACTAGGCTAATCTACCTAAAACGCTCTCTTAATTAGAATATCTTCCGTAATGTAGTATATATTAAGTCATAGCGTATAAAGGAGAAGGAAGAATAAAAGAATATAAATTAACCTAGCTTCGATGGTAGAGATCAATATGGTGTGGACCCTAAGGCTGAGGGCCCTTGCCCTGGTAGCCGCGCTCTCAGCAGCTATCACCATGGCCACCAGCCAACAAAACTTCATATTCTACAACACCGGCAGCAATAGCACTGGCATGAGCATCAGCAGCCTCGGCAATGCCATCAAAGTGAGTTGGGGGAGCTTCAATGCCTGGGTAAGGAAAATTCCATTGATATTTGTCTTTGTTTGTACAAAATACTCTATATGTTTTGGGCAATGCACAGGTACATAGAATATAGATCAGCTTGTCAGTAACTAAAGATCGAATTGTTGATAATATGTTAAAGTAGACAATATAAAAACCGCCCATTTAATTTGTTCTTTGATAAACGCGCACATATCACTTGAAAGCTTATTGTTGGGTGGTCTTCAGGTATTTTGTCGTGGCCAATGGCATTGCATGCGTTTATAGTTTACTGGTTCTTTTCTTGCCCTCAGAGAGCTTGCTTTGGCGATTGGTTGTCCTTTTTGATGCGGTACTTTTTTTCACCATCATGACTTTCATGTACGAAAGTAATTATCATCAACAAGTTACTAATGAGTTCACTACTATATATGGACCTACATATAGGTTATGGCTATGTTGCTGGCCTCGGGTGTATCATCAGCATTTACAGTTAATAGCTCCATTCGGTTCGGAAATCCTAGCCTTGGTTGGCAGCCAATCTGCAAACAAGTCCCCACATTTTGTGGCCATGTCGTTGGTGCATTAGCGGTTAGCTGTGTTGGGCTGGTGCTCTATTTTATTCTCTTCATCTACACTGTGCACGATGTCCTAAACCCTTTCTTATTGTGAGAGGTGTAAAGGCCCTTTTCTTTTTATTGGTTTTCCTTTCCTTAGCCACAAAAAATGAAAAAGACTTTTCAACTCCCTTTCTTTTAGCAGAGGAAATACGAAATATTCATGTTGGCTTTGAGGTAGTAGCGTATGCATAGCTCATATTTAACGAAATCTTAAATATGCAGTACTCCTTTCCTGACTTCCATGGATTGTTGTATTGAACTATTGATCTTCTCATAGCTATATATGCTTGTATGCCAATTTTGCAATCTGAGTAATTGAAATGAAGCACAATATATTTTTTCTGCCAACAAGGAGTAGAGGAATACAAAAGTGTATTTATGAAGGAACTATAGGTGAAAGGCACCTACTTTTGTTGAATACTTTTCTGCTAAGGCTAAGAGATTGCAAGGTCCAATTCCCTATAATATTTGAGTTGGCGAATCTCAAACTTTTGGATGTTAAGGGAAATGGTTTGAGTGGTGCAGTTGAATTGGACCGGTTTATGAGCCTCAAGAACCTCGAATATCTCGATCTATCTGGGAACAAACAATGGGCGCACGCCAGCACCATCGTTCTCAGTGCACCTTTGCTCAATCTTAATGCTTTGGGGCTCGTTTCATGCAATTTATCCGAATTAATAATTTTGACGGGAATTAAAGTCAGATCTCCAGTGTCACTCCAGTGAGCCCTTGATGTGATTGTAAAAATATTCTTTTTTTCACTAACTCAATATATATTTTTTTAATCAAAAACAAATTTCATTCCATGGATCAGATTTTAAATTTACTCGGGTCTCTCCCCTCTTCCTTTTAACGATCAAATATCTCTTCTTATCTCTTTGGATTTAGGCTGACTTCTTCCAACGGCGGCTAAGTGAGATGACACCAAGGTGGCGTCTGGTGAGTAGTAACATGACGCCAACATGATTGAGGACATAGTGTTAGGATCAGGCCAAGACGCAGACTCGCCCGTATGTCACAATATTATTCACTTTGGGCTCGCCACATCAGTCTGCACAGCTTTAAAACGCGTTGTGACAATTTATGCCTACTCCACTATATTAACCTCCTTGGCTTCCCCAAATTCTTCCATGTGACACAACACTTTCCAACAATCTCCCCCTTGAATGATCCTTCCGCAGGAATTGTAAAGACTCGTATTTGAGTAGTTTTGAGAGATAGTCATTCTATGGGAATGCAACTATCTAAACGGTAGTGTAGTCGTCGATGTGAGCATTTTGACTGTACCTGGGCCCAATTTCGAGTCGGGACCCCGTTTGACCCGATTGTTGACTTTTTGGTGTTTATTGGTTGACTTTGCATTTGAGCGGTCATTTGAGTGTGGTATTATCTGCTTAGTATTGTGCTCGTCATTTCAAGCGTTTTGACAATAATTGGGCTCAATTTGGAGTTCGTGACCTCGGGAGGTCAATTATTGTTTGGAGGCCAAGTATTGGCAGCAGTATAAATAATGAAGAAACTGCCTTATCCCTTAAAAATTGTTTGGTGCGTGCGTGTTCGAGCAAGAGAGAGAGAGGGAAGGTGAAGAGCTTCCTTTGGTGATTTTGGGGCGATTGGAGCTCGTGGATTGCAAATAATCTTCCCAGGTAGGTGTCCTTGAATTTCTTATCTCGATCCTGTCTTTGAATATACACGATTTATCATGATTTATGAATTTGAGCATGAACCCTAGGTTTTGGGGGAAACCCAATTTTGAGGTTAGATCTAATGATTTAGCATAAAATCTGTGGTTAAGAACTGATTTATATCAGTTTTGGTATGTAATTTTGTACTCTATTTAGTAAAACGCGTGTTTGTGAGTGCTTGGGGGTTGCTGGGTTGATCCCAAACGAAAAATAGGCCAAAAACGATGATGAACAGTACCATGGGCGAACTGGGGTCGAAGTTTGTAGTTAGCAGCTGTGGAGTCAGCAGCTTCGTAGTCAGCAGCTATGGAGTCAGCAGCTTCGTAGTCAACAGCTATGGAGTTAGCAACTTCATAGTCAGTAGCTATGGAGTCAGCAGCTTCGTTAGTCCGGATCAGTAGTCCGGATCAGTTAGTTCGGATTAGTAGTCCGGATCAGCAGCAGTGATCCGTAGCATCGCTCCGCAGTAGTGTTTCTGCAGCCTCAATCCGCAGTAGTGTTCTGCAGCAGTGCAACTGCATTACACTGGACCATTTACATTGTAACCTACACCCAAAGTATTTACTTAAGTTACAATGCAAATAACAAAATACCCCCCATTTGGATTCAAAGAAAAATACTAGAAAATTAAATTCTCACTCCTTCAAAATGTGAAAATTGGGATTAGTGTAAAATCTTGGAAAAATCTAGTTTTTCGTAGAGGTGAATTGTTGGAAAGTAGGGTTAGACATCTCAGAAAAATCCCCAAAAATCAGATTATCTTAGTTATTATATGGAGACCCAATGCCGGGACTTTTTATTGCAAGCAAATAGCTGCTATGGGTATCTCCTTCCTTAGTCAATGAATAAGGATTGACTGGTGAAGACTGACTACGGTTCTAAAAGGAGTGTTGTATACCTTAAGACCATATTGGTGTTGGTATGTTGGTTTGAGGGTTTGGGGCTTAGGCTCTATGACTTGTTGGGTTCTCACCGTGGAGCACAGATGATGCTATGTGGTTAACGGGGCAGGCATATGCGCTGATGGC
The DNA here is from genome assembly GCA_023512835.1 of Taxillus chinensis. Classification (NCBI taxonomy): domain Eukaryota; kingdom Viridiplantae; phylum Streptophyta; class Magnoliopsida; order Santalales; family Loranthaceae; genus Taxillus; species Taxillus chinensis. Next base: position 49,056,503 of record CM042089.1, read on the forward strand.
AGGCCTGTGTGGCACTGTGGCTAGGCATATTACGCTGTGGCCGTGGCAGGCATATGCGCCGAGGGCAGGCCTATGTGGCACTGTGTCCGGGCATATAGCGCTGTGGTAGGGCTGAGTGCCCTGAGCTGGGATCCTGTTGAGGATCGTGGACAAGCTGTCCTGTGTGGGCAGGCTAGGTCCTGATGTTTGTTTGCAGGCTGAGTCCTGATGATTGTGCACACTACACAGTGCACGAGTACACAGAGCATGTAGTATAGACTTGTATGTTTGCATGATGTGGAGTGTTGGGGTCACCTACTAAGCTTGTCGCTCACCCCTACTTGTTGTTTACCTTTTTCAGGTGTGATCCGAGACTAGTGGAGGACTTTCTTCCAGGAGGACGCCCACTATTCTGATGTATGATACAGTATTATATTCTGTATGATTTTGGGTGATATCCCGGACATGGGTCCGTGGACAGTTGTATTTGCATACTGTTTGTGATGTGATGTTTGTATGACTGTTTGACTCATTGTATGCATGATTATATATGGGAAAGTACAGGATTACCCTTGATGTATGACTGTACAGGGTTGCATATTTGAGACAGCACTTGCTGTGTAGTCTCCATTGGTGCTAGTCACCAATCCCTTGACCTATCGGGTGCGGGAAGGGGAAGTCATATTCCTAGTTCCGGGTTCCCTAGAATTTGGGGGCGTGAGAAGTTGGTATCAGAGCATGGTCTAGCGGACCTAGGTTAGTGAGGGGTGGTGAATTGATTCCATGTGACTTGGAAAACTGTAGGGAGGGCGCCTGATCAACGCAGTCCTTACATGTATTCTCGGTTATGTTGGTGTCAGTTAGATCATCCTAGGAGCATATGTAGGCATAGATGCTTTCCTAGTGGTATGATTGTGTGCATATAGGGCACTAGATTGTCTTTGTGTGTGATGTGATTGCATTTGGTGCCTGAATAGCACGTGGCCGTGAGAGCCAGGACTTGATTTTGTGTGTCCTAAGGGGTGACATGATGCTATATGCATGGTTGAGGATCTACGGGTCGTGTGGTGTACCCTGAGGGGGACACGATGCTATATGCATGGTTGTGGACCTATGGGTCATGTGGTGAGAACCTACGAGTTGATTTGTGCCTTTTACGAGGTCTTTTTTTTTTTGGGCCCGGTATGATGGCACCACCGAGGAGAGGCGAGGGGGGTGGAAGATGCCCACATGAGTTAGGGCACCAGAGGCGGCAGCAGAGGCGACGCCCCGTCGTGGGACCCGATTTGGCTCGGTGATTGAGCCGGCAGGACGACGAGGAGTGGATAGGGAATGGCGAGGTGGATGAGCCAACATGCACCTAGGACTTTTGAGGATGGTTCGTGGTCAAGGAGGCAGAGGACAGGGTGGATGGGCCGCCTTTAAAAACCCCCCTAGGCTTTTGAGGATGCGTGCAGAGGACATCTTTGAGACAATTGGGGTGCCAGATGAGGAGCGGGTGCGAGTGGCGACGCACTATCTGTTGGGTATCCCATGTAGGTGGCGGGAGTCCACTAGAGCTGTCCATGGCAGTCAGATGAGTTGGAGAGAGTTTGTGGAGATCTTCTTTGGGGAGTATTTTCCCAGCTCGGTACAGTATGCCCGATAGAGAGAGTATTATGAGCTTCAGTAGGGTAGCCAGACTGTGGGTGAGTATGTGCAAGCCTTCACAGATTTAGGGCGATTTGCTCTTGAGGCTTGGGAAAAGGAAGCTCGTAAGATGTAGGATTTTATTCAGGGCTTGAGGCTATGTTTGAAGAAACAGCTGGAACCGATGCAATTGACCAGCTACCGGGAGGCGGTCGACAAGGCACTTATTATTGAGCGAGGTCAGGATCAGGCGAGAGCCCAGAGGCCGGGCAGTTCGGCAGGTCCGAGTAAGAAGAGACAGAGTGGGGAGAGCAGTGCCGCTCAGCCTGAGAGGAGGCAGGTGCAGAGGGTTTCCAGCCAGGCAGTGGGACCCCATGAGAGTTTAGCCAGTCAGAGATCAGGTACTTGTTGGTGTTGTGGTTTGATCGGAAGCTAAACCAGGTGACTGTGAAGAACATGTACCCATTGTCGAGGATCGATGACCTGTTTGATCAGTTGCGCGGTGCGAGGTGGTTTTCCAAGATAGACTTGAGGTCTCGATACCATCAGTTGAGGGTTAGGGAGGCAGATATTCGTAAGACCGCATTTAGTTGTCGTTATGGGCATTATAAGTGGCTCGTGATGCCGTTTGGGCTGACAAATGCTCCAGCAGTGTTTATGGGATTGATGAACCAGGTATTTGCTCTGTATTTAGATATGTTCATTGTGGTATTCATCGACGATATCTTGGTTTATTCAGCGACCAAGAGGTAGCATGAGGAGTATTTGTAGGTTGTGTTGCAGACCTTGCGAGAGCATCGATTGTACGCAAAGTTCATGAAATGTGACTTCTGGTTGCAACAGGTACACTTCTTGGGGCATGTGGTATCTTCAGAGGGCATCACAGTGGATCCTGAGGAGATCGAGGCGGTTATGTCATGGAAGAGGCCCACAAATGTGTTTGAGATTCGTAGCTTCCTTGGTTTGGCACGCTACTATCGGAGGTTCATGGAGGATTTTTCTAGGTTAGCAGCTCCTATGACAAACTTGACTAGGAAGGGAGTTCCTTTTATTTGGTATGATGCGTGTGAGAGTGCTTTCATGGAGCTGAAGGCACGATTGACCTCAGCACCTATCTTGATTCTTCTACAGGAGGGTGTGCCTTTCGAGGTGTATTGTGATGCTTCCAGGGTGGGACTTGGTTGTGTGTTGATGTAGGCTTGGCAGGTGATTGCTTATGGATCTATGCAATTGAGGCCACATGAGCAGAACTATCCCACGCATGATTCGGAGTTGGCTGCAGTGATCTTTGCACTTAAGAGCTGGTAGCATTATCTCCTTGGGGAGAAGTTTGTGGTGTATACGGACCATAAGAGCTTGCAGTATATCTTTTCTCAGCGAGACCTAAACCTTAGGCAGAGGCGGTGGGTGGAGTACTTGCAGCAGTTTTAGTTTGATATGTTGTATACCCTTGGCAAGGCTAATGTGGTGGCAGATGCTCTGAGTAGGAAAAGCAGGGCCGTGGTGGCCCATTGTGCCATTAAGGAATGGGAGATGATGGGTCAGTTAGTAGCGATGAGGTTGCATATGCTGACCAATGAAGGGCGAGGGATCCTCAATGTTATTGTTGCAGTCCTTGAGTTGCAGCATAGGATCATAGAGGATCAGCTGGGGGACGTTGATTGTGAGGTCATCAGGGACAGGATTCAGACTAGGCAGGCATCTTCTGATTAGACTGAAGATGCAGAGCATATATTGAGGTACAGGGGTCGACTGATAGTTCCCACTTCTCTTTAGGAGGAGGTTCTTCGAGAGTTTCACCAGTCGAGGTTAGTTGTACATCCTGGTGGGACCAAGATGTATCATGCCGTAAGGAGGCAGTATTGGTGGCCAGGCCTAAAGAAGGCCGTTGCTGATTATGTGAGGAGGTATTTGACCTGTCAGCAGGTCAAAGCAGAGCACTTAAGATCAGTTGGTGAGTTGCAGTCATTGCCAGTGCCAGAGTGGAAATGGGACCATGTAACCATGGATTTTATCACTAGACTTCCTTGTTCCAGGGGACACGACACTATATGGGTTATTGTGGACCGATTGACGAAATCGACGCATTTTATCCCGATTCGAGAGACAGACCCAGTGAGGACTTTGGGGCAGAAGTATCTTGATGTGATTGTGAGGTTGCATGGAGTCCCATTGTCTATTGTATCTGATCGGGATGCTAGGTTCACCTCTCAATTTTGGAGACAGTTGCAGCGAGCTTTGGGTACCAGGGTAAACCTGAGTACAGCCTTTCATCCGCAGACGGATGGTCAGTCGGAGCGGACGATTCAGACACTCGAGGATATGTTGCATGCCTATGTCCTAGATTTTGGAGGTTATTGGGAGACTCACCTTCCTTTAGTGGAGTTCTCTTACAACAACAGTTATCAGGCCACGATTGGGATGGCTCCGTATGAGGCATTGTATGGGCGGCCTTGTAGATCACCTTTGTGTTAGGCACAGATGGGAGATACAACGGTTCTCGGTCCTGATATGGTTCGAGAGACCACGGAGATAGTGCAGTTGATTCGACATCGTATGCTGACAGCACAGAGTAGGCAGAAGTCCTATGCGGACCAGAGGTGCCGACCTTTGCAGTTTGAGGTGGGTGACCGTGTATTTTTGCGGGTTTCACCACGTCGAGGGCATCGGAGGTTTGGGCGTGGATCCAAACTTTCCCCTCATTTTATGGGGCCATTTGAGATTGTTGCCACCGTGGGCGCAGTGGCTTATCGGTTAGCTTTGCCACCGGAGTTGGCGCAAGTACATGATGTGTTTCATGTGTCTCGGTTGAGACGGTATCACCCAGATCCTTCTCATGTGTTAGACTATGGCGAGATAGACTTGGCTGATGATGGTGCCATTATTGAGATGCCAGCACAGATTTTGGATATGCACGATTTATCATGATTTATGAATTTGAGCATGAACCCTAGGTTTTGGGGGAAACACAATTTTAGGGTTAGATCTAATGATTTAGCATAAGATCTATGGTTAAGAACTGATTTATATCAGTTTTGGTATGTAATTTTGTACTCTGTTTAGTAAAACGCGTGTTTGTGAGTGCCTGGGGGTTGCTGGGTTGATCTCAAACGAAAAATAGGCCAAAAATGATGATGAACAGTACCATGGGCGAACTGGGGTCGAAGTTCGTAGTCAGCAGCTGTGGAGTCAACAGCTTCGTAGTCGCAGACTATGGAGTCCAGACTTGGAGTCAGCGATTATGGAGTCACTTGCCGCAGTGGGAGTCGCAGTGTGGAGTCGCAGACTTCGTTAGTCCGGATCAGTAGTCCAGATCAGTTAGTCCGGATCAGCAGCAGTGATCCGTAGCATCGCTCTGCAGTAGTATTTCCACAGCTTCAATCTGCAGCAGTGTTCCGCATCAGTGCAACTACACTGCACTGGACCATTTACATTGTTACCTATACCCAAAGTATTTACTTTAGTTATAATGTAAATAACGAAATACCCCCCATTTGGATTCAAAGAAAAATACTAGAAAATTAAATTCTACTCCTTTAAAATGTGAAAATTGAGATTTAGTGTAAAATCTCGGAAAAATCCAGTTTCTCGTAGAGGTAAATTTTTGGAAAGTGGGTTAGACATCTCAGAAAAATCTCCAAAAATCAAATTATCTTAGTTATGATATGGAGACCCAATGCCGGGACTTTTTATTGCAAGCAAATAGTTGCTATGGGTATCTCCTTCCTTAGTCAAGGAATGAGGATCGACTGGTGAAGAATGATTACAGTTCTAAAGGGAGTGTTGTATACCTTAAGACCATATTGGTGTTGGTATGTTGGTTTGAGGGATTGGGGCTTAGGCTCTATGACTTGTTGGGGTCTCACCGTGGAGTACAGATGATGCTATGTGGTTGACGGGGCGGGCATATGCGCTGAGGGCAGGCCTGTGTGGCACTGTGGTCAGGCATATTGCGCTGTGGCCGTGGCAGGCATATGCGCCGATGGCAGGCCTCCTTTTCTAAGGATTCGTATATGTGTTAGCGTAACTTATAATCTATATTTGATGTTAAGAATGTTATTTTGAGAACGTGGCCATTAATACGATCATTTTGACTATATTTAGGCCTAGTTAGAGGTCCAGAAGCCTCCAGGGGTCATTTAGTAATTTTTAAGAGTTAAATTGAGGGTTAATAAGTGAAAAATAGAATTTATGAGGGCCTTTTAGAAATTATTAAAAAGGATGACGAATTTTAATTAAAACTAGGGTTTTGTGGTTTTATTATTCATTATAACTTTGTTTTGAGAAACCCTAGCCGTCGGAGGAGAGTTCATAGTGTTCTTTGTGTTCTTCGTTATTCTTCGCCGATTCTAGACCATTCTTACGAGTTTAATCACTTCGAAGGCAAGAGGTAGGTGGTTCTTGATACTTCGTTATTTTATTGCATGAAACACATAGTTAGAGAATGTGTAAGTTCAACCCTAATGTTGTATGCGCGCGCGCATGTGTTTGTATATATATATATAAATATATAAATATATATAACCGTTGATTTTCACATACATGGCGTTACCGACAACTAGGTGTCAATTGGGTCTTGGATAAGCGTCTAGGCAGAGCAAACTTATGACGATTTAGATTCGTTGTTATGTGCAGTAGTAACACTTTTTGTAGATCCCAATAGTAGTAATTCTGCTGTTCACCCCCTTTATGTTTTTATAAAGCAATAGTGTTTATATGTATATATATAAACAAGTGAAGCAATGAAGATGTAAATTTTTGAATTTACACAAGTATAATAAAGCAACATTGATAGTGATAGCTTTTACGAATTGTGGTGATTTAAAAATAATTAGGAATATGTAGGGGTGTCATATTAGAAGACATGCAGCAGAACTTGATGTGAGAACAAGTCGACAATTGGTGACGTCGACAATTGGTGACATTGGGATTAGAGCAACGAGAATGGTGGTGTTTTATTTTACCTTGAAAACATGAATCAAAGGTTGGGATATTTCGTGAAAAGAAATTAACGATTTTTAAATAAGAAAAACAATAAAACAAATAAAATTATTAGCTTGATATTATTAAGTTGGCATTCAGAATATTAATTTTGGCTTAATATTATTAGCTTGATATTGTTAGTTTAATAAAAATATTGTTTGCTTGATATAATTTGTTTAATAAAATAAATATTGTTTGAGCTTGTTGTTATTTATTATGTGATATAATTGTTATTCGTGGCACGTTATTACTGGTTTAGCAATTTGAATATTCCGTTGTGCTATAAGAATGAATTTTGATTATTGAATTTAATATTTATTGGTTATGTGTGTGGATTTGGTGGTGGAGGTTGTTGGGTTAACCGCAGGTCCCACATAGGGCTGGCAAGAGGCCGCAAGTCCCCTATATGGTTGGTTAACCCAAGTCCCATATGTGGCAGGTTGTCAATAGGGACACCACAGGTCCCACATATGGCTATCTAGTAGTGACCGGGATTATTGGAGTTGGTAGCGGGGATCTGTGAATGGTTATATTGCCGGTGCAAACCTTTGATGGATGAAATGTAATGGGTGTGATGCTATATTTGTGATTGAATGTGAGCTCATTGTGATAAAATAGGATACTGCACCGGCACAAACATACACTGATCATGTAGATTTAGAATTTCATGTTGTAGGATGGGGAGGAGATGAAGATTACCTACCGGGCACTTGTGCTCACCCCTACTTTGTTGACATGTTTTAGGTATCGACCCATTCGCTAGAGGCTGGTCCGAAGTTGATTGTTATTCATTTCACACTTTGTATAACATGGTTTATGGATTTTGTATAACATGATTATTATTTGAATATCCGGCCAAGGGTCCGTGAAAATTGTATTGGATTTATAGCATAATTTTATTATTAATAAAATATTATCCTTAGCTTCATAGCATGTGAAACTGTACAGGAATACCCTTGATGTATGATTATATAGGTATGTCTTGGACAACACCCGCTGTGTAGTTCATATCGGTGCTAGACACCAACCTCTTGACACTTTGGGTGCGGGCATGGGGAAGTCACACTCTTAGTTTCGGTCCTCCCGGGATTTGGGGGCGTGACAAGTTGGTATCAGAGCGGTCGGTTTAGTGGACCTAGCATAGTAGGGTGATTGATTGAGACTTTGGAGCTTGGGAGACATTTGGGAGGGCGCCTGATCAACACAGTCCGTAATGGTGTCCTTGGTTACCTTAGTGTCAGTTAGATCATCTTAGGATGCATTGGGATGGGTGCATACATGACATGACATTGCTTGCGCATTATAGACACTAGAATTGGTTGCGCTTGGTACTCTGGTGATAGTTTGACTTTACAGTTGTGAAATTTCTTGAAATTGTCTGGAATGATTTGCGTAGTTGCTTGTTAATAACTTACATTATTTTGGATTGACCTGTATTGTTCTGAGCTGATTCAAGTACTATATGATAGAGTATTCCCTTTCGCTTTATATTATTGTGATGTTGTGGTAGGGGAAATATGAACCCTACCAATTGTTTGATCGCTTGGGTAGCCAATTACATGATTGGGCAAATGTGATTGATTTCAGGGGAAAATGGACTCCACTGGGATATGATGAGGACCAATTGGGTCATGCTTGTTTTGGTTGATTGATTGATGGATATGTATAAGTGAGGAGCAATGTCCCATGGATGACAGTTGAGACTTATGAGTTCTATGTGGTGTAGACTTATAGGTCACTAATTAGGAGTGATAATTGCATTTCATTTGTGCTTAATGATAAATATTTGTGCAATAATTTTAACTTAGTTGATTGCTTTAATTGTGCAAATTTTATTCATCGGAATTTTGAGCTTTTAGTGTAATTTAAAAAAAATACAATTTTAGAGAAATTTAAAATGTACTTTGAGTGATTTGGATTATGTGTCATAATTTAATGCATTTTTTTAAATTCTCCTCCAATTTTTTTATTTTACTATGTTTTTAATTATTTTATAGAATTAATATTAATTTGGTGAATTTTTACTGTTTATTTATTTATCTATTTTAATATTAATTTTTGGAGTAAGGAAATTTTGGAGAGAAGAGCTTTTGCATGTGGAGATATGATTAATTTATTTTGGTGAGAGTTAATGATTTAAAAAAAATATTTGTGAGATTTACTTGGCATGAATTTATGGAATTAAATTGATGAGTGTGTGAATTGAGATAATGAATATTTAACAAAGGAATGAAGTGAGATTAAAGATGGTTTATTATCTTGGTTTCCTTTGTCTTGTGATTTGGACCGTGTAAAAAAAGGTTGAGAGAATAGATTGGAGAGAGAGAGTTGATATGGGAAATTGAAAAAAAAGAGGAAAATCGTTGGGGTCATGAGTGAGGTAGAGTAATTTGTAATTATCTCTTGAAAAGGGTGTTAGAGCTTACTTGTTTACTTGTTATGAACCTACTGGTCATGATTGTTTCCCCTATGATGTGAATTGATGTATCATGTTTGTCTAACATGTGATATATATAAAGTAGTAGCAAAAGGGATGGTTGGAAAAAAGTAACTTAATAAAAGTAAAACATGAAGTACAACAATAGTAAATGATGGAATAAAGTATTCAAGGATTAAACAGTGCAATGAATATAATAATACGACAGAAACTAATAACTGTTATGACTAATAATACATACTGATCAGATATTAGGCTTCAATATTATGAGAAGACCATGATAGGATTGGTAGATTCAATAATGGTTTATTTTCGTTTTAAAGCAATTGAAGGGTAGATATGCCAACAAGTGAGGGAGATAGTGATAACATAGTCTTTTGGAATGGGTGTGAAGAATTAGTTTCCATCAGATAAAATATTTCAATAATTTTTTTTAAAAAGTGTTAGTAAGTGATTTAAAAGTTGATAAATAATTTGAGAATCAAAGGGAGTTATATTTCTTAGGACTTTATACATAGTTTTGGAAATAGTCTTGGAGGAACACCATACGAGGAAAGTAATGCCCTTTTTCCCTATATTTAAATTGTGGAACTTGTTAAACATGTGATGATGTCTTTAAGATATAGTTAAATGTTGCATCTGTGTTATAAAAAAATCATAATAGTAAAATAAAATAGCAAAAAAAAAAGCATGTTGATTGATGTAGTTAGTTGTATAATATGATGTTGATGTGACCTTGCTGTATGTCATTAGTTGGTTAATTGTTGTTATGAATTGTTGGTTGACGCTGGCGAATGATGTTTGAAATATTCATTTCCTTGTAACTTGTGAAGGTGATTGTATCGATTTTCCAGTCGTCGTATGTTGACTGTGTTGGTTTTATGTTGACTTGGTTATATGCTACTAGTTAGTTGAAATGCTATATGGGATTTTGATTGAATGTTAGTGAATGGTGTTGATTTTTCCTTGGATCGATTTCCATTATAATTGTGTTTGTTTGCCTAGTAAATATTGATGGGTTGTTAGCCTGCTTGTTTTTGAGTAGTTGCTCGTTGTTGGTTGCATGCACCTTGTGTGGTGTTGGCTTGTGGTGGACTATGTTGGTGCCTGTAACCGGTTATTAATAAGAATGGTTAATGTACAATAAAATTAATAAAAAAATAATCATAAATAATATACTTATAACACTAGTAACAATAGTAAATAAATGAATAAATAATAATGACCGACTCTATGTTAAATATTATTGTGATTCATGTCGACTGATGCCAATGTGGATTACCACACTGTATGATTGTTTGGATACTCTTCATATGATATTGTGTGCAAATTACATGTTGTGGACTTTTTCCCTGTTTTGGGGTATAGTTGTGTGATACGACTACATTGGGGATTAATGAACCTTGTGATGTTTGGAATTATGATGTGTGATTGACATGTGTATCATGTTGTGTATCTACGCCTAAGTGTGAGCATGATAGTATTTCCTATTGTTGCCTTGTTCCACTTGACTGGTTGTTGTTAGTTACATACATTATTATTTTGTGTGGTGACATGTGGTGGAACTAGGATGGACCTTGTTTATCAATCATTTGGCTTGATTGATTGGTGGTAAGTATGATAATGTGAAACTGGTGGATGATTTATGGTGGGACTAGCGTGGTGAGCTTTCCCTCGATGATGTCATTGTGACATGTTGTGATAGCCGAGATTGTTGCTTGTTGGTGGAGTCCTCTCTATAAGGGGACTCGATTGTGATTTAATGGTATCGTACCCTATTTGGTGGAGCATACTTGGGTGTGACCTTCCTTTCTTGCATAGGAGTAGATATTCGTATGATGGTTGATATGTTGATGTTGTTTTGTTTTGTGCTCTATTTGTGATTGTTATATGGTTGATATATTGTTTCTAATATGTGATTATGATTTGTGAGGCAATGTTTCCTTGTTGCACTTGTTTCAGGCTATTGGTTAATTGGGTGTAGGTTGTTCGACTTTGGTTATACAATGTTTAATTAGGGTGGCTAGTTTATCATGTTAATCTGAGCTGATAGTGCTTTGATGGATTTTTAGGTTCTAGTATTAATCCTTATTGTTTTGGGTTCTATTAGATTGGTTAGTTTTGGTGGTGATGTTGGCACCAGTTAGAGTAATTCTAAGATAGTATATGGTTGGTTGTGGAGTTGTTGGTATGGTGTTGTTTTGTTAACGATTCATTATAATGGTTATTTGGCAGATTAATTACAAGGGGTTACTGGTAGTGGTTCGATATTGGGTATTGGGGCATACAGTGGTTGTGTATGGTGAAATTTGTTGATTTAATTGGTTACTAGATTTTGATAGGTGATCGTATCAACTATGAACCGGTGATTTATGTTGAGGTGTCAATTTAACTATGTTGAGGTGTCTATTTAACCTTGTTGTTGTGACCATGGTTATTCGTAGCCTTGAGTTACCACTGGAGTTGGACGAGTTTATGCTGCATTCCAAGTGACTTAGCTAAGGAGGTGTTACTCAAATATCTAAGCCTTGTTGCATTGCCATGGGATCAGGAATGATTTTCAAAGGATGATAAACCACCTCCCTTATTATGTTGAATGGTTAGTGGATGCATTGTAAGTTTAAGGGAATGTGAACCGGTAAATGTATTGTTGCTTCGTAATGGTTTATGGTATGTCCTCAAGCGTTGGGCTGGTTAATGGTTGGTGGACCAAGCATCGCCTTAACAGTTGAAATTGTTAATGGCTAGGTGGGTTCCTGGATCCTATCATTGCGATTAGAGACCCTTATCGTTAGGACTATTAGTTGGTTCGTCTTTTTGCGGACGAAAAGCCCTAAGGAGGGGAGAATGTGAGGATTTTTCCCAGTGGTGAGAGCAAGTTCACTGTGATGTGTATGTTGAAATGATTACTCGTGGATATATGGTGGTATTTGTGAAGGGCATGATGTATGGTTGTTGCTATGTGTTGCTTGTGTATAAAATATGATAGGCTATGTAAAATTATGCTAGTGAAAGCAATTGTGTTCGTTAGTGAGGGTAATATGTTAGATATTGGGTATGTGTAGTAGTTGTGTGTAGGTGTAGTGTCTATAAGAACGTTTTGTTTTTTTTCGAGGACGAAAAAACCTAAGGTGGGAAGGTTATAAGGATTCATATATGTGTTAGCGTTGTCACGCCCCGAATTTCCGACCCACAGAAACCGGTTAGTGAATCCCCATGCCCGCACCCGAAGGGACAAGGGATTGGTGAGAACACCGAGAAAGGGACCTTAGCACGGGTGCCGTCCCAAAACCATATCACACATACAAAAGTCTCAATTCAAAGCATAGTACAACCACACATACATACGTGTTCTTTCCCCCACAGGTTTACAACATAGTTTTTACATTACAACAAAATAAACAAATTAACACACACAAGGTCTTCACCTCTGGTGAACCACCTAGCTCCTGTAAGCTCCTGAAACAAACAAAAACAAACACAACAGGAGGGGTGAACAACCACAGCTCAGTAGCGATTATGTCTTCCTGACCCATCCCAACTCATAAACTAGTGTAGGCATGTACTCCTGTAATGCTACATATACATATATATCACCAACTCAATCATGTACACACATTAAAATGAAAGAAAACCTCTCAGGTAATCCCAAACATTGCCTTTTAGGCACATAGTACTGTCCCTCGGGCACAACAGTGCCTCTCGGACACAATATTGCCTCTCAGGCATAGTCTTACCTCTCAGGCACAATAGCCTCTTAGGCTCTGAACAAATCTCACCTCCCAGGTCCTCAATAGTAGCCTCCCAGGCTTATCAAGATAGCCTCGCAGGCCCACATGATCACTTGAGTTCACAACTCTATCCTCATGTCTTAACCAAGAGAGAGGATTCTCGTAGAAGCTATTTTCTTGAAATAAAAAGTCCCGGCATTGGCTCCCAATATCATAACTAAGATAATTTGATTTTTGGGGATTTTTTTGAGAGGTCTAACCCCACTTTTCAAAAAATCACCACTACAAAAAACTACATATTTCCGGGATTTTACACTAAATTCCATTTTTCACATTTTGAAGGAGTGAGAATTTGATTTTCTAGTATTTTTCTTTGAATCCAAATGGGGGGTATTTCCTTATTTACATTGTAACTTAAATGTGGAGAGGCATAATGGTTTACAATGTAAATAGTCCTTCGGAACACTGCTGCAAGGCTCTTGGTACCTCTACTCAGCTTAAAAACATTCTGGAAATTGCACTTCGTCGACGTCGACGACATCAACCACCTCACATCGATTTGACAGCCACCGAGGTCGACCACGTCGACTACCCAGGTCGACCATATCGACCTACATCGACCAAGTCGACCACCCAGGTTGACCACATCGACCACGTCGACTGCCCAGGTCGACCCTATCATCTGTACTCGCCCAGACAGGCTTGCAACGCGCTGTTCGTCCGGAAACCAGTCCGGTGACCTCAAAAACCTAATTTTAAGCATCGATTCAACCCTAAAATGAGTTCTTAAACCATCGTCGCCATTGATGGTCCCTTGGAGCCTAAAGGGGGGGGGGTGAATAGGCTCTTATTAAAACTCTTTTCGTTCTCTCAAAACACAAACACTTATCTAGTTAAGTGATAGAATCACTTCGGAAGATAACCAGATAGTGGAAGTATTTTGTTTTATTATCACAAGATAAATACAACAAAATAGAAGCAAGACTCTCTTACACTCTGTTTACAAATGAACTCACACACTAGCCAACTTCTATCTCCAAAAAACGAAAACGCTTGTGCATACACAGAATCAGTCTATTCTTAACTGATGCATCATTTTTTAATGTATAAGTATGAATATTTATACAAAACATTCCTAAGAGACAACCTTGGAACTTGTAGTTCTGGAATGCGTTCAGCACTAACTATCCCTCGGTAATCTCTCTGCCTTGACTGCTGCGGTTTGTGGAGCTCAAGATCTTGGGTTCGAAGAGTATAAGTGCGTTTGTGAGTTCCCAATTACAATTAAGGTTGTGTCCACATATCCGGATGATCCATGTGTAAGATTCTTCAGGTTCTCAATAAATTCGTCTTACGTCGGGACACCACAAGCTGATAACTTTAAATGCGGTTGAGTTGAAGTAGTATCTTCTTGATCCGGTGTAATTTTCCTTACTCCGTAGCTAATGAAGCTCGGAATCTTACTCCGTGTCGGTGGTTGCTTACTCCGTATCTATTTAGTATTGGAATCCTTAGTCCGTGTCAGCGCTTCCTTACTCCGCATGTAAGTTCCTTACTCCGTATGTAAGTTCCTTACTCCGTATGTAAGTTCCTTACTCCGTATGTAAGTTCCTTACACCGGGCGAGTCTTGAAAAGTCCGATGACTTATTCCGTGTGCGCTTCTCCGCTGTTTCCTTACTCCGCATGTAAGTTCCTTACTCCGTATGTAAGTTCCTTACTCCGGGCGAGTAAGATATCCGGATTCCTTACTCCGCACTTATCCTTTAAGTTCTTAGTCCGTATGAATGTTCCTTATTTCGTATGTATTTGTGACTTGGTTATTTACCAAGTGTTTGACGACACTCACTCTTGTCCGGATCAGGATTATGTATCCTGTCCTTAGCTTTGCTCTCACGAGTGCATCTCTGGATTAGTAGCATATCTTCTGCAATGATCAAATAAACACAAAAGATCTCAGATCAAATTACATAAGGCTTTATCAGCATTATCCAAATTCTGGGTTTGATCCAACAATCTCCCCCAATTATGGATATGCCCAAACCCTTTGTAATCTGATCTGGTAAGCAATGCAAAAGAATAACATACAGAATACGCAACACAACCAATTTCATTAATCAGCAACTAAATACAATTCAGCCTTAATACAAGTTTTTCACTAGGGTACATAAGGCTTACTATACTTGAAGATCATAGTTGCTGCCTTCTCTCTTAGCTCCATTGTCTGCTTCATCGTAAAGGTGGTGTGTTGGCTCCAATATTTGTCCACAATTAGGAATGACTTGATGAAGTGATAGACAAAGGCTCCGCAGCCTATCTCCATCCCAGGTTGTTGTGGCACTTGCTTCTTGCCCCGGAATGTCGCCTTGAGTTTCTCGATCGGACGCGGGGGTGAGATGCCCAACTCTTCATATAATCCGGCTTTCTTCACGGCTTGATCGGCACTGAGACACGAGAGGTTCCCATTGATTCTTCCTAACGAAGTGCTCCACAATCCGATGAGAATCAATGAGAATCATTTGCTTGGACCGAATCATGAAGACAGACCATCATGAAGTGTCGCGACATAATCCGGTACGGAATGAGGATGGTTGAGAGAGTTTTCCATGGTTTGCTATCCTCGGCAGTTCCGTCGATGAAGGACCGAATTAGCTCCACACCTGGGAAGATAGCCCTCATTCCAACACGGTAGAACGTCAAACAAGTGCCCATCTTTGTAGAGAGATGGAAACGGCCTCATCTCCATTTTAGCGGCTCTCGAGAAGTTGTCAATGTCTTCTCGTAGTAAAGAGTCCTTTCTCCGAACAAAGAGTCCGAATGTCGGCCGGGGAGAAAGGGTACATTTCGAAAGACATCTTCTCTCGCAGAAGATGCAAGATAGGATTTCATTGCCTTGTGCAAGCTTCCATCCGCATCGAAGGGTCAAACTCCGCATATGATGGGAGGAAGGTATCAGTGCGGATGAGGAGGATGGAGGAGGAGCCGGAGCTGCAGTAGAGGAGCTTGGTTGAGAGAAGCGGCTTCGTTTGGGAATTTGAACTCCCTGAAGCACTGAAGTGGCAGGCCGCTTCTCAGTCTAAGTAGATGGTTGTGGGGCAGAAGGAGTAGACGGATCAGACGACACTCTCTCCCCCGGTTTGGCAGATCGCCGGGAAGCAACAGGAGGACGAGCCATCGTGTGCGCCAGATCTGCGAAGGAGGTAGACAATGAATGGACGGATGTGGCGACAAGATCCATTTTCTGCTCCATGGAAGTGGAGGAGTCAGTGAGAGTGGAGAGGAGTTGGGCACCGAGGGCATCAACTTTGGCAGCGATGGCGGAAATTTGGGCGCTTTGAGCTTGGGCGTGTCGGTCCAGCTGGGCGGAAAGCACAGCGTCGGAGTGGACCGTGCCAAAAGAGGCACGCCCAAGGACCAACTCCGGAGCTATGGAGGACTCCCCCGCATGAACAGGAGCAGGAGTGCGTTGGGCAGAGGAGTCCGCTGGAGTATCAGAAGCAGCAGGAGCATCCGGAGCATCAGAGGCATCCGAAGCAGTGGAGGCATCCGGAGCATTGGAGGCATCCGGAGCAAGGGACCCGCTTTGACCAGATAAGTCAACCACGGGAATCGCGGCAGCAGGAGAAGAGGGTCCAGCCTTAGCAGAGGAAGGACTTCGTGCGGCACAGGACCGGACCGGAGGGTGTAGGGAACGGCACATCGGGAATAGCAGCCGGCGTAGGAAAGCCGTGGTCCAAGTTCCAGATGATCATGGTCTCCGGGGATTGGGTATTGCGTGTGTAAAACACCCGGAGATCGGTGTCAGGAATGGAGGAGGTGTGGGCTAGGCTGAAACGGAGCCAAAGGTCCGTTAAGGTGTCGGCGGAGAGATGGTCAAGGTAATCTCGGGGTTGAGGTAGGGGAGGCAAAGGGGCTTCCGGAGAAGTGGCCGAGACATCAGTGGTGGTGACAGCAATAGCGGTATCGACCGTGGCAGCAATAGCGGATGTGGAGGGAGTCGGGACATCAACAGCAGAGGGGGCTGAGGAAACAGCTTTAGACGCACTGCGCTGAGAGGGCCCCGTAACCTCGGACGGTTCGGCACGGACGCTTGGCTGGGAGGCCCGTGAGTGGGAGGGCGCAGCAACAGACCAAATCCGGGAGGATCGGGGTGCAGAACCGACCTCGTGGGCTTGGGCGTCGGAGGGGTCACCACCGGAGCCGCCTTGTTGTTCCAGGGCGGGGAGAATGCGGAGAGCTACGGTGGGTCGGCGAGCGGTCATGTTCCCCGTCCGGCGTAAGGTAACGGAGGTAATAAGCCGAGGGAAACGAGACTACATCAAATCGGGCGAAATGGTCCTGGACGTAGATGCCAGGAAGACAATGCGAGGATGCGCCCGAAGGAATGGTTTTTGGGACCATTCTGCAAAGAAACGAAATAAGAACATCCCCCAATCCATCGGAAGACCTTCAAAAACGCCGTACATGGCCAGGAGAAGGTCGTACGGAACTGAGTCCAGGGCGGATGTGCGAGCCAGTAGGCATCGACTTAGAATGGTCGCCATACATCGATAGCGACCCTGGAAGGATTTCACCTTGTATTCCTTCCCCTTGTTCGTGCAACCCATAGAAGCCGCCATTGGATCGGCATCCGGGCGCTGTGGTTCACCAAGAGGTAGGTGGAGAGCAGCGCGGAGAACAGCCGGAGTGATGATGATGGATTCACCGCGGACATAAGAGGTTATGGAATCGGTGGTGCAGCGAATCCGTTGGTAATACTCAAGAATATCGTCGATAAGAAGATCGACGGGATTGGAGATCAGGCTGAGTATATGCGAGGCTTCAAGGAGAGGGTGAAGCTGGAAAAACCAATCCGGAGGATTAGAAACAGCATTCCAATCAACCAGATGGCCAGGATTGACGCCGGAAAGAGAGATTCTGGGTGCCATTGCAGATTAGATTAGAAGGACAAGATGAAAGGTGAGGTCTTGACAGTGGAAGGAGCAACGAGAGGTTTAGGGATTTGGAATGAGCAATACTCGTGCTTCGTAGGAATGATCAGAACATATAAGACCGAGTCCGCAAATGTCAGCGGGCCTAGGAATGTGCGAGTGAGATAGGGACCCGCGCGACATGCTGATGTCATTAGTCTGGATATCAATGCGCCTCCGAATGAAACGATGTCGTGGAGACCGCATGACCAAGTAAAGATAACAACTGGTTGCCATCCAGAGAAGTGTGTGTGCAACCCGAGATATGTATTTAATGAATCATCATTATTCCTCCTCAAAAGCATGCGACATATGAGTATACATGGATTGTCACAATTGAACAAGGTCGGAGTCCGGAGGAAAGAGCCGACAATCATCCGGAGTAAATAATATTCGTGGAAGAGTATCCTGGATGAATAATAGACCTTGTCCGTAGTAAACAGAGTTCGGTGAGAGAGTAGAGTAGATTCCTTTGCGATCAAAAAGTCGAAGAGAAGAGAAGTACCACAACACTTCAAATTCGAGACTATGGACTGGATTTATCGATACGGTTGCAAAGAAAATCTGAACTTGTAGCTAAATAAGGATAAACTGAAAATACAAAAGCTTAACAGGCAAGGATTAGTACGGATTGGAGAAGATAATCAGTGAAAAACAACATAATCCGAACTAATGAGAAACAGAACTGATGCATGGCTAAGAATGTAGTAGACATATGCATACGTGAAAATGATCAATATTATCGAATCAGGGCATATGTCGAAAGACAATACACAGGTTCATATAGGTCAACATAAGCGAAACCGTCTTGCTTGAACAACGTAGCTAAGATTAATTAGAGAGCATATGATTTGGCCACATTAGGATTCATGAGTGAAAAATGATAGAGCGAACACATGTCAAAAGAAGGCAGATGATTAGCCGATTAAAATGCATGGTTGAAGAAGGAAAATACATCCAAACATGCCGCTTTTCTGATTCAAAACAGCATGTCCAGTCAGATCCGGAAGTAAAAGTTTAGAGGAAGGAGAATCCGAGACATATTAGGGGTTCATTGCTGCTCCCTCGTAGATCATCTAATCCTCTCAATGAAAAGCTCCCCCTCAGATAAACAGTCAAGAAAGAGGTCATGAGACATATACGGGGGGTATTACTGAATAATATATAAAGCATTTTCTCCCCCGTAGATTGTGCAATCCTCTCGGTTGACATTTCCAGATTGTAGAATTCAACATCGTCTATCTTTTTAGGAAACTATACGTCGGTTGCCACCGATCGCGATTGAGTATTCATCCACCAGGCATTCCAAACTAACCCATTTCACTTCTTCAACTATGCATGTTAATAGAGTAATCTAAATGAACATGCTTTTGTCACGTGGTGATTAATGGAAGTTAAGATCATGAACCCGAAAGAGGTAAATCATATAAACTGTAATTATGTTAGCTTAAACGACTTCAGTCGGGAAACGCAAGCATCCTCCCAATATGAGGTTGAGATTAATGTCAGAAGCATGAAGCCGTTAAACAGGAAGTATGATCAGCAATACAGTCAATAAGTCTCTACTACTTTCAGTAAACGTATAATGCATGTTCTGACAGTAAATATACTATTGGGTAATGCAAATGTGAAGCTATGCAGAGAAGTCAAGCATACCTAATCGGAAGAGTAGTTCAGAGAACCTCGCATCACGTAGGGGCTTTGTAAGTATGTCTGCTAATTGATCTTCATTAGCAACATGTTCCAGTGAAATATACTTTTTGAGAACATGATCGCGTATGAAGTGATACCTGACCTCAATGTGCTTCATCTTAGGATGCATGACAGGATTGTTGCTGATGGCAATTGCACTAGTGTTGTCACAAGAAAGTGGAATAGATGACATGTTGAAACCGTAGTCGTAAGTTGACTTTGCATCCAAAGTAGTTGTGCGCAACAACTTCCGGCAGCTATATATTCCGCCTCGGCGGTAGAGGTTGATATGGAATTTCGCTTTTCATCGAACCATGAGATCAATCTATTTCCTAGAAACTGACACGTACCGCTTGTGCTTTTTCTGTCGATGCGACATCCAGCGAAGTCAGCATCAGAGTATCCAGATAAGGTGAAGTTGGACTCCTTTGGGTACCAGAGTCCCAAATTCATCGTTCCCTTGAGATACCTTAATATCCGTTTTACATGAAGCATATGTGACTCCTTGGGATTCGCCTGGTATCGTGCACAGATGCAGGTTGCAAACATAATGTCTGGGCGACTTGCTGTAAGAGACAGCAAGGATCCGATCATCCCTCTATAGTCAGTCACATTTACTGATATGCCGTCCACATCCGGATCTAACTTGGCACTGACAGGCATGGGAGTTTTAACGGGAGATGAACCTTCCATACCAAACTTCTTAATAAGATCGCGAGTGTACTTAGCCTAATTAATGAAGATTCCTTCCTTTAATTGTTTAACTTCTATTCCAAGGAAGTAGGACAGTTCTCCCATCATGCTCATTTCAAACTTGCCTGTCATCAACTTAGCAAACTCTTCACAAAGCTTCGGATTCGTTGATCCGAAAATGATATCATCCACGTATATTTGTACGATCAGAGTGTGTCCTTTCTCTTTTCGTAGAAATAGGGTGGTGTCTATCTTCCCTTTTTGGAAGTTATGAGCAAGTAGGAATTCTAACAGTGTGTCGTACCAGGCTCTTGGAGCTTGCTTCAAACCATATAGAGCTCTCTGAAGTTTGTAGACAAGATGTCCTGCCTTAGGTTCAATGAAGCCGGGAGGTCATTCAACATACACCTCCTCTTGAAGGTCTCCATTCAGGAATGCGCTCGTGACGTCCATTTGATAAACTATGAAGTTTTCATATGAAGCATACGCCAGAAACATTCGGATTGCCTCAAGTCTGGCTACCGGAGCAAAGGTTTCATCATAATCTATTCCTTCTTCTTGACGATATCCTTTGGCTACCAGTCTGGCTTTGTTCCGAATTACTATTCCATCCGTATCAAGCTTGTTCCGGAACACCCATTAAACTCCAATGACTTGCTGAGACTTAGGCCTTGGTACTAAGGTCCACACATTATTTCTCTTAAACTGATTCAGCTCTTCTTGCATGGCTTGTATCCAATTCGAATCTTGAAGAGCTTCATCTACCACCTTTGGTTCTATTTGAGATAGAAAACACGAGTAAAGACTTATGTTGGAGGTGGCTGCTCTTGTTCTTACACCAACAGTAGGATCACCAATCACTTGATCTGAGGGATGGTTTCGAGTCCATCTATAATTCTGTGCATGTGTTGGATGATCTTGAACAATTTGAAGCTCTTCCAGATTGGGTGGTTCAGTTGTATCGGCTGGTTGAGCTTCGTCCGGACTAGATGTTTCCATATTGAGAGGTATGGTTGAACTAGATGGTTCTTCAACACTGTTTCTTCCAGTGTTAACTAGTCCGAACGGACTTGAAGGTGCTCCGGAATTTTGGGTATCCATAGGAGTATATTCGGAGCTAAATGATAATCCGGAGTCAGAGTCATCCGTAGCATCATCCATAAAATTTCATTGTGTTTCGCTGATGCCACGTGGTTGGTCAGGATGTGTAACAGGAACATTCATAAACTTCGAATAATCGACGTTGCTATCCATGACCTGCATATTAGAATTTGAAGAACCGACTTTTGACCAATCAAGATTAGCTTCATCAAAAGTCACATGGATAGATTCTTCAACTTTAAAAAGTTTTCTATTGAAGACCCGATAAGCCTTGCTATGCAGTGAGTACCCGACAAAAATCCCATCATCAGATTTTGGTTCAAATTTATTCTGGGTCTCTTTGCCATTTATCAGTATATAGCAAGTACACCCAAAAGCTCTGAAATGTGAAATTGAAGGTTTTCGTCCTCTCCACATCCAATAGGGTGTTTTCATGGTAGATTTATTTATTAGAGTTCTGTTCTGAACATAGCAGGCAGTGGACACAGCTTCAGCCCATAGACTAAGAGGAAGCGTTGCCCCTGCTAACATGGATCTACCAGCTTCAACTAAAGTACGATTCTTGCGCTCAGCTACCCCATTTTGTTGTGGGGTTCTAGGAGCAGAGAAGTCATGCTGTATGCCCTGTTCAGAACAATATGATCTCATTTCTAAAAAATCAAATTCTGTACCATGATCACTCCTGATGCATTTAATGCTCAGTCCTTATGAGTTGCTTATCCAGTTGAAGAGATCTACTAGATGCTCAAAAGTTTGATCCTTTGATTTCAGGAACATCACCCATGTGTATCTGGTGAAATCATCGATAACCACAAGGGTATATCTCCCTGACTAGTGATGGAACCGATATAGGACCACAGAGGTCCATATGAAGAAGTTGTAAAGGAGTAGTTATTGAGTTAACCGATTTGCTCTTAAAAGTCGTGTTTGGTCTGTTTGCCAAGTTGGCATTCTCGACGGAGAGAGTCTCTGGAGAACTTGAGTTTGGGTAGACCAGTGACAAGATCAAGTGACGCTAATTTAGACAAAGTCTTAAAGTTTAAATGTGCGCATCGCTTGTGCCATAGCCAACTATGTTCATCTCGATGCTTTCGTGAGGAAGCATACCTGGGTCGAAGAATTATTTCTTAAGACCACCGAGTATATGTCCCCATCTCTTGATCCGGATAACTTAACATCTCCTGGATAAGTTTTCTCTTCTTGTACAGGTGTTGGATAAAAAGGAAACAAGAAATCCTTTGTCACATAAATTATCGACACTTAGCAAATTATGCTTTAAACCTTCGACTAGTGCAACTTTAGTGATTGATACACAGCCGTTAGTTAAAGTGCCATACCCGACAGTCTTACCTTTCTTGTTGTCGCCATATGAAACGGATGGACCTTGTTTATCATTAACTTCTACAAGCGATCCGATCACCCGTTATATGTCCGGAGCATCCACTATCAAGGATCCACTTGCTTTTATTGATCTTTAACTTCAAGTGATCCGACAATGCATTCCAAGAGATGCTCCTGAAAGACAATAGTTTACACTTTTGGTGCCCAAACTTGTTTCAGGCGGTTAGAGAGGGCAGCAAGATTGTCAACATTTACGGATTTGATTTTGCTAGGACTCTTAGCATTCCAAGTTGACATTAACTTGTTAGTTTCAACCGCTTCTTTTATTTGGGTTTTCTTTGGAGAGATACTCCTTTTAGATTTAGATTTTGTTTTGCTCGAAGAACCCCTTTTATAAAACTGATCTTTATTGGATTGAAATTGATTACAAAGCCGGCTATCGGATAGACTCCAACATTCATAGTGATAATGACCCATTTCCCTACAGATGGAACAGACACTATAATGTGAAGTACAAACAGGGGATACAGGTCTCTTAGATTTTACAGACTTTCTACTCTATTCCCTGTGGCCTAATCCATTGCGTTTGGGTGACGCGCTCTTGGCCCTAAATGCGTCAGCCTTAGCCTTGTCTTTCTTTTTGGGTGCTACAGTTTTGGCTTTAACTGCAGCAGCCTTCCCTTCATCTTTAGTTACGGGTGCTACTGGTTCGGGAAGTGCGAATGGCCTCGACTCCACATCATAAACTATGGTGCCACCTGAAATGAAACCATCCAACGGTTTAGATGTACTAACAGGATATAAGTTGGTTAGTTTAGGAGTGAAATCCGAAGGACACTCAGTAGCTTGAGCTATGGAAGTTGATGGTTCGGAACCTAGGCCAGGTTTGACTTGGATGTCGTCAGGATCAGTCCTAAAGGTAGAGGCTATTTCCCCGGATTTTAGCCACTTACGATTTATTTCCTTTTCCTGTTCCAGTTCATTTTCGAGTCTTTTTACTATAACTTTTAGGCCTGAGAGATTGGTATTTAACAAATGATTTTCAGCTCTTAGATCGTGATACCAAGCTTCTTTTCCTCTGAAGTCAGTGATGTCCTTTTCGAGTCTATTAATAGTAAATTCAAGACGTTTATTCTGATTTTCCATATCTTTGTACATTTGAGTAATTATTAGTCTCTCATTCTTTTCATGATCACATGCAGTAGTAAGAGATTCTAATTTACTCAGGAGCTCAGAGATAGAAGGTACCTCAGTATTTGCCATGAGGCGACGTTCGGCTTAGTGGTCGGCTCATCATCCGAGGATTCCTCTTCTTCTTCCTGAGCCACTCATGTATTTTGTCACGAGCGCCTTCCTCTTGCTCTTGCTTGTTGTCCGAGGTCGAGCGGCGAGGAGTTACCTTGTCACTTTTCTCGGCCACTTTTGATTTGGACCTGCATTCCTTGGCCCAGGGACCGGTTTTCCCACGGTTGAAGCATTCCTGGGAACTGGACTCCGGTCGCTCCTTCCTTTGGAATGATGATGATGAGCGTCTTCGAACCCTTTTCGCTTTTCCGTAGGAATCGCTCAAAGGATTTGACAAGAAGGGCTATCTCCTCCTCCTCGTCGGAATCGGAATTCTCGGACACGTCCATATCATCATTCCTCGGTATGTTTAGACATTCGTAGCTTTGAGAGCTACCCCCTTTTCTTTCCGAGCTATTTTCTCATCCCTGTCGAGTACTTAAACCCGACTTCGTGAGTCCGCAGCTCTCCATACGATTCTTCAAGGGGAACATATCGCGCTTTTTGTCTGATTGCATCTGGAGTTGTTTGGAGTAGTAGCGATCCGGCAAGGAGCGAAAGAACTTGTCATTGATCTGGGATTGAGAATAGTGCTCATTGACAGTCTTCAGCTCAAGAATAAGCTTGCCGAATCTCCAATAGATGCTTTCGAGTGATTCGCCCGGTTTATGATTAAAACTCTCAAAGTTCTGTCTGAGAGTGCAGATCACATTTTGCATTTGGGACTGACTCCCCTCATAAAGGATTGTCAGTTTGTCCCAAACGACTTTTGCCTGTCGTGCAGCCCTGGACATCTGTGGAAAGCCTCGGAATCCAAGGACGATGTAACATAAGCCGAGCCTTTTCACTAGCGCACCGCCAGGCTCTTTCATCGTTGGTAAGTTCAAGATCTGTCTTTGGCCTCCTAACTCCATTTTCTCCGATAGCCATCGGAATTGGAATCTCCTGATGAAGACATGGCCACATAAGATGATCATGGAAAACCATAAACATCTTCATGCGAGCTTTCCACCTGGGAGAAAAGCTCAGGTGTGAATTTGGGCGGTTTCGTTAAAGTAAAGCCGAACTCCGTGGTTGAGAAGCGGCGGCAACAACGAGGTTGAGGTGGGTCGACATTTTCACCGCTCGCTTCGATTCGGGATGGGCTCCTGTGCACCTCCGGAGTTAAGGCGAGTGTTGAACAATATCTTGCTCTCTTCGGCCATTTTCGAGATTGAAAGAGTGGGATCTCTACTTAGAACAAAATAGAACTTGCTCGATACCACTTGATGGTCCCTTGGAGCCTAAAAGGGGGGGGGTGAATAGGCTCTTATTAAAACTCTTTTCGTTCTCTCAAGACACAAACACTTATCTAGTTAAGTGATAGAATCACCGTGGAAGATAACCAGGATAGTGGAAGTATTTTGTTTTATTATCACAAGATAAATACAACAAAATAGAAGCAAGACTCTCTTACACTCTGTTTACAAATGAACTCACACACTAGCCAACTTCTATCTCCAAAAAATGAAAACGCTTGTGCATACACAGAATCAGTCTATTCTTAACTGATGCATCATTTTTTAATGTATAAGTATGAATATTTATACAAAACATTCCTAAGAGACAACCTTGGAACTTGTAGTTCCGGAATGCGTTCAGTACTAACTATCCCTCGGTAATCTCTCTGCCTTGACTGCTGCGGTTTGTGGAGCTCAAGATCTTGGGTTCGAAGAGTATAAGTGCGTTTGTGAGTTCCCAATTACAATTAAGGTTGTGTCCACATATCCGGATGATCCACGTGTAAGATTCTTCAGGTTCTCAATAAATTCGTCTTACGTCGGGACGCCACAAGCTGATAACTTTAAATGCGATTGAGTTGAAGCAGTATCTTCTTGATCCGGTGTAATTTTCCTTACTCCGTAGCTAATGAAGCTCGGAATCTTACTCCATGTCGGTGGTTGCTTACTCCGTATCTATTTAGTACTGGAATCCTTAGTCCGTGTCAGCGCTTCCTTACTCCGCATGTAAGTTCCTTACTCCGTATGTAAGTTCCTTACTCCGTATGTAAGTTCCTTACACTGGGCGAGTCTTGAAAAGTTTGATGACTTATTCCGTGTCAGCGCTTTCTTACTCCGCATGTAAGTTCCTTACTCCGTATGTAAGTTCCTTACTCCGTATGTAAGTTCCTTACTCCGGGCGAGTAAGATATCCGGATTCCTTACTCCGCATCTGGTTTCCTTACTCCGCACTTATCCTTTAAGTTCTTAGTCCGTACGAATGTTCCTTATTCCGTATGTATTTGTGACTTGGTTATTTACCAAGTGTTTGACGACACTCACTCTTGTCCGGATCAGGATTATGTATCCTGTCCTTAGCTTTGCTCTCACGAGTGCATCTCTGGATTAGTAACATATCTTCTGCAATGATCAAATAAACACAAAAGATCTCAGATCAAATTACATAAGGCTTTATCAGCATTATCCAAATTCTGGGTTTGATCCAACAGCCATATTAGGCTAACAAAATCATGTTTTCCCCAAATTCTAGGGTTCATCACGAAATTCATAAAATCTCTAAATTTTGCATGTTAAACATCATATAATGAATAGAAAAGTAAAGGAATCCCTACCTGGATTGATTCTTAATGATCAAACAAGCTTAAAATGCCGCAAATCAAAGCCTCCAAGCTTCCCTCCCTCCCTCCCTCCTCTCTCTCTCTCTCTCTCTCTCTCTCTCTCTCTCTCTCTCTCTCTCTCTCTCTCTCTAAGCTCTCCAACGTACGAACCAAAGAAAACGTAACGTGGAAGCTTATCCTTTCCTCTTACTTATATTTTTGTATTTTCTTAAATTAATAAATCCCAAAAAAATACTATTCGACCTCTCGGGGTCACGAACTCCAAATTGAGCCCAAGTACAGTCAAAACGCTCGAAATGACGAGTACATCACTATCCAGATATTTTCTAGCCCAGTTGACTGCTCAAATGCAAAGTCAACCAACAAACCTCGAGAAAGTCAACAATCAGGCCACTCGGGGCCTAAACCCGGAATCGGTCTCACTCACAGTCAAAACTCTCTATTCGATGCGTACATTGTCGTACTGATAGTCACATCCCTTGATGTGTCTTCCCTCCCATGGCTATCTCCTTGAACCCCAAACACGGGTCATTACAAGCGTAACTTATAATCTATATTTGATGTTACGAATGTTATTTTGAGAATGTGGCCATTAATACGATCATTTTGACTATATTTGGGCCTAGTTAGAGGTCCAGAAGCCTCTAGGGGTCATTTAGTAATTTTTAAGAGTTAAATTGAGGGTTAATAAGTGAAAAATAGAATTTATGAGGGCTTTTTAGAAATTATTAAAAAGGATGACGAATTTTAATTAAAAATAGGGTTTTGAGGTTTTATTATTCATTATAACTTTGTTTTGAGAAACTCTACCCGTCGAAGGAGAGTTTATAGTGTTCTTTTGTTTTTTGTCATTCTTCGTCGATTCTAGACCGTTCTTGCGAGTTTAATCACTTCGGAAGGCAAGAGGTAGGTGGTTCTTGATCCTTCGTTATTTTATTGCATGAAACACATAGTTAAAGAAAGTGTAAGTTCAACCCTAATGTTGTATGCGTGTGTGTGTAGATATATAACCATTGATTTTCACATACATGGCGTTACCGACGACTAGGTGTCAATTGGGTCTTGGATAAGCGTCTAGGCAGAGCAAACTTATGACGATTTAGATTCGTTATTATGTGCAGTAGTAACACTTTTTATAGATCCCGATAGTAGTAATTCTGCTGTTCACCCCCTTTATGTTTTTATAAAGCAATGGTGTTTATATGTATATATAAACAAATGAAGCAATGAAGATGTAAAATTTTGAATTTACACAAGTATAATAAAGCAACATTGATAGTGATAGCTTTTACGAATTGTGGTGATTTAAAAATAATTAGGAATATGTAGGGGTGTCATATTAGAAGACATGCAGCAGAACTTGATATGAGAACAAGTCGACACTTGGTGACATTGGGATTAGAGCAACGAGAATGGTAGTGTTTTATTTTACCTTGAAAACATGAATCAAAGGTTGGGATATTTCGTGAAAAGAATTTAACGATTTCTAAATAAGAAAAACAATAAAACAAATAAAATTATTAGCTTGATATTATTAAGTTGGCATTCAAAATATTAATTGTGGCTTAATATTATTAGCTTGATATTGTTAGTTTAATAAAAATATTGTTTGCTTGATATAATTTGTTTAATAAAATAAATATTGTTTGAGCTTGCTGTTATTTATTATGTGATATAATTGTTATTCGTGGCACGTTATTATTGGTTTAGCAATTTGAATATTCCGTTGTGCTATAAGAATGAATTTTGATTATTGAATTTATTATTTGTTGGTTATATGTGTGGATTTGGTGGTGGAGGTTGTTGGGTTAACCGCAGGTCCCAAATAGGGCTGGCAAGAGGCCATAGGTCCCCTATATGGCTGGTTAACCTAGGTCCCATATGTGGCAGGTTGTCATTAGGGACACCACAGGTCCCACATATGGCTATCGAGTAGTGATCGGGATTCTTGGAGTTGGTGGCGGGGATCCTGTGAATGGTTGGATTGCCAGTGCAAACCTTTGATGGATGAAATGTAATGGGTGTGATGCTATATTTGTGATTGAATGTGAGCTTATTGTGATAAAATAGGACACTACACTGGCACAAACATACACTGATCATGTAGATTTAGAATTTCATGTTATAGGATGGTGAGGAGATGAAGATCACCTACTGGGCACTTGTACTCACCCCTACTTTGTTGACATGTTTTGGGTATCGACCCATTCGCTAGAGGTTGGTCCGAAGTTGATTGTTATTCATTTCACACTTTGTATAACTTGGTTTATGGATTTTGTATAACTAATTATTATTTGAATATCCGGACAAGGGTCTCTGAAAATTGTATTGGATTTATAGCATAATTTTATTATTAATAAAATATTATCCTTAGCTTCATAGCATGTGAAAATGTACAGGAATACCCTTGATGTAAGATTATATAGGTATGTCTTGGACAGCACCCGCTGTGTAGTTCATATCGGTGCTAGACACCAACCCCTTGACACTTCGGGTGCGGGCATGGGGAAGTCACACTCTTAGTTCCTGTCCTCCCGGGATTTGGGGGCGTGACACCTTTGGGACCTACAATTGGTATCAGAGCAAGTTCTACATTTCTATAGAGATCCCTAATCAACTGATATGGATTCTAGCAGTGCAGCTCCAACTCCCGAGCAAGCTCTAGTTTTGATCGCAGAACATGAAGCCAGTCGTGCTCCAGTTGTGGAACCGACTAGAGATCAGGAGCAAGAAGAACCAAGCACCAATAGCAACAAGAAAGAACAAGAAGACTTCTACGACATCCTTCCCGGCTCATCCTTCCAGGTATCCATGTGTACACCCGCGCGCTTCTCCAAATGGAAAGCAAGAATGAGAGCTCACCTAGACATGCTTGACACCTATCTCTGGGAAACAATAAAGAATAGGCCTTTCACTCCAATAAGCATGCAGAGAGGCCGGTGACTAATGAAAGACCCAGACAGTTGGTCTATGGTGGAGCAGAGAAAAGTAAAGCTTGGCTTTAAAGCAAAAGCCATACTTTTCTCTGCACTCAACGATGACATATTTACGGATGTGCAGGATCTCGCCATAGGAAAGGAGGTATGGGATAAGCTCTATCTCATCTATGAAGGAGATAAACAAATTCAGGACAACAAGATCTCCATGCTCAAACAGGAATATAAAGCCTTCAGATGTGAACTAAAGGAGTCTTTGGATAGCATATATAAACAGTTCACTGGTCTAATTCAATGGATGAAGACGTACAATGTGGAGATCTCTCAGAAAGATAAAAATGAAAAATTTCTAAGATCTCTACCCTTAAGACTGCTAATAAAGTCATCAGCCATCCGTCAGCTGAAGGAATGGAAGACTTGTGCCTTGGAAGCTCTTTATGGAGACCTCAAGACGTTTGAAATGCAAAAAGAAGAACTTGAGGCATTTGAGAACCCTTCCAAGAAAAAGGAGAAGTCTGTTGCCTTTAAAGCTGTTGAATCTACGGAACCATCTTCAGAGGAAGAAGATGATGATGATGATGAGCTTGATACAGATAGCACCTTAGATCATGAAGTAGCTTTTCTGATCAAGAAGCTACTGAAGAGAAGGGGGAATTTCAAAAAGAAAGCTAAGCAGTCATCCTCATCCTTCTCTAATAGAAAAGATGAGGAAAAGTTGCAGTGTTATCACTGCAAGAAGCCCGGACACTTTGCTGCCAATTGTTATAAGTTGAAGAGGGAGAAGAAGGAAGAAGCTAAGCAGAAGAAGAAGACCAAAGGTGCCTCAAACCGGAAGGATAACAAGAGGAAGAAGGCTCTTGTCACCAATAAGTTCAACAGTGAAACTGAGGAGGAAGAAGAATCCTCAGATGAAGAAAAGAAGAAAAAAGGTCTTATCTATTTCATGGCTGACAACTCTCCTCCCATCAAGATAAGAACTTATGACCAGCTCTATGCGGAATTTGAAGACACCTATAGAGCTCTTAAAGTCATGGAGGAACAATTTTTCCCTATAAAAGCTGACAAAGAAAGATACTACTCTAAATTGGAAAGGCTTTTCATGTGAATATAGAGACTCTATATATGACTATGAAAGAAGAGAGAGAAGATTAAGAGCTAAAATGAGTGAGATGAGAAGCGCACATGTTGATCTTTTGGATAAAGCTACTCAATTAAAAATGGCTAATAAAGACATTGATTTTCTTGAAAAAAAACTGAAAGAAACTAAAGCTAAACTGGAGAAAGAAAGACAAATCAGTAAAAAGTGACAAGATTAAGCTAAAATTGCAGCTCACTTTAGAACAACTCCAAATGTGAAAGGTCTTGCCTTAGGTCTAGGTTTCTCAGAGGACCAAATTGCCAAGGCTCAGACTTACCTTGTCCAGACCAAGTGTCTTGTAGGCTTTATTCCTACAGGCAGTGTGCTCCTTGATTGTGGAAAGGAGGTATCAATGACTGTTACTAGTCCACCCAAGCTAGCAACACCCGGACTTAAAGATAAGGGTACTGTTGTATCTCAGGACAATGATGCAACAATTGATGAGGTAGAATGGAAAGTTGAACCATTAGTCAACCTGTCCTCTACATCCCAATGCAAGGGTAAGGGTGTAGTAATTCCAGAGACAAACCCAAGTAGATACACCACTACTTTTGAGACTGGATCAACCAGCAAGGCTATATCCTCACAGCCCAAGTTTGTCCCTGGGGGTAGAGTTAAGAATGATCTAGGATATAAAAGAAAACCTAGGAAACCTCTTAACACTCCTGTAAAACCCTTAATACAACGTTTCTAACCCAAACCTGTAAACTGCCCCATTTGTTGTGAAGTTGGACACCTTTCCTATCAATGCAGATTCTATCCTTAGTATCTTAAGAATGAGGTTGTCAAAGAAATCAGGGTAAGCCTTAAGCAGTTAAACATTGATAATAATCTGCAATATCACAACTCTGATAGGAAGAAGAAATCTAGGCACACACAGGTTAGCTCCCTAAAGAAACCAAAGTCTAAACCTGTGAAGAAAATTGTCTATTCTGTGCCTATGAAAGCCGCCAAAGGTAATAGTAAGAAAGGAGAGTCTTGTATTAGTTCAAAGGATAACCTTGCTAGCCAACCTAATACTAGCTCACCTAAGTTAGCATGGAAAGTTAAATCTGCTCCTTCTTACTGGAAACCTAAATTGTTCACTGTAGCTTTCACTTACCCAAAGCCCAATCAATATTGGGCCCCCAAGACTTAATTTTTTGTTGTGCAGGACCAAGTACCTGAAGCTAAAAGTAGTCACAGGAAACAAAAGATCAATTCCAGCCAGTGGTATCTTGACAATGCCTGTTCCGTACACATGACAAATGATGCCTCTCTGTTGAGTGAAGTAAGGGAGGTTGTCTCTTCATCTGTCACATTCGGGGATAACAAAAAGGGTAAGATTATTGGGAAAGGTACACTCTCAAATGGCTCTATTTCAATTCAAAACGTGTCTGTTGTTCAAGGTCTCAAGCATAACTTATTGAGCATAAGTCAATTGTGTGACAAAGGTTATGAAGTTTTGTTCACAAAACACACCTACACTATTTTAGATCTTGTCTCCAAAGAGGTAAAGCTAAAAGGACATAGACAAGGCAATGTCTAGAAATTAGTCTTTGGTAATGCAAAATCTACTGAACCAATTTGCTTTCTGTCCAAAGCTTCACCTGACATTTGTTGGTTGTGGCGCAAGAGATTTGGTCACTTAAACTTTAAGACGATGTCTAAGTTGGCCTCTCTTGATTTGGTTGAGGGCTTGCCCAAGCATGTTTATGAGAAAGAACACCCCTATAGAGATTGTCATCTGGGTAAGCAAGTGAAACATTCCTTCAAGAGTATTGACAAAACCTCAATCACATAACCACTTGGACTTCTGCACATGGACCTATGTAGACCAATCAATGTGTCCTCACTATCTGGTCCATGATACTTCCTTGTAGTTGTAGATGACTACACCAGATACACATGGGTCATATTTCTTAAAAACAAATCAGAAATGTTTGAAAATCTTGTTGAGCTCTTCAACTAGATTACTAATGTCAAGAGTCTGTTTATTAAATGCATTCGAAGTGATCATAACAAGGAGTTTGAATTTTCTGATATGTTAGAGTTTTGTATTGAACATGGTATCCAGCATAATTTCTTAGCACCAAGAACTCCACAACAAAATGGAGTTGTTGAAAGAAAGAATCGAACCTTAGTTAAAGCAGCTAGAACCATACTGACAGGAGCTCAGTTCCCAAAATCTCTATGGGCTAAAGCTGTTGCCACTGCTTGCTATGTACAAAACCGAACTTTAATTAACAAACAAGCCATGAAAACACCTCATGAGTTATGGAAGGGAAGGAGACCAAACATAGGTCACCTAAGGATCTTCGGGTGTACTTGCTATATTCTGAATAATGGCAAGAATTACTTAAATAAGTTTGATGCCAAGTCAGATGATGGATATCTAGTTAGATATTGCATGAATAGCAAGGCTTATCATGTGTTTAATAGAAGGACTAAGATTGTTGAAGAATCCAAACATGTTTCATTTGATGAGACTAACCATGGTATGCAGAAAGGAGACCAAAATAGAAATGAAGTGCAGGATACCATTATTGTAGAAGACCTAGAAACAGACAACCCAACTTCAGAACTAGCAGAAAATGTACCTGACCTAGTAGAACAAAGAGATGAACTGGTTGCTGCAGAACAAAGTCATGAATCAGCAAAAGATCATAGTCATCACATTCAACCTGTTCAGTCTCCATCAAGTCCACCAGCCCAAGAACCTGACCTAAAGCAATTGGGTATAAATCATGAAGAAAGAGAAGACCTTCCAAAAGCAAGGAGAAGGTTAAAGGACCACCTATCAGAATTGATCATAGGAGATCCTGCTGCAAGAGTGAAAACAAGGGCTGTCACACTTCATGAGAACCTCTACATGTGCTTCTTATCACAAGTGGAGCCAAAATCAGTTGATGATGCTGTTCAGGATCACTATTGGATTGATGCTATGCAAGAAGAACTAAATCAGTTCAAGAGACAGAAAGTATGGAAGTTAGTCAACAGGCCTAGATCACAGTAAGTCATTGGTATGAAATAGATTTTCAGAAATAAACTTGATGCTGATGGTGTAGTGATCAGAAACAAGGCCAAACTGGTTGCAAAAGGATATAGACAAGAAAAAGAAATTGATTATGATGAAACCTTTGCACCAGTTGCAAGACTGGAGGCCATTCAAATGTTTTGAGCCTATGCAACATTCAACGATTTCAAAGTTTATCAAATGGATGTTAAGAATGCATTCTTAAATGGAGACCTCCAAGAAGAAGTCTATGTTGAGCAACCCCCTAGATTTCTAGAGCCAAACCAAAAGCACAAAGTATATAAACTGAAGAAGGCTCTATATGGACTAAAACAAGCTCCAAGGGCTTGGTATGAAACATTGTCAGAGTTTCTGATCAAAAGCAAGTTCAGAAAAGGCAAAATTGACCCCACTCTGTTTCTCAAGGAAGGAAAAGGATCACCCTTGATAGTCTTGATTTATGTTGATGACATAATCTTTGGATCAAGGGATAAGTGTCACGCCCCGGATTTCCAACCCGAGGAAACCGGTACGTGACTTCCCTTTTACCCACACGGAGGGCAAAGGGGTAAGGATACAAATCAAGAATTTAACATTTTAAAACTTTCACAACACATTCAAGAAAAATATAGTCCATCAAAGCTGTCCACAAACCAATAACAAAGTCAGTCTTTATTACAAAGTCCTCTTTTTAATCCATCCCCATTGGGGTTACATCAGTTCCCATAAAAATAACATAAACGGTAAAATAAATAAGGTCTTCCACCTTGGTGTATCCACCTAACGCCTGTAAGTCCCCTGGAAGAAAAGCAAACACGGAGGAGGGGTGAGCAACCACGCTCGGTAGGGATCATGTCTCCCCAACCCATCCCATGTTCCTAGCATCTACATGCCATGTGTACAAGTGCGGTGTTGTGTTACAATAATTTCAACAAACATAATAACAACCACATCAACAATTTACAATCCTCCCCGCCACACGGGCTAACACTTTAACCACAAGTGATTTAACCGCCTCTTCAGGCCAATGATTTAACCGCCTCTTCAGGCCAAGTGATTTAACGCCTCTTCGGGCCAAGTACCACATCAAGCACACAACACACATGGTCACTCAAGCATACAACCAAACACTTGGTGAGCACCCGTTCACAAGCGCACAAACCCATTCAGGCCATAGAGCAAACATCCAAGATACATACATACACTAAACCACAAGTCCAGTCACCGGGCATATTACCAAACACTTAATGGGCATATACACACACTAAGTTCACACATGCATTTCATAAACATGTAGCGGGCATGTCGTGCGGGCTTTTATCAAACACGTTTCATGCATCACACAAACAGAAACACCAAAATCGCCATTGAAGGCCATCATTCATATAGGAGGTCACACCTATATGAATTTACATATAAATAATATAATATTTGCCCTAGGACCCTAGGACGAGGAGGATTTAGGAAGAACAAAATCCCTACCTCAAGTAAAACGCAACAACACGGCAAAGTCCCGATCCCACGTCGAACGCCGTCCACCCCGAGTACCGACCACCCACGCAAGACGCCCGGCGGCAACCAAGAGCTCTCCTTCCCCTCTCTCTCTCTGCGACGGCTGGTGGAGCAACAAACCCTAACCCTAAAACGAGGGCTTCTCCTCCTTATATAGACAACACAACATCAAAACGACGTAGTTTTGATTAAGTGAATCCCGGCATCAAAACGACGTAGTTTTGATTACACAAGTTAGACCTTTCCGCACCCATATAGGCCAAAATACTCGAATTTCAACATGGTCCTTTGGAGAAAGTTCCTTAGAATGTCAAAACAGGACCCCCCCAAGGGAACCCTCCCCCGGGAACCCCCACGCCAATTTGCACGTGAATTCCCCCATTCACGTGCACCTCCATATGGACTCCAAATGCTCTCAAACTTCACCCCTAGCCTCCTTGCATCATTTAGAAGACAATTACACTTGCACGTGAATTGGACCCATATCACGTGACCTCACATACATGTCCATTTGGCCTGAAACTCTGTGGTAGATGAGGACACCATTCTAAGCATCTTTCCTTTTGCACGTGAATTCATTGGAGTCCATTTACTAGGTCAAAATCTAGAAAACTCTACTCCGGAGGCAAAACTAACTAACTCAAGGTACGGGTCCTTACAATAAGAAACAATGTGAAGAATTCTCCCAACTAATGAAAAGTGAATATGAAATGACTATGATGGGAGAACTCTCATTCTTCCTTGGGCTGGAGGTTAAGCAGTTGGAGGATGGGATTTTTATCAGTCAGGCCAAATATACAAAGGAGATTCTAAAGAAATTCAAAATGACTGATGTGACTCACATGAAAACCCCTATTCCCACAAACGTCAAACTAGATATGGATGAAGTAGGCAAAGAAGTGGATATCACAGAATACAGAAGCATGATTGGATCATTGCTATATTTGACAGCAAGCAGACCAGATATAATGTATGCAACATGCATCTGTGCAAGATACCAAGCAAATCCCAAGGAGTCTCACATGTCTCATGTCAGAAGGATTATGCGGTATCTCAAGGGCTGAGAACTTGGGTCTTTGGTATCCGAAGGAGTCTGATTTTAAATTGAGAAGATATTTAGATGCAGACTTTGCTGGTTGCAGGATTGACAGGAAGAGCACAAGTGGAACATGCCAACTTCTTGGCAACAGACCTGTATCCTGGTTTAGCAAGAAGCAGAATTCAGTTTCAACTTCAACTGTTGAAGCTGAATATATTGCTACAGGAAGTTGTTGTGCTCAGTTGCTGTGGATAGTCAGTCAACTTTCAGACTATGGATTCAATCTGAAGGCTGTGCCACTTTACTGTGACAATACTAGCGCCATTATAATCTCTAACAATCCTGTCATGCATCCCAAAATCAAGCACATTGAAGTCCGACATTACTTCATACATGATCATGTGCTGAAGAAGGACATTTCCCTAGAGTATATATCCACTGATGACCAGCTTGCCGACATATTCACCAAACCACTACAAGAAGCCAGGTTCACTGAACTTCTGACCAAACTTGGCATGCTAGACTTAACCTCGTAATTTCTCACTGATTGCCTAGTGTTTCATATCAACTTCATTGCCTATGCTTGAACATAAGTATGACACTGTTAATGCTGATTTGGCTCTCCACGAACAATTAGATGCTTGAGTGCAATTCATATATGTCTCTTCGGGTTATTGAACAATCACGTGGATGAGACTTGCTACCTCTGAACCTGGTACAAATCATTCATGCAACCTGTCATGAACCTTCAAGTCATAAGGTGAAATGAGTGCAATTCCTACTATACTTTAACGAAATGATATTCCCATAGTCATAATGTTTTCTTTCTGAGAGAATATCACTTGTGTAGTGTTATATTCATCTACTAGCAGGAACTGTTGTATCTCATGGTACTGTTGGCTTGCATAGAAAGGGTCCTCAATGATTCAATACTCTAAAGATGATTGAGACTGTAGTTTTTGAGAATCATAAAAAGCCTATTACACAAAAGAGCCAATACCTTACACTAGGAAGAGGCAAGGTGAAAAAGGCTAAATGGAAAGAGAAAACGGATAAAAGGTTATATATCTTAGGGGAAGTCCTCACTATTTCCCTTGAATATTTTCTTTCAGAGTGATAGTTAGAGTTCTATACGTGAGCAATCAATGTGTTCTATAAGAAACTGTGTTGAGCACTGTCCATATGAAAAGAATCGTGAATAAGCCCTTAAATGGTGCTTCTTAAAAGTAAGAGACTGCTCAACCAAAAACTTCTTTGCTCAAACTCCAAATTCTACTCTATATACAAACTGTGTTGTACATTAGACAATAGTAGAGTGTGTGTTCTGATTCTCAATAGGGCCATCTTGTCTATCAAGTCATCTATGCTGAATTGACAATCATTGCTGGACCAAGGTTTGTGGTAAGATTCGGTTGACCATGAGTATACCAAATAGTGAAATCCTAGTTCCTGAATCAAACTCACATGCTGATCCGAGAGTGAGAGGGTGAGGTCTTCACTAAGTGAGTTTTGCTGATATGTGAGTTATGACTGATGATTTCATGACTCGTTGTAGCAATGAACGAACTATAGTTTACTGGATGCTATGTTAACATTGTGATCAATATTTTGTATAAAGAAATATATGATTGTCATCACCTGTTTTTTACCGAGCTCGTACTGGCTTTTGTGAAAGGACTCCATGCTAGTTCATTTTGTTGATCCTAGAGTCATCCCTGCACAAGGCTCGCACAAACCATTAAAGAGAAGAAAAACACAGAGTCGCCACCAAACAAATTAGAGGTGTGATTGGGCACCTAAAGAAAGGTCTACGGTTCCAGAGAATTAGGTTCAGGAGTCGGTTACGTGTGGGGAAGGAAAAAAACTCTTGCACCCCCACAACGCCCACAATTGGTACCTAGTCTTGATCTATGGGTGTTTGCTTGCATTATTCAAAAGGAAGTTATTTTTTTATATTTTTTTATTTTTGAAAAAAGGAGAGTTTTTAGGATCTAGGCCTTAAAACAACAAAAAAATTTTTACAGCAAATAAAAAAAAATACATTCTAATTTTAGAAAAAGAATGTGGGATCTAGGCCCACGTGACAGTATTGCATTTCTTTTAGAAAACAAAAGTGATTTTCTTTTTTAGAAAAGAAAACAAAAATCATTTGAATTCAAATATGAGAATACTGCCACAATTGATATCGGCCCAGGCAGACTAGGATATGAGCATCTAAGACTCAACCCTCATGACCGCCCAGGCCTTATTTTAATTTTTTCTAGAAAATGTACTCTTTGCTTGTCCTTTTTAATTTTGGAAGAAAAAGGAATGAGAGTTAAAAGAGAAACCATTTCACTTCAAAACATTTGAGAAAAGCAGTTTTAACAGTTTAAATGTAAACAGATTAAAGAGAAGAACCTGGGTGATCTTTTTGTGACCGAACTTGGAGATCTTCCTCCAAAAGTCTCCCTGAAAATAAAAGGTTAGAAAGAAAAATACAGCTTCCCTTCCCTGCTTTAAGCCTTCAATTTCCACGTTTCCAGAATGCTCCCTCCTTGGCTTGGAACGTTCCCTTTAGGTGCTTGAAGATAAGTATATCTTTCTCTGATTTTTCCTCTCTCTGAATAATATCCTCTGATGCGTGATAATTCCCTCTGATACTTGATAATCGATGCCTCCTCCCTTTTTTGCCTCTTGGGGCAGTCTATTTATAGGAATCCCCGGGGAGACAGCCCGTGCCTCGGCATTTATTGGATGCCTTACAGTCCCCATGAGTCAACTACATCGTTCCAATGAATTAATGACTTCGGAAATGGGATTCTCGGTTCCCAGCGATTTACAATAATTCACAGTTCCGTGCTTTGAAAAAGGAATCCCAATGCCTGAAAATAAATAAATCGTTTGAGATTATTTAATCCTCTGTTGTACCTGGACGCCTTGGTGGGTAAGGGCTGAATGCATTTCCGGATGTATTGGAGCCGTTGGGAATTAATAGTTATGCAGTCCCCAGGGTCAACTGTGATGTCTCGAGGAAAATGACATTTAATTATAGAGGTCTTCCGTCCCTATGCTCAAAAATGGAGTTCCGAGACATTTGAATGTAATATTCGGAGACTCCTCAATTCCCACGCTTAAAAAGGGGGTTCCGAGACACTGCTGGCATTTAATGCACTTAAAAAGAATTTTCGGAGTCCTGATGCTTTGAAGTCACTGCCAGACCCGTAGAGGAGCTATTTTGGAGTTTTTCTAAATTATTGACCAGGTTTCAGCTCCAGATCTGGGCTTATTCCGGATCAGTGGCCTTATTCCGCATCAATAGGTCCTTATTCCGTATTAACAAGTCCTTATTCCGCACTAATGAGCTTATTCCGCATCAATAGGCTTAGCTCGGATTAGACCAAGTTTGACCTCCGGATCTGGGCTCATTCCAGATCAGTGGCCTTATTCTGCATTAGTAAGTCATTATTCCGCATCAGTGGGCTTAGCTCGGATTTGAACAAGTTTGACCACCGGATCTGGGCTTAGTCCGCATCAGTAGGTCCTTATTCCACATTAGTAAGTCCTTATTCCGCATCAGTGGGCTTAACTCGGATTTGACCAGGTTTGACCTCCGGATCTGGGCTTATTCCAAATCAGTGGCCTTATTCCGCATTAGTAAGTCCTTATTCCGCATCAGTAGGCTTAGCTCGGATTTGACCAAGTTTGACCACCGGATCTGGGCTTAGTCCGCATCAGTAAGTCCTTATTCCGCATCAGTTGACCAAGTTTGACCATCGGATTTGGGCTTAGTCCGCATCAGTAAGTTCTTATTCCGCATCAATGGACTTAGCTCGGATTTGACCAAGTTTGACCACCGGATTTGGGCTTATTCCAGATCAGTGGCCTTATTCCGCATTAGTAAGTCCTTATTCCGCATCAGTGGGCTTAGCTCGGATTTGACCAAGTTTGACCACCGGATCTGGGCTTAGTCCGCATCAGTAAGTCCTTATTCCGCATCAGTTGACCAAGTTTGACCATCGGATTTGGGCTTAGTCCGCATCAGTAAGTCCTTATTCCGCATTAGTGGACTTAGCTCGGATTTGACCAAGTTTGACCACCGGATTTGGGCTTATTCCGGATCAGTGGCCTTATTCCGCATTAGTAAGTCCTTATTTCGCATCAGTGGGCTTAGCTCGGATTTGAACAAGTTTGACCATCGGATCTGGGCTTAGTCCGCATCAGTAGGTCCTTATTCCGCATCAGTAAGTCCTTATTCCGCATCAGTGGGCTTAGCTCGGATTTGACCAAGTTTGACCACCGGATGTGGGCTTATTCCGCATTGGTAGGTCCTTATTCCGCATCAGTAAGTCCTTATTCCGCATCAGTGGGCTTAACTCGGATTTGACCAGGTTTGACCTCCGGATCTGGGCTTATTCCGGATCAGTGGCCTTATTCCGCATTAGTAAGTCCTTATTCCGCATCAGTGAGCTTAGCTCGGATTTGACCAAGTTTGACCACCGGATCTGGGCTTAGTCCGCATCAGTAAGTCCTTATTCTGCATCAGTTGACCAAGTTTGACCACCGGATTTGGGCTTAATCCGCATCAGTAAGTCCTTATTCCGCATCAGTGGACTTAGCTCGGATTTGACCAAGTTTGACCACCGGATTTGGGCTTAGTCCGGATTTGACCAAGTTTGACCACCGGATTTGGGTTTCCC
Organism: Taxillus chinensis; assembly: GCA_023512835.1. Classification (NCBI taxonomy): domain Eukaryota; kingdom Viridiplantae; phylum Streptophyta; class Magnoliopsida; order Santalales; family Loranthaceae; genus Taxillus; species Taxillus chinensis. Next base: position 49,097,257 of record CM042089.1, read on the forward strand.
CAAAAATTTCCGTGTGTGGGCTTGGTCGCCACGTGGCGCCTCTACTTGGGCTTCCTTAGGCCTCTCTTGTTATCACTTGCCGTGTAAGGAGAGTGCCTTTGTATACATACTGGGCGAAGGAGAAGGAAAATTGGCAATGTGGGACAAACATGCATATGAAGAACCAAAATTCATGGAAAATTGGCAGATTTCTGGGGCAACTTCAAAAATTCATAAATTTCTCCACAGAGCTCGAATTAGAGCCAAATTGGTCTTGTTTTGCTCGAAATTCTGTTATAATTGACGGTCATTTGGGTGTAATAATATCTGTTTAGTGTTGTGCTCGTCATTTTGAGCGTTTTGACTGTAGTTTGACTCAATTTGGAGTTCGGGGCCTTGGAGGTTAATTTTTATGTTGGGAGGTCAATTATTGACTGGGTCAATGGTTGACTAGGTCAGTTGACTGGCAGAAATATAAATAGCAGGTAAAAAAAAAAAGAAGCTTTCACTTTACGTTTCACGTTTGTGCGTTTGAGAGAGAGAGCTTGAGAGAGCTTGGAGGCCTTGGCGATTTGGGGCGATTTGGGTTCGTGGAGCTCAAAGATTCACTTCAAGTAGGTGTCCTTGAACTTCTTATCCCTCTCTTGTTTTGGATCTGCACGAATTTATCATGGTTTATGAAATTGAGCATGAACCCTAGAATTTGGGGAAATCCAATTTTGGGTTAGATCTAATGGTTTAGCATAAGATCTGTGGTTAAGAACTGTTTTATATCATTGTGGATATATGTTTATGTGATTTTGGGGTTGATTAACTGTGTTTTTCATGAGGGTTGATAAGTCAACCATGGAAATTTGGGTTTAGATCTAGATTTCTAGAAATCTAGAATTTTATGTGTTTCTGTTGTTTCTGCACGATTTAGAGGCGTTCTGGACGCGTTTTGAGGTAGATATCATAGTTTGTTGTGAAACAGGGGTGTTAGTGAGCGTTTGGGAGTTTCTGGGCGTGTTTCAGACGAAGAACAAGTGAAAACGACGATGAACAGTACCCTGGGCGTGTTACTAGGTCGAACTGACGAAAATCCGAAGTTCTGGGTCGAAGGGTCGAAGATCGAGGGTCGTAGTTCGTAGACCCGTAGTTCGTAGCTCGAAGGTTCGTAGTTCGTAGGGTCATAGTTCGTAGACCCGTAGTCTGAAGGTCGAAGGTTTGTAATTCGTAGGGTCGTAGTTCGTAGACCCGTAGTCCGAAGGTTGAAGTTCGAAGACCCGCTTCGAGTCTTCGAGGCGTGCTCCGCAGCTACGAGTCGCCGTTCCGCAGCTATGAGTCGCAGGTTCTAAGCTACGAGTCGCAGCTCCAACAGTGTAACTGGACATTGGACAGCACTGGAGTGGACCTATTTACATTGTAACCTATAAAGTATTATACTTAAGTTACAATGTAAATAACGAAATACCCCCCATTTGGATTCAAAGAAAAATACTAGAAAAATTAATTCCACTCTTTCAGAATGTGAAAATTGGGATTTAGTGTAAAATCTCAGAAAAACCCAACAGTTCGTAGTGGTGAATATTTGGAAAGTGGGGTTAGACATCTCAGAAAAATCCCCAAAAATCAGATTATCTTATTTATGATATGGGAACCTAATGCCGGGACTTTTGATTTCAAGAAAATAGCTACTATGGGTACTTCCTTCATAAATCAAGGATTGAGGATTTACTTGCGAACACTGGCTACAGTTCTAAAGGAAATGTTGAGAATGATATGCCATACTAATGTTAGTATGTTGGTGTGAGGTATTGGGGCAAGGACTCCGTGACTTGTTTGGGTTCTCACCGTGATGCACCGATGGTGCTATGTGGTTGACGTGACAGGCATATGCACCGATGGCAGGCCTGTGTGGCGACTATGGCCGGGCATATTGCGTTGTGGACAGGCTAAGGCCTGAGTTGAGCCGTTGAGCTCGTGGAGCTAGGGCTGAGTGCCCTGAGCTGGGATCCCATGGGGGATCGTGGACAAGTTGTCCTGTGTGGGCAGGCTGAGTTCTGATGTTTGTTTGCTGGCTGAGTCCTGATGATTGTGCACACTATATGGTGCACGAGTACACTGAGCATATAGTATAGACTTATATGTGTTGCATGATGTGGAGTTTTGGGGTCACCTACTGAGCTTATCGCTCACCCCTACTTGCTGTTTACCTTTTTCAGGTGTGACCCGAGACTAGTGGAGGACTTTCTTCCAGGAGGACGCCCACTACTCTGATGTATGATACAGTTATATTCTGTAGTGTTTTATGTGATATCCCGGACATGGGTCCGTGGACAATTGTATTTGCATACTGTATGATGTGATGTCTGTATGACTATTTGACTCATTGTATGCATGATGATGTATGGGAAAGTACAGGATTACCCTTAATGTATGACTGTACAGGGTTACATATTTGAGATAGCACCCGCGGTGTAGTCTCTATTGGTGCTAGTCACCAACCCCTTGACCTTTCGGGTGCGGGCAAGGGGAAGTCATGTACCCGGTTCCGGGTTCCCTGGAATTCGGGGGCGTGACATAAACTGACAATCCTCTATGAGGGAAGTTAGTCCCAAATGCAAAATGTTATCTGTACTCTCAGACAGAACTTTGAGAGTTTCAATCACAAACCTGGCGAATCACTCGAGAGCATCTATCGGAGATTCGGCAAGCTCATCCTTGAGCTAAAAACTATCAATGAGCATTATTCTCAATCTCATATCAATGACAAGTTCTTTCGCTCCTTGCCGGATCGTTACTAGTTCAAACAACTCCAGATGCAATCTGACAAAAACTGGCAGTACGTTCCCCTTGAAGAACTATATGGAGAGTTACGGACTCACGAGGTCAGGTTTAAATACTCTGACCGAGACGAGAAAATAGCTCGGAGAGAAAAGGGGGTAGCTCTTAAAGCTACGGAATGTCTCGGCATACTGAGGAATGATGATACTGATGAGCCCGAGAATTCTAACTCTGACGAGGAAGAGGAAATAGCTCTTCTTGTCAAATCCTTCGAGTGATTCCTACGGAAAAGCAGAAAAGGATTCAGAAGAGGCTCCTCATCATCTTTCCGAAGGAAGGAGCGATCGGAGTCCAGTTCCCGGGAATGCTACAACTGCGGGAAAACCGGTCACTGGGCCAAGGACTGCAAATCCAAATCTAAAGTGGCCGAGAAAAGTGACAAGGTGACTCCTCGTCGCTCCACCTCAGACAACAGCAAGAACAAGAGGAAGGCGTTCGTCACAAAATACGTCAGTGGCTCGGAAGAAGAGGAGGAATCCTCGGATGATGAACCAACTCCTAAACCGAACGTCTGCCTCATGGGGAATACTGAGGTACCTTCGATCTCTGAGCTCATGAGTAAATTGGAATCTCTTATTACTGAACGTGATCATGAAAAGAATGAGAGACTAATAATTACTCAAATGTACAAAGATATGGAAAGTCAGAACAAACGTCTTGAATTTACTATTACTAGACTTGAAAAGGACATAGCTGACTTCAGAGGAAAAAAGGCTTTGTATTATAATCTAAGAGCTGAAAATCATTTGCTAAATACCAACCTATCAAGCCTAAAAGTTATTGTGAAAAGACTCGAGAATGAATTGGAACAAAGGAAATAAATCGTAAGTGGCTAAAATCCGGGGAAATAGCTTCTACTTTTAGGACTGATCTGGATAACATCCGAGTCAAACCTGGCCTAGGTTCCGAACCATCAACCTCCACACAGACTACTGAGTGTCATCCGGATTTCATTCCGAAGCTAACCAACCTTTATCCTGTTAGTACATCTAAACCGTTGGATGGTTTCATTTCAAGTGGCACCATAGTTTATGATTGTGGAGCCGAGACTGTTACTATAATTCCCGAAGTAGTAGCACCCGTAACTAACGATGAAGGGAAGGCTGCTGCAGTTCAAGCCAAAATTGTAACACCCAAAATGAAAGGAAAGGCAAAGGCTGACGCATCTAGGGCCAAGAGCGCATCACCCAAACGCAATGGACTAGGCCATAGGGAACAGAATAGAATGTCTATAAAACCTAAGAGACCTGTATCCCCTGTTTGTACTCCACACCATAGTGTCTGTTCCATCTGTAGAGAAATAGGTCACTATCACTATGAATGTTGGAATTTATTTGATAACTGGCTTTGTAATCAAGTTCGTATTAATAAAGATCGGTTCATCAAAAAGGGTTCTTCGATGAAAACAAAATCCAAATCTCAAAGGAGTGTCTCTCCCAAGAAAACCAAAATAAAAAAAGCAACTCACGCTCACAAAGTAATGTCAACCTGGAAAGCAAAAGCTCCTAACATTGTGAAATCCGGAACTGTTGACACTACTGTTGTTTCTCCTAACCGCCCGAAACAAGTTTGGGCAGCAAAAGTGTAAACTGTTGTTTTGCAGGAGCATCTATGGAACTCACTGCCATCTCACTTGAAGTGAAAGATCAATCAAAGCAAGTGGATACTCGATAGCGGATGCTCCGGACATATGACGGGTGATCAGACTCTACTTATTGAAGTTAATGACAAACGAGGCCCATCCGTATTATATGGCGACAATAGCAAAGGTAAGACTGTCGGGTATGGCACTTTAACCAACGGCTGTGTATCAATCACTAGAGTTGCACTAGTTGAAGGTTTGAAGCATAATCTGCTGAGTGTCAGTAATTTATGTGACAAAGGATTTACTGTTTCCTTTATGTCCAATACCTGCACGGTCAGGGAAAACTTATCCGGAGATATTAAATTATCCGGATCAAGAGATGGGGACATATACTCTGTGGTCTTAAGAAATAATTCTTCTGACCTTATATGCTTCCTCACTACAGCATCAGATGAAGATAGTTGGCTATGGCACAAGCGTTGCGCACATTTAAATTTTAAGACTCTGTCTAAATTAGCATCACTTGATTTGGTTACTGGTCTGCCTAAACATAAATACTCCAGAAACACTCTCTGTCGAGAATGTCAACTTGGCAAACAGACCAAACATAGTTTTAAGAGCAAATCAGATAATTCAATAACTGCTCCTCTACAACTTCTTCAAATGGACCTCTGTGGTCCCATTTTTGTTCCTTCACTAGCTGGTGCGAGATATACCCTTGTGGTTATCAATGATTTCATGAGGTACACATGGGTGATGTTCCTGAAATCTAAGGATCAAATATTTGAGCATCTTGTAGATCTTTTCGACTGGATAAGCAACTCACAAGGACTGAGCATTAAATGCATCAGGAGTGATCATGGTACAGAATTTGATTTTTCAGATATGAGGTCATATTGTTCTAAACAGGGCATTCAACACGACTTCTTTGCGCCCAGAACTCCATAACAAAATGGGGTAGCTGAGTGCAAGAATCGCACTTTAGTCAAAGCTGACAGATCTATGTTAGCAGGGGCAAAACTTCCTCTCAGTTTATGGGCTGAAGCTATGTCCACTGCCTGCTATGTTCAGAACAGAACTCTAATAAATAAATTTACCATGAAAACACCCTATGAGATGTGGAGAGGACGAAAGCCCTCAATTTCACATTTTAGAGCTTTTAAGTGTACTTGTTATATATTGAACAATGGCAAAGAACCCCGGAATAAATTAGAACCAAAATCTGATGATGGGATTTTTGTCGGGTACTCATTACATAGTAAGGCTTATCGAGTCTTCAATAGAAAACTTTTTAAAGTTGAAGAATCTATCCATGTGACCTTTGATGAAGCTAACCTAGATTGGTCAAAAGTTGCTTCTTCAAGTTCTAATGTGCAGGATCAGGACGACAACATCGACTATTCAAAGTTTATGAATGTTCCTGTTAAGGGTGATCAAGAACCGAACCAAACCGATGAACCGAACCGAACCAAACCATTTGGACCGAAAAAATTTGGTTTTTCAAATTATATTGGTTTATTTGGTTTTTATTTTTGGAAAACCGATACTATTGGTTTGGTTCACGGTTTTGGGGGTTTGGTTAACCGAACCAACCGAACAGACGTTATCACTTTGGCACATCGGCACTTTTCGCTTCCCAATTCCCATGGATCTCTTAGTTTTGGGCTTTCTCAAAGTAAAAAGGCCAAAGGTTGACATTCTCACTTATCAATTTCCACTTATCTCTGTCGGATCTACTCATAGAGTCATAAACTTAGCTGATTGGTGATAATGTTTAAGAATTAAAATGAATGTATTTTTTTACTTGACGTTAAAATTCAAAAATTGATTCAAACCGATGAACCGAACCAAATTTTTATGCACCGAACCGAACCAAAACCGATGGTTTTTAACATTTATTTATTGATTTTGGTTTGAATTTTTTTCAAACCGAATGTCGTTGGTTTAGTTTAAAAATTATATACAAACCGACCGAACCGACCGATGCTCACCCCTAGTTCCTGTTACACATACTGACCAACCACGTGGCACCAGTGAAGCACGAAGAAATGATATGGATGATGCTACGGATGATTCGAACTCAGGACTACCATTAAACTTCGGACATATTCTTACGGATATCCAAAATCCCGGAGTCCCTTCGAGTCCTTCCAAACCAGTTAATAGGGAAATGAACAGTACAGGAGAACCTCTAAGTTCTCCAAGACCTGTTAATATAGAAACATCTGATCCGGAAGAACTCAACCAGCGGATGTACTTGAACCACCTAATCTGGCAGAGCTTCAAATTATTCAAGATCAACCATCACACGCACAGAATTACAGGTGGACTAGAAACCATCCTTCAAAACAAGTGATTGGTGATCCTACTGTTGGTGTAAGAACAAGAGCAGCCACCTCCAACATATGTCTTTACTCATGTTTTCTATCTCAAATAGAACCAAAGGTGGTAGATGAAGCTCTTCAGGATTCAAATTGGATAGAAGCCATGCAAGAAGAGTTGAATCAATTTAAGAGAAATGATGTGTGGACACTTGTACCAAGGCCTCAGTCTCAACAAGTCATTAGAGTTAAATGGGTGTTTCGGAACAAGCTCGATACAGATGGAATAGTAATCCGGAACAAAGCCAAACTGGTAGCCAAAGGTTATCGTCAAGAAGAAGGAATAGACTACGACGAGACTTTTGCTCCAGTAGCAAGACTTGAGGCAATCAGAATGTTTCTGGCATATGCTTCATATGAGAACTTCATAGGTTATCAAATGGACGTCAAAAGCGCATTTCTGAATAGAGATCTTCAAGAGGAGGTGTATGTTGATCAACCTCCCGGTTTCATTGAACCAAAGGCTGGACATCTAGTCTACAAGCTACGAGAAGCCTTGTACGGATTGAAGCAAGCTCCAAGAGCCTGGTACGACACACTGTCAGAATTCTTACTTGCTCACAACTTTCAAAAAGGGAAGATAGACACCACTTTATTCCTACGAAAAGAGAAAGGACATACTCTAATCGTACAGATATATGTGGATGATATTATTTTCGGATCATTAAATCTGAAGCTTTGTGAAGAGTTTGCAAAGTTGATGACTGGCAAGTTCGAGATGAGTATGATGGGAGAACTGTCCTACTTCCTTGGCATAGAAGTCAAACAATTGAAGGAAGGGATCTTCATCAACCAAGCTAAGTACACACGTGATTTAATCAAGAAGTTTGGTATGGAAGGTTCATCTCCCGTCAAGACTCCAATGCCAGTCAGTGCCAAGTTAGACCCTGATGTGGATGGCAAATCAGTAAATGTGACTGAACAGAGGGATGATAGGATCCTTGCTGTATCTTACAGCAAGTCGCCCAGACATTATGTTTGCAACTTGCATCTGTGCAAGATATCAGGCAAATCCCAAAGAGTCACATATGCTTCATGTCAAACGGATATTAAGGTATCTCAAAGGGACTGTGAACTTGGGACTCTGGTATCCAAAGGAGTCCAACTTCACCTTATCCAGATACTCTGATGCTAACTTTGCTGGGTGTCGCATCGACAGGAAAAGCACAAGTGGTACGTGTCAGTTCCTTGGAAACAGATTAATTTCATGGTTCAGTAAGAAGCAAAATTCCGTATCAACCTCTACTGCTGAGGCGGAATATATAGCTACTGGGAGTTGCTGTGCATAGCTACTCTGGATGCAAAGTCAACTTACTGACTACGGCTTCAACATGACATCTATTCCACTTTACTGCGACAACACTAGTGCAATTGCTATCAGCAACAATCCTGTCATGCACCCAAAGACCAAGCACATTGAGGTCAGGTATCACTTCATTCGCGACCATGTTCTCAAAAAGCATATAACTCTTGAACATGTTGCCACTGAATATCAACTGGCAGACATACTTACAAAGCCCCTACCTGATGCAAGATTCTCTGAACTACTCTTCCGATTAGGTATGCTTGACTTTTCTACATAGCTTCACATTTAAATTATCCAACAGTATATTTTCTTTCAGAACATGCATTGTGCTTTTATTGAAAGTAGAAGACACATACTGAACTTAATGTTGATCATACTGACTGCTTAACGTGCTTCATGCTACTGATATTAATATCATATTTCATTTTGGGAGGATGCTTGCGTTTCCCGACTGAAGTCATTTAAGCCAACTTGATTAAAACTTATATGATTAACCTTCTTAGGATTTCATGATCTTGATTTTCACTCTCCACCACATGAGAAATGCTGGTTCATTTAGATTGCTCTATTAACATGTACAGTTGAAGAAATGAAATGGGTTAGCTCGGAATGCTTGGTGGATCTACATGCATTCGCAGTCTGATCAGCTTCTGAAGTGTAGTTTCCTAAAAGGGTAGACAGCGCTAACTTTCTCAAAGCGGGAAATGTCAACCGAGAGGATCGCACGATCTACGGGGAGAAAAGATCCAAGTAATACCCCCCCCCCCCCCCCCCCCCCCCCGTATATGTCTCATGACCTCTTTCCTGGCTGTTTATCTAAGGGGGAGTCTTTCACTGAGAGGATTGCATGATCTAAGGGGGAGCAAAAGCTTCATTTATTACTTCTGTAATGACCTCCTATTATGTCTCGGATGCTCTTTCCTCTAAACTTTCACTTCCGGATCCGACTAGACATGCATTGTTGAATCAAAATTGTGGCAGGTTTGGATGTTTTTCTTTCCTCAACCGTGCATTTTAATTGGATAATCATCTGCTTGCTATTGACATGTGTTCATTTATCCATATTCACTCATGAATCCTAATTTGGCCAAGTCATATAGAATTAATTAATCTTAGCCATCACTGTCAGTATGAAGGATTCGCTATGTTGACCAAAATGAACTTATGTATTTATCATCTATCATATGCATTTTCTTCGGTCAACTGATCATAATTCTTGTATGCGTCTTGTTACTATTCTTTCATATGCATAAGTTTTGTTTCTTTTTAGTTCAGATTATGATGTTTTTATTTCGATCATTTGTCCCATATCTGTACTAACCCAACCTGTTAGTCTACTGTTCTTTTAGTTTATTTTTCAAGCTACAGGTTCAGATTCTCTTTGCACTTCATTGCTCTATCTTGTTTGATGTCTCGGATTTGAAGTGTTGTGGTACTTTTTATTTCCTCGACATCAAGACAGCAAAGGAATCATTCTTTATCAGCACTCAGCTTCTATGGACAGTCAGTCAGTCATCCGGACGTTCTTTTTATGAATTATTCTTCTCCGGATGAAAGTCGGTTTAATTCCTCCTGATTCTTTGAATTCTCAACACGCGATAACCCAAGTAATCATATTACATCACGTATTTTTGAGGAGGGATAATGATGGTTCATTAAATGCATGTCTCGAGCCCGGCAATTGTCTTTTCAAAAATCCGAAAGTATGCATACAGCTGTCATTTTTGAATGGTTAGCATGGCCGCCACGTCATCAGTCTATTTGACGGCGCTAATACATCAAGTCTAATGACATCGGATAGTCAGGCGAATCACTGCTCATCTTGCTTAAACCCGAGACCTGCTTGCTTCCGCGGAAAGAGTCTTATTTAAAATGCACTATCCAGCGACGCACGAGGCTATCATTCCCAATTCACCAAACCCTAAATCCTCGTTGCTTCTTCCTTCTCCAAAGACCTCATCTCCTTTTCCTCCAATCCTCCAGATTTCAATGGCAGCCCAAGCTCTCTATGGAGTTGTTCTTGGCCACCTGGTAGACTGGTCCGGAATATCTGATCCTCCAGCCTAGCTCGAAGAGGTTCGCCAGCTCCTTGATTCCAGCAACCTCCTCGCCCTAGTCTCTACCCCGGATGATCTCCTCATCTCCGACATCCTTGCCTTCTATCAGCATTTCAACTCCAGTGATAAGTCCATCATTTCTGTGGTCCGAGGGAAAACTATCAAGATCACCCCTCAGGTGATCCGTGACGTCTTCCATCTTCTTGCCGGCAACGACTTCAGGTCGAGCGCTCCTGCTATGGCTGCTTCCATGGGCTGTACAAACAAGGTGAAGGAGCACAAGATGAAGTCTTTTCAGGGCCCCCATCCCTGTATGGCCACTATACTGAGCCGGTGCCTACTGGATCGCTCCACAGCTCTAGACTCCATCCTGTTTGATCTACTACTGGCGATGTACGCGGTTTTTGAGTCACTGCCACTTGACTGGGGCGTTTTCCTATTTCGGGTGCTGCGGAATGGGCAACGGAAGTTGTCTTTTGGATGGATTCTGTCTTAGATTTTCCGACACCTTCACCCCGCGCACTTCCAGGACGAACTGGTGATTTCCTTCCCGGCGAACTTTTACTTCCGATATCTTACTACCGACGGAACACTCACCATTCATCGCCCTCCGTCTCTCGTGCGCTTATTGCTGTGTCGGAGCAGCAAGCTAGTTCTGTTGGTGACCCAGTTGCGAGCTTGGGTCATGAAGTTAGCTCTGCTCCCCGGTCCTTCCACTCCCGCATCAGGTCTATTGCCACTCTGGCACGGTCCCGTAGTTCGCTGCACAGTGTTCGCGCCGAACCCGTCTACTGGTGCAGGGCCCTCTCAGCCGCATTTCCATGAGGATGTCCTCTCAGCTTCTCCTGCTGCTGGTCCTGCTTCTCCTCCCACTGCTGCTGACGCTCCCACACCCATCTCTCCGGTAACAGCAGCTGTTGCTGCTGTTCTACCCGAAATCCCTATTTCTCCTGCAGACGCTTCTCCAGCTCACTCTCCTGCCCCAAAGGACTACATCGACCATCTTTCCCCCGACCTCCTTACTGACTGCTGGCTGTGCTTCAGCCTCGCTCAAACTGCAGACATTCCCGGATCTACCCTCCGGGTGTATTACACTCAACACACCCAAACCCCGGAGGATATGATCACTTAGAACTGTGATCTAAGCTTTTTGATGCCATCCCTACTTCAGGCTACACTTCCTGCTACTGCCTCGTCCGGACCTGACCACGACGCACGGACACCTATCCCTGCTGAGGCTAGTCTCTCTTATCCTGCGGATATTCCTACTGTTGACCTCTTCGGTCAAAGTGGATCTGCCGTCCCTCCTGCTGCTGCTGCTGATGCACCACCACCGTTCTATCCGGTTGTCGCCGACTCCGCCCTACGCACACCTGCCCCTCTTCATGCGGGGGAGTCCTCTAAGGCTCCTGCCTTTGGCCTCGGGCGTGCCTCTTTAATGGTCCCTTGGAGCCTAGTGGGGGGTGAATAGGCTCTTATCGAAACTCTTTTGAATCTCTTATGACACAACACTTATCTAGTTAAGTGATACAATCACTACAGAAGATAACCAGATAGTGGAAGTATTTTGTTTTATTATCAAAAGATAAATACAACAAAATAGAAGCAAGACTCTTTTACACTCTGTTTACAAAAGGATTCACACACTAGCCTATATTATGTCTTTGAACTCTTGTGCATACACAGGGTTGATTCAGGCTCACTCGTACACTTTTCAAATGTACAAGTATGAATATTTATACAAACATTCCTAAGAGACAACCTTGGAACTTGTAGTTCCGGAATGCGTTCAGCACTAACTATTCCTCGGTAATCTCTCTGCCTTGAGCTGTGGTTTGTGGAGATCAAGATCTTGGGTTTGAAGAGTATAAGTGCCTTTGTGAGTTCCCAAGTATAATTAAAGTTGTGTCCACATATCCGGGTGATCCACATTTAAGATTCTTCAGGTTCTCAACGAGTTTGTCTTACATCGGGACACCACGAGCTGATAACTTTAAATGCGGTAAGTTGAAGTAGCATCTTCTTGGTCCGGTGTAATTTTCCTTACTCCGTTTCTAATGAAGCTCGGAACCTTACTCCTTGTCAATGGTTGCTTGCTCTGTATCTATTTGGTACTGGAATCCTTAGTCCGTGTCAACGGTTGCTTACTCCGTGTAAATGAGAAGGTCGGAGTGCTTATTCCGTATCAGCGCTTCCTTACTCCGCGTGTAAGTTCCTTACTCCGTACGAGTTTCTTACTCTGTGCGAGTTTAAAGGATCGGATGGCTTACTCCGTACTAGCACATCCTTACTCCGCATGTAAGTTCCTTACTCCGTACGAGTTTCTTACTCCGTGCAAGTTTAAAGGATCAGATGGCTTACTCCGTACTAGCACATCCTTACTCCGCATAAGTGAGTGGTCCGGATTCCTTACTCCACATCTGGTTTCCTTACTCCGTGCCAACAAAGACTCGGGTCCTTATTCCGCATCAGTACTTCCTTACTCCGTATATATGGGGGACTTGGTTATTTTCCAAGTGTTTGACGACACTCACTCTCGTCCAGATCAGGATTATGTATCCTGTCCTTAGCTTTGCTCATACAAGTGTATCTCCGGATTAATAACATATCTTCTGCAATGATTAAAGACAAAACTCAAAAGATCTCAAATCAAATTACATAGGGCTTTATCAGCATTATCCAAATTCTGGGCTTGACCCAACAATCTCCCTCAATTATGGATATGCCCAAACCCTTTGTAATCTGATCTGGTAAGCAGCGCAAAAAGATAACATACAGAATACGTATCACAACCATTTTCATTTATCAGCAATAGAATAAAATTCAGCCTTTATACAAGATTTTCATTAAGGTACATAAGGCTTACTAAACTTGAAGATCATTATTGTTGCTTTCTCTCTAAGCTCCGTTGTCTGCTTCATCGAATAGGTGGTGTGTTGGCTCCAAGATTTGTCCACACTTAAGAATGACTTGATGAAGTAACAGACAAAGGCCCCGCAGCTATCTCCATTTGGCTGTTGTGGCACTTGCTTCTTGCCCCGGAATGTCGCCTTCAACTTCTCAATTGGTCTCAAAGGAGTGATGCCCAACTTTTCATATAATCCGGCTTTCTTTACAGATTCAGTCAACCTGAGACACAGTGGTTCCCATTGATTCTTTCTTACATACTGCTCTACAATCTGATGAGAATCAATCAGAATCATCTATTTGGACTGAATCATGAAGATAGCCATCATGAAATGTGGCGACATGATCCAGTACGAAATGAGGACAGTTGAGAGAGTTCTCCATGGCTTGCTATCCTCAGCAGTTCCGTCGATAAAGGACTAAATGATATCTATACTGGGAAGATAGCCCTCATTCCAGCACGGCAGAACTTCAAACAAGTGGCCGTCCTTGTACAGAGATGAAAACAGCCTCATCTCCATTTTAGCAGCCCTAGAGAAGTTGTCAATGTCTTCTGTTGTAAAGAGGCCTTTCTCCGAATAAAGGGTCCGAATGTCGTCCGGGGAGAAGGGGTACAGGTCAGAGAGACATCTTCTCTCGGGAGTAGACACAGCATAGGAAATCATTTCCTTACGCACGCTTCCGTCCGCATAAAGAGGGTCACACGCCGCGTATGATGGGAGGAAGGTGTCAGCTGCGGATGGAGAGGATGGAGGAAGAGCTGCACTCGAGGAGCTTGGCTGAGAGAAGCGGCTACGTTTGGGGATTTGAACTCCCTGAAGCAATGAAGAGGCAGGCCGCTTCTCAGCACGAGTGGAGGAATGTGATGCAGGAGGAGCAGAAGGATCAAATGACACTCTCTCCCCCGGTTTGGCGATCGCCGGGGAGCAACGGGAGGGCGAGCCATTGTGTGCGCCAAGTCCGCGAAGGAGGTAGACAAGGAGTGGACGGACGAGGTGACTAGGTCCATCTTCTGTTCCATGGAGGTGGAGGAGTCGGTGAGGGCGGAGAGGAGTTGGGCGCCAAGAGCATCAATCTTGGCGGCGATGACGGATATTTGGGCGCTTTGAGCTTGGGCGTGGCGGTCCAGCTGGGCGGAGAGCACAGCGTCAAGTGGACCGTGCCAAAAGAAGCACGCCCAAGGGCCAATTCTGGAGCTTTGGAGGACTCCCCCGCATGAACAGGAGCAGGAGTGCGCTGGGCAGAGGAGTCCGCAGGAGTATCACCAGCAGCAGCAGAAGGGGCATCCGGAGCAGCAGAGGCATCCGGAGCAGCGGACCCGCTTTGACCAGATAGGTCAACAACGGGAATGTCAACATCAAGAGAAGAAGGTCTAGCCTTAGTAGGGGAAGGACTCCGTGCAGCATGGACCGGGCTGGAGGGGTTAGGGAATGGCACATCTGGAATGGAGGCCGGCGTAAGAAAGCCTTGGTCCAAATTCCAGATGATCATGGTCTCCGGGGATTGGGTATGATGAGTGTAAAACACCCGAAGATCGGTGTCAGGAATGGAGGCGGTGTGGGCAAGGCTGAAACGGAGCCAAAGGTCCGTTAAGGTGTCGGCGGAGAGATGGTCAAGGTAGGCTCGGGGTTGAGGTAGGGGAGGCAAAGGAGCTTCCAGAATAGATTCTGGTACATCAGCAATGGCGACAACAACGGCGGTATCAACCGCGGCAGCAACAACGGAAGTGGAGGGAGTGGGGACATCCGCAGCAAAGGGGCTGAGGAAACAGCTCTAGGGACACTGCGCTGAGATGGCCCCGTAACCTCGGAGGGTTCAGCACGGACGCTGCGCTGGGAGGCCCGAGAAATGGAGGTTGCAGCAATGGACTGAATCCGGGAGGATCGGTGAGCAGAGCTGACGTCAGGGGCATGGCTGTCGGAGGGGTCACCAACAGAACTGCCTTGTTATTCCGTGGCAGGAAGAAGGCGGAGAGCGGCAGAGGGACGGTGGGCCGTCATGTTCCTATCAGGCGTATGATAGCGAAGATAATAAGCTGGAGGAAATGGAACAGCCTCAGAGCGGGCGAAATGGTCCGGATGAAGATGCCGGAAGACAATGCTTAGGATGCGCCCGAAGGAATGGTTCTTGGGTCCATTCTGCAGCAGTCAGAACAAAAACGTCCCCTAGTCCATTGGAAGACCTTCGAAAACGCCGTACATGGCCAGAAGAAGATCGTACGGAATAGAGTCCAGAGCGGAAGTGCGAGCCAGTAAACATCGACTCAGTATGATCGCCATACAGCGATAGCGACCTTGGAAGGACTTTACCTTGTATTCCTTGCCTTTATAGGTGCAACCCATAGAAGCCGCCATGGGATCGGCATCGGGGCGCTGTGATTCACCGGGGGATAAATTGAGAGCAGCACGGAGAACGGCGGGGGTGATTAGTGTTATCACTCGTTTTCGTCCGGGCCGAACCCAAATGATAAAATATACAGAGTCGCCACCAACTGTTTTTGGGGTACAGTTGGATACCCTCTACCTTGAGTAGTTAAGATGTGGTCTGTGTTACCAGAGATGGGTTCGGGAGTTGGTTACGTGTTGGGAAGGTTTTAGCACCCCTACAATGCCCTTTCGGTACCTGTCTTAGGAGGAGGAGGTTTCTATTTGTTGTTTTTTTTTTTTGCTTTTTTTTTTGCTTTTATTTTATTTTTTTTAAATTACATTTAATCTAAATCTAATACTCAAAATTGTATTTTAATCCGTCACATGCTAATTAATTAATAGGCTTAATTACTACTCACGAGCTAATTATTAAATTTAAAAGTTAAAGGTTAAATTTAATTATCATAATCTAAGTACAAATTATTTAAATTAGCCTAATTATTTACTAAATTTTAAATATGAAAATTAATTACAAAAGTTAATTACTAATTTATCTAATTACTAATGTTATTTAATTCATTACGCGCTAATTAATTAATTATTGGCTTACTTACTATTGACATGCCTAAACTTGAAAAGTTAATTACAAACTTATTAAAAATTAACTAACTAATTATGCTAATTTAATTATACTAAATTATACTAATTAAAAACTAACTAACTAATTAACTAAATATGCTAAAATTAACTAATTAAAATTATGCTAATTATGCTAAAAAAAACTAACTAACTAATTATGCTAATTTAATTATAAACTAACTACTAATTTACTACACAAAATTATAATAAAAATTAAAGAAGGAAAGGAATAAAAACCTGGAATATCGTGGACCAAGGGCGCCCTTCTCCCGAATGCCTCCTTTTTCTGCAAAAGAAGGGAAAAGAAAATTAATTTGACTATAACCGCAGTTCTTTTTTGGAACCGCAGTTAAGTTTACACTTTACTCTTTTTTTGTTTTGAGTTTTGTGTAATTGATGGATGGTGTGTTTTGGAAGGGGAGAGGACCCCTATATATAGGAGTGTATGGGAGAAAAATTTTGGAGCATCCTCGATGCGGGACTCCCGTTTTTTTCCTTCATTGCGTGCGTTTTGTTGTTGTTGTTGTTGTTGTTGTTGTTGTTGTTGTTGTTGTTGTTTTTGTTTTAATTTTTTTTTTCAAATTAGAAAGTCAAAAAAGGGGGGGCCAAGTTGGCCCCCCCTGCCCCTTTTCAAACATGGGGGCGATTGACAGACAAGATTTTTAGCCTCTCTAAAAGAGCTAGCTAATGTCGTTAAATCTCTCTTCAAAATAATAAATTCCCTAAGTTTGCACTAAAAGAATAGGCAAGAAAGGGGTGAACCCACGGGATTAGCCTAGTTCTCTAGTTCTCTAATCAAATCACCCAATTACTCTTGTTCTATAAAATGTCTTGGCAAAAAGTTTTCTTTTTTTAAACTAAAGATCTAATTTTTATGTGGTTTTCTGAATAAATAAAGAAAGTAAGTTGATTTTAGGATTAAGATTCAAGGATTAAAAGCATCTAGGGTCACAATTTCACCTCCCTATGTTATCTCTTTGGTTCATGGTATTAGGGTTGTCCGATTGAAAACATGCTAAACATAAGCCAAGGACAACAAATGGTCATTGAGGTCCTTTTTAAGAGTTGTATGCGGAATGGTCATCTAAACACACAAACATGCAAAGCCAATAAATCATACTTGCAAAAGGATAATGATCACACCAATTACAAATAAGTTATGAATCTCAATCCCCTGGACTAGAGCTAAGAATACCAAGGTGTACATCCAAAGATAGAATTAAGAACGATTCATAAAACATGCAAAACTTAATCATCCAAACCCAATATTCATAAACACAGGCAAAGCAACAAGGGGGCTACATTGCTCCCCTAGATTAAAAGACTACTACGCATGATTACAAGCAAAACCAAAGCGAAAAGCTCAACATCTTCTTCTTGATCACACGCACAACAAAGCTCCAAAATCCAGGCTCCAAAATCTCCCCCCCCGCTCTCCTAGGTCAAGGAGCACCTCCAAGTCGTGGAGCCTCTCTCTCTCTTAAAACGTGTAGGGGGTGGCATTCATAGCGAGGCGTGGAGGCTTGTATTTATGAGTTTGGATGGGCTTTGAGGTGTGTAACCTAGCCCACTTATCAAAACGGCGTAGTTTTGATAAGTAACACTCGAAACATTAAAAACTCTATCTTCGTCCACAATTTGGACTTGGGCCTTCAGGAACAAATGACGGCATGGAAAAACGATTGGATCGGTCCAAAAATATCTCTGCCGCCAATTTGCACGTGATATGGTGAATTCACGTGCACCTCCAAATCGGCTCAAACTTCTCCCCAAGCTTCCTTGCATCCCGTAGAGGCCCGAGAGGCAAAAATAGGCTTGCACGTGAAATGGGTGAATTCACGTTCAGCTCCAAATGCTCTGAAATTTCTGTGGTAGGTAGAGGACATATTGAAGAAACTTTTTGTTCTTGCACGCAAATTGTTTGAGGCCATCTACTATGTCAAAAGTGAGGTCCAAAATCTGCCAAAGCAACTTAAAAACGCATGTATTTGACTAGCATCTTCCTAGGGGTTAGAGCAAATATATATGATATATGAGGCAATAAGGCTCTAATCATGCTCTTAAACATCCTAAATAAACACTAGAATAACGGCATAAAATGCACGTTATCAGCGATGCCCCCCATGACTTTTTTTTTTATTATTAATTTTTTTTTAAAAAAAAAATTTCTTTTGTTTTTTTTTTGTTTTTTTTTTAGTCTTTTATTATTATTATTATTATTATTATTATTATTATTATTATTATTATTATTATATATAATAAAATTCAAGCGGTACTGTTCATGAATAGTAATAGATACTGTTCATGAAACAGTAACCACGGTACTGTTCATGAAACAGTGACCATGGTACTGTTCATGAATAGTGATACGAATAGTGCCCTGGGCACTGTTCATGTATATGTTTTTTTTTGTTTTAACCTATGTCGGTCGCGACTAGTCATTGGGATGGTTTTATTTATTTATTTATTTAACCTATATATGTATATATATATATACCTATAGATAACACACAAACATGCAAACTGCAATTTATTTAGGACTCCATGGTGGAGATATTACATGATTCAACCTAAAATATATTCTGTAGCCATTGCCATTACATACAAGAGGATGATAAAAGCAAGGAGGGGTATGAAAGCACCGCCCAGCATAGGATACACAATAGTACACGCCAGCACTAGCACCGTTAGCACACACTTCGCCCAGTCAGCCATTTTCGCAGAAGAGGAGGCAAAAACGTGGAGAATTGAAGAAGAAAATTTGAAGAGTGGTAGAGTGGAAATTGTGTGAGTGAAGGAGAGGAATGAGGGTGTATTTATAGGGTGGAAAAGTGGCCGTTGGTGGAGAATATAGCCATTGGAAATAGTGCCGTGACCGTTGGAATAGTGCCATGACTGTTGGAACAGTGCCGTGACCCCTTTTTTTGTGCAGAAAATGCTGTTCGAAAAATAAAAATGTAGACATTCAACAGGCTCTAATGATATATATATATATTTATTTTTTTTTTGGAATTTTTTTGTTTTTATTTTTTTTTGTTTTTGTTTTTGTGTTTTATATATATAATTAACATCACACCCTTTAAATTAACAGTCACACCTTTTTATTTATCTATACAAAGTGAATGATAAATATGAAATAATATAAAGCTAAAATGAAATGAATATGTATGTCCAACCCGGACAAAATGGGGTCCAACAGCTGCCCCTCTTTGTGCATTGTTTGTAGACAAACAAGTGTACAAAGATAAGAAGGAATCATTTTGGACGGGTTGGAGCACTTACCTGTCTTACCTAGCGCCGGCCAGGTAGGACGTTATGGTTGGGTCTGTCCCCAAGAATGAAAAACAGCTTCTAAGGCCGGTGGAATTTGAATAATTTTGATGAGGCATCTAAGGCCCGACAGGAGTTGAAAAGGGCATCTAAGGCCCGGAATTGAAAAGGCATTTAAGGCCGACGGAATTGAAAAGGCATTTAAGGCCCGATGAATTGAAAAGGCATCTAAGGCCGAACGGAATTGAAAAGGCATCTAAGGCCCTGGACAGGAATTGAGAAGGCATCTAAGGCCTGACGAAATTGAAAAAAGCATCTAAGGCTTGACAGGAATTGAAAAGGCATCTAAGGCCTGACAGGGAT